>OW964826.1:21926773-22312550 GCA_943142095.1 Ophonus ardosiacus
TAGTGAGCAACTTTTTAGGTACATAAGAATTGATGGTAATATCCAATATATTATAAAACTCAGTGACCAAATCTTCCGTATTCAAAGAGGAAAATTTTTGTGACCAGTTTATATTAGATAAATGCTCATTAATAGCGTTATAATCAGCCTTTTTAAACAGAAACAACTCACTATACTTGCATTTCAAATTTGAATGATATTCACAATCAAAATCAATAGATAAGGGAGGGTGATGCGAGTCAACCCTACTTAGAGGGAGATCACAAACATTGACACTCACATTGTCAAGGTTAGATACAATTAAATCAAGACATCGATTATTAGGATTAAGTACACCATTAAATTGTTTAAAGTTACAATAAGATAAAGTATCCAGGAAATCAGATGATATAGTGTTGTAAACATTACTTGAAATAAAATAATTATGAGTTTTACACCACTGTAGATGCGGCAAATTAAAATCTCCACATATCAAAAATTTATCATCAGGTGATGAGTCCACAATTACGGACAGGTTATATAAGAATATATTCATAGCATCAATACACAAAGGAGGTATGTATATACAACAAATATGTAATTTAAATGATTTTAAATTAACAGTAATCCAGACATCTTCACTAGAGGTGGACCACTCCGGTCGGTGAAAAAAATTCAAGTTCCTTTTAATGCCGATTAACACTCCACCACCATCACACTTCTGAGAATCGGTAGAATTCCTATCACGGCGCACAACACAAAAGCTATCACTTACGATCTCATGATCGTATACAGACGAGTTTAAGAACGTTTCAGTCAAACACAAAATGTCGAAATCACAAGAAAACGATGCAGATCTAATATCATGTGTTTTGGTTCGCAAACCCCTAACGTTCTGATAATAAACACTTAAACCCATAAAAAATGTGTTTATAATATAAAAAGACAGATTGTGAATATTAATTTAAGTTATTAATAATCCGCTCAGATGTTATAGGGATTATTCGTGAAGTGTCTGTTTTGCGAGCAAAAATTTTATTATTTTTCGTCCAAATAAATTTGTAGTTCTTTGTATGCAGATTATCCCGAGCCATTTTAAAAAGTATCATGTTATTTTTAGTCAAATGATCGTTGGCGTAAATCTTAGTTTCGTTACCATCAAAACCTAATTTGTTAGTGTTTAAACCGCTCAGTCTTAAAGCCCGCATGAAGTTATCTTTCATTACGCGAGATACAAATTTAACGATAATGTTTTTAGGTCTTGAGTTATTATTTCTAATGAAATGAGGTACTCGATGTGCAGCGTCAATATCATCGACTTTTATAGGAATATTTATGGCTTTACCGATATTAGAAACAATGTCATTAATATCTTCATTAGCTTTCTCAGGAATATTCTGAATGACAACATTATTACTTCGGGAGTACTGTTCAAGTTCCTGGATCTTAGCATCTAGATGACTCACAGTAAGTTTTAAATCATTATTTTCATTTTTAACAGCTTCCAATTCTTTAACTTTATCATTAATTTCCTTGAGATTTTTCTCGAAGTCTGTAATTTTGTCACAACAAAAATTAACAGATTTTAATAAAGTATCAAATTTCAGATCAATGGCTGCCAAAAGTTCCGATTTTAAAGAGTTTATGCTGAGCTGTACGTCACGCAAAGAACTCGGTGAAGGTGCAGAAAAATCCACATTTGCGGCGGTTGTAGTGCTGACATCCACGCCCGGGCGGCATGAAGGGCATAACCAAACAAAACTGCTAGGTGGTACTGAGTCAAGGGATACTTCCCCACACGTACCATGAAAGTGGCGCGCACATTTGAAACATCGCACACCGGGATATTTATTGTTGATATTGCGATTGCACTTGTCACAGGTAGGCATTGTGAACTCGTTGGAACAAGGCACTAATTGATTAATAAGTGAGCTCTTTTAAAACGGTTTTAAATCACTTTGATGTTAAAAAACAGGGCAAAGCAAACGTCCACTGTAATTAAAATTAACGAGAATATATAGCACTCACTATTAACTTTTATAAAATGAGATTTATAATTTTATTATAGTAAGAATTACCACTTAAACTTTCAAAAAATATACAAGCTAATTAAGACGATGTACAATACTCAACTCAACGCATGCATTGCAAAGATATAATAAACTTCAACCATTATAATACTTTAAATTAAAAATATTAGTAAAAAAAATGAGGAAATATTACTTTTTTGTATTAAAAATGCTTAATTATAGTAAACGTGACGACTTAGTCACTGAGCAGTGGGCACGCCCCGAGCCTACTAATCAGTTAGTATCGTACAACCTAATGACATTGTCACAATATTTCATGAAATAGATTGAAATAATATTTATTTTACTATACGAAGAGGTTTTTGGATGAATGCTCATTTATTTCAACATAATCAAAATTTACAAATTTCACAACTGCGACGTTTCGGTTCTGTTTAGAACCATTTTCAAGCTAACAAAAAATTATTTATTTGTTAAATACATGTAAATTATAATGTACAATTGTCAAACTTACCAATAAATAAATTATTAATACATTTGAAAATATTGCATTTTAATTATAAACGATTTTCTAAAAAATTTAAAAAAAAATGAGTTTAAAGACTACATGGTTAAAAGTCAACTAAATAAAAATTTGAACAATTCGTCTTATAAGTGACCGCCAACATCAACAACCTTAACAAAGAATGACATGTATAGAAAGATGCAAAAAACATTAAAAACCCTAAAAATAAAAAATTACTGTGGAGTGATATATTTAATATTGGGATATAAATTTTTAGAATTATTGTAATCAGATTTACAATTTATAGAATTATCGTCAAGATTTATGTAACAACTTTCAAGAAATAATATCTTTTGAATGTTAGATTCATGATGTAAAATTTTATAATTAGTTGAATCCAATTTATGTTCAAGGGCAAGACAATGATGTACTATGGTACTATGTTTATTGTTATTTTTATTAATATTGTAATTATGTTGTTGTATTCTTTTGTAGATATATTGTTTAGTTCACCAATATACGAAGATTGACAATCAAGACAATTTATTTTATAAACAACATTGCTATTGAGATTTTTGAGGTTATTATCTTTTAATTTGGTAAACAACAAAGAAATATCAGTAGATGACTTATAGGCAATTGTTAATTGTAATTCATTAGTTATGGATTGTAATTGTTCATGTAAATGTCTAAAATATGGTAAGGATATTAGTTATTTATGTATTAAGAGCGTAACGAGGCTTTTATGGCCTGCGGCGGGATTTTGAGCCCGAGGCGTAAGCCGAGGGATAAAAACACGTCAAAGGCCATAAAAGAAAGTTACGCTCGTGGTACATACAAAACTTTATGCATGGACGAAAATTTTCAAATTATGAGTGTTAGAAAAATTGTATCGAAAAGAATTTGTCCTCGTACATCCAGTATCTAGTGTTGCTATGAAAGCGGAGAACAACAGTTTATTGTTTGTTTATTAGTTATGTCATTTGAGTTTTATTTTGTGTACCTCCGTGCTTTCCATATAAATATCACAAAATTAATTTTCATTTTTCATTAAAGAATATAAAATTTTTCGATTTGTAATAAAAACTTTTCATGTTGCCTGTTTAAATTGTTTATATTGTAGGTTATAATTTGGTTTGACATTTCATTATAGCCCGGCGGGCTATAATGAGGCCCGCGGGTTATAAAATGACGTTTATATCAAAGAAATTCGTGTATAATTGTCAAATTATGATACGTCCGTGCATAAATATTTTTTAGCAACTATGTTTCCTGCTTGAATGTTAGAGCTATTATTAGATTCAATTTTAATTTTGAGTACTATTTCTGATATAATATGTTTTAAAAAATGTAATGGGTAGTTATTAATTTGTAAGGTGTCAATAATTAATTTTAAGTTTTCCTCATGAAACTGTTCATTTGAGAGCAAAATTGATCTGTCTGTGAGGTAGTTAACAACTGCTGTTTTATATTTTATCGGATAGTATGTTTTGAAATTTAGGTATCTAGCGGACCACGTAGTTAGTAATAATAGTATCATTATTTTTTATTAAAGTTATATCAAGAAAGTTAATACGGTTACTAATTTCAATTTTTAAAGTGAATTGTATATGATGGTTAAATTAATTGAAAGCTGTAAAAATATTCTGAATCTGAACTTCAGGCAAGCAAACTAGAATATCATCAACATATCTAAAATAAAATAAAACTTGTAATTGATTATAGATGGTGGATTCCAAATGATACATGACTAATTCAGCAAGTATTGGACTCAAGGAGCTACCCAATGGACAACCTAAAATTTGGAGATAAAAAGAACCGTTAAATTGTAGAAAAGATGATTTTAAACAAAAATTAATACACTGTAAGAATTCAATTAAATTGAGAGATGTGTGGTTTTCAATTTCAGACCAACGTTCGCGAATGACTGTTTCAATTAATTCGTGTGGGATAAAAAGTGATTTAACCCCTTAAATCACTTTTCGAAAAAGCGACACGGAGTAATATCGGCCAAGCCATGAACTATTTCACGTTTGCTTATAATATTAACCAAAAGAGGGCGATAGAATGGTTCGGGTCTCTACTTAGTGTAAGACTACGTCACCACACAATTGGGGTCATAATAGTTTGTGTTATTATTTGCATATATTGCAGAATAAGTAATATCAATATTAAACTGTCATAAGTAGGTTATTACTCAATTGTGTGATGATTTAGCATTACAGTAATATAAAAGACTGTATAGACGATGGGAAGTTAGAGTGTGTCCAAGAGAGAGTGTCCAGAGACCAGAGATATAGACGACCCATCCTCCATACAGTCGGTACAGCAATCATCATCTATCAAGTGTAAATATATATCATTCAATTATACTAGTCAATAAACTTATTTATATTAATAATTAATATTATTATTACAACCCTTATTCTTCTACAAGAAGTAGGAACATTTATTAGAGTTTATTATCTATTATTTTGGCAGTTACTAAATTGTACCACCAGTCTGGCAAGAACTCACTTAAAAATATTATTTGCAATTCGCCCCTTAAAAGGCGGGTTACAAATTGGTGGCAGCGGTTTTGGGGTACTTTCGCCAGTCCAGAGTGGCCACTATATTTGGTTCGCTCGCGGTGTACGATTTTGTAACAAAATTATTTTTTAAAATAAATAATCATGCCGGGTGGTAGTACTGCGGGTAGCTCTAACAGCGCTAATATGTCAATGCCAGTTAAATCAGAAACAGAAATGTTATCTTTAAAAAGTAGTGTAATATCACAAATACCAGAATTCTTTGGCGAGAATGTAATAGAATTTTTTAGAAAAGTTTACGTTGTATCAAGTGTTAGAGAGTTTTCCGATAGAGAAATAGTAGACCTTATTAGAACAAAATTAAATGGGGAAGCATTACAGTTTTACTGTGAAACAAAAGAAATACAGCTCGATAATGTTACATTTATGGAATTTAGAGAACATTTTGTCAAAAGATTTGCTAAACGGAGATATATCGAACAAATAAATAGAGAGTTCAAAAATTGCACGCAAAATTTAGGAGAAACAGTACAAGACTTTGCAAAAAGATTAAGAAATTTAAAATCAGAATTAATAAAAGCACAAAATGGAATTGTAAATTTGGTAGATCAACAAACTTTATGTAACTTTAAAGATGGACTTAGACATGATATTAGAAAAGTTCTCAGGCCAATAATGGACAATAAAACGGGTTTAACATTTGAAGAAGCTGTAAAAATGGCAGAGCGTGAGGAATTAGAGCTAGCCGCAGACAAAAATGGTCGTCTGGAAGTAGGGTCCGTAAATAAAACATCACGTATATCACAAAAAGTGTTAAAATGTTATAAAGGTGAAGGAAAAGGGCAGATACAAAGAGATAGTAGAATAAAATTTCCCTGTAAAGAGTGGGAGAAAAAAGGGCATTATACAAAATTTGGTAAAATATGCACTAATCGAAATCATAGCAGGTACAAAGGTCCACCAGGAGGCAATCGCTACAACCCCAACAGGCACATCAAGGACATTCACAGGACGAAGGAAGGACGAAGACCTCAGCATTTAAACAGAAACTACCTCTCGCAAGTGCCCCGTTTCGGGAGGTATCAGTAAGAAATAAAACTTTCAAAATTAATAATATTCGAACATTGGAAGATTTAGATAGAGACGATCCAAATTTTATTTTAGTCAAAATTAGAGGTATTCCAGTAAAGTTATTAATAGATTCTGGGTCAAGAGTATCAATTCTTAAAAAACGATTTGCTAAGGGGCATTTGATTCAAAAAGGGAATGTTGGGCAATTAAAATCTATATCTGGCTCACCAGTATCATATTACGGCACAAGTAAATTAAAATATGAATGTCAAAATTCTAGTTTTCGTCTTAAAACATTTATTTGCTCAGATGATTTAGATTTGGATGCCGACGGTTTATTGGGTAGAGATTTTATACGTAAATTTGATGTGCATATTTCAAAAGAGGAGGTATGTTTTAATAACATACGTTTAAAATTGCTGAGTAATCGGGACCTAGAAAACATGGACACCGCAGCACTTAATGTCATAGGCTGTGATTGCGCAACACGAGCCAATGACGTCTGTGGGGCAGGTCAAGAGGCAGTACTGCAAGATAAGCAAAACAAACCACAGGCACGTACTCACAAAGCAACCATCACAATTCAAGATAAGAACACAGAAGTTCAGAATACGGGGAATGGCTTCCTCAATCAAGAAGAATCAGTCACACAAACCAGTGGATTGGTTAGATTGAAGAGCGCCGTGAAGATTCCTCCAAATTGCGAATTCGTGTGTACAGCAGTCCAGGATCTGATCAATCCAGGGCAAGATATCGTGGTGGAACCAGTAGAACTAAAGACCCATGGGGTTATGGCAGCAAGAGTCATAACAAAAGCAGAAGAACAGGTACCGGTGAAGTTGATGAACTTCACAAATCAAGAGCTTACATTAGGAAGAAACATGTTAATCGGCAAATCCGCCATACTTGAGAAGGGGAGCGCTGCAAATCAACAGGCTCAAGTTAAACAGTCGTCGACCACGTCAAGAGGACAAGTCGGGACAAAGAATAATTCTCAAGGGGAGAGCGCTGGAAATCGCCAGGCTAAGAAGAATGAAGAAGTACAGTATTCCACGTCATCTGGACCACAAAACCAGAAAGACGGGACAGCTGGTAAAAGAAGAATTGCACGGAAGAATTCTCAAGAAAGCGTTGTGCACCAACAAGCTCAGAAGAATATAAAAGTACAGTATTCCACGTCATCTGAACTACTAAATCAGAAAGGCGGGACAGCTGGAAACGGAAGAATTGCAATGAAAAATTTTCAAGTTGAGAGCGCTGTAAATCGACAGGCTCAGAAGAAAAAGGACAGCACGGGTCCATTGAAGAAAGAAGACAGCGAGGCTGGAAAAACTGCGACAGCTGAGAAGAAGAAGCATCAGGCATTGTGCCTGAGATAACAGAATGAATGTAAACAAGAAGATACAGATTCTTTAGGTCAAATTTTACCCAAGGCCTGGGGTTTTATGACTAGTAAATAAAAGCTTTTATAACCAGTGACAAAGCAACAGAAACCATTCATTTTTGTAGCATTTCACTTTCAACGAATAATTTCTAGATATGTACGAAAATTTTCCTTTTTAGATTTGTGTAGGTATAGGCATGATTACTGCCCAGTTTCATAAATTTCTAAGTATTTAATTAATGATAAAATAAGAAATATTAAATGTACTTCCCAGAAAAAGCCTTTAGAAATGTCTCTGGATTTTTAACGCTGACATTTATGTCAATTACAAACATTTTAATTTTTCAACTGGTTTCCATGAGTTGTTTAATACAGTGGATTATTTTATAAATTTATAATTCTCGATCTCTAAATCTATAGGAGATATAATAAAAGTGTTCAATGTATTGGATAGAGAATTTTATATTCTTTAACATTTGTAATAACATAAATTTCCAAAAAATAATATTTAGAAGATTTTTTTAAGAAACTACTACTTCAGATTGTCCAATTGTTACCAAAACTTTTTCAGCTCTTGCCATTAATGTCAGTTTAAGGAACATGAAGTTAAATTGGTCTTAGGTATTATAGTTTTTGAGAAATCATCCCTCAAACATCCACACATACACACACACACACACATCCACACGCACACACAGACATTGTAATTCGTGCTTATTCATTAAAATCTGGACATGCGATTTTTAACATGAATCCAATACCTCTCTTAGCAAGAGGTAAAAAGCATGCAATATAAAATGAATTTGTATAATCCCTAAAATTTTAACTGCCAGTTATTAAGTATTATCATACACATTTCCATTCGTTTCTTTATATTAAAATAGTAAATATAACATATTAATTATAAAAGCATTATATTGTAGATTACAAGTAAATACTTATTGCCCGCACATTAGAATAATGAATAAAGTAATTAAAATTGAAATCTTAAATGGAACATATGAACTACAACAGTAAATATTTGTTGGCGATGGTGACAAAAAAATATATAGACATTATATATTATAAAAGGACATAATTATGTTAATAAAATATAACACTGACACGTTGAAAATAGAATATACGGATAATATTGATAATCTATGAGAATAAAATTTGTACAACAATATAAATTGCTACTATGATAGATCTGAGACAGTTTATTTTTACTTCTCGCCATACGGTAAGGGAGGTAATATTTTTGGTCCCCACAACACGTTTTTGCTATTTTTACAATGATGTGTGTGTGTGTGTGTGTGTGTGTGTGTGTGTGTGTGTGTGTGTGTGTGTGTGACTATATTTTCATCCACGATAACTCTTATATCAAACTTTAAATAATTTCTATTTTTCGTATTTAAGCTTTCTGCAGTAATGTAAAATATATTAATTATTAACTGAGACTTGTGTTGAGTAATTAATCAGAGTTCTCCTTATATATTCAAAAAAGCAGAGAAAAAACAGCGGATGGGAATTTCAGACTAAAAAGAAATCACAATTATTATTATCAGGTAATCATTGATATATTTAAATAAATTTTTATATTAATCACAAGAAATTGTTGTAGGTGCAAGGACAGTTAAATATTTGCAATAAAAATAAATGCTATTTCTTAGTATGCACCAGTCCTGATAGGAAATTATTAGTGGAAGAAATTTATATAGACAAGGAGTTGTGGGAAAACGTAATGCTTCCAAAATTACAAAACTTTTATTTAACTTGCATATTGTCGGAAATTGTTTTGGGAAATAGATTTCAAAATAAAAAATGTAAAGACCCGAAATATATTTTGGAAGCTAAAACTTTGAGAGACAAAAAATAATTATTAAATAATCAATAATTTTACCTTTTTGAAAAAAAAATTAATTTGTTACGTATCAGTTACTGAGTGAAAAACTACTTACCTTTAAACTTTTTTTTGTAAATAGTTTCCATTATTTATTTTACTATTATTATTATTATTATTATTATTATTATTATTATTATTATTACTTCATATATATTTGTTTCAGTATTTTCTTTGCATATATTCATAACAGTGAACTCTATTCTACGTACAGTAGCATAGAGTTCACTGATTCATAATTATACATAAGTTTTTAAGTTTATATTGTTATATTAATATTAATCTGATGATGTTTTTTTATTTAAATTGCATATTGCCGAAAATTGTTTTGGGGAATAGATTTCAAAACGAACAATTTAAAGACCCGGAATACATTTTGGAAGCTAAAATTGAGGGACAAAAAATAATTATTAAATAATCTATAATTTTAACTTTTAATTACATATCATTTACTGAGTGAAAAACTACTGAACTTTAAACTTTTTTTTGTAAATAGTTTCAATTATTTAATATTATTGTATTATTATTAATTATTGTTATTAATATTATTGATTATTATTATTTCATATTTATTTGTTTCAGTATTTTCTTTAAATGTATTCATAATTATAAGTAAGTTTTTAAGTTTATATGGTTATATTAATAGATTTAAAAAATTAATAGTATATTATGATACAAGTGTATAAGCTATTTTTTATTATACCTGCACAATATGCTGGAAAAGAGATTTGAACTTTTCATTTTGACGTTTCATAATTTTGTGTGACATGACATAACATCGTTTACATGGAGATTGATTAGCATTTCTTGTTTACGTTATATTGTTAACGTTTGTTGTTGCTTAGCGACTTTAAAACACGGCGTGTTTTAATCTTGAGATTATGCACGCTTTTTAGTATGCTAATCAGTGATTATGATGCAGGTATAATAAAAAATGTAAAGACCCGGATACATTTTGGAAACTAAAACTTTGAGTGACAAAAAATAATTATTCTATAATCAATAATTTTACCTTTTGATTACATATCATTTACTGAGTGAAGAACTACTTAACTTCAAACTTTTTTTTGTAAATAATTTCAATTATTTAATATTATTGTTTATTATTAATAATTATTATTATAAGATAGATGTGACTGACATGTGATAGTTGTGTGCACGCTAAGTAAAATCAAAAAGTTCGAATTTAAGAGTAAAAGTGAATAATAGAAAACTTCACCTATCTACGTGTAGTGATCTTAATAAGCCATTTCAGCAGCCAAAATAGAATCATTGCGGGAAAAAGGAGAACTAAGAAAAACGAAAAAAAATTGAACAGAAGCAAAAGAGGTTAGGATTTAAAACTTTCTAACACCTCGCAGGTGTAAAGGTAAATTAACGACAAATTATTGGCAGGTTATCTTAAACTACAACAAGTTAAGTATAAACAAATAGCATTTCCAACCCTTTGTTTCAAGTTTAATTCACTTTTAGCAAATCTTCCTGACAATCCTGACCTTGAGTTGCCGAGTGGGTGAGATCGTGAACAGCAACCATAACTACACAAGAGTGTTCGATCAGCAAATCATAATACATAAGAGTGTCTCATAAAAACCAACCATCAATACATAAGTGTATTTAAGGAAGCAACCGTCAACACAGTAAAGCAAAAATGGGTGAAAACACGGAAGAAAAAACGGGGGAGGATAAACTAAATCTAATACTCAAAAAATTAGATAAACTAGAAAACATGGACCAAAAAATAACAAAAGTGGATGAACGTACCGAAGATATGAATAATAAACTATCGGAACTAACTAGTGAAATTAACCACTTAAAAATGGAAAACAAAGGAATGAAATCAAAAATTGAAACTCAAGCAAAAGAAATCGCAATATTTGAAAATAAACTAAATCATACAATAAGGAAGAATAATATAATTATATTTGGTATGAACCCTCAACAGGGTAATCAAACTAAGGATGAAGAAATCATTCAGAAAATAGAAAATTAACGCGAGATTAATATAACCCGCAAAGATATCAACTACATACTACATTAGAAAACTTGGACTCTCAAACGGTCCAATTCTTATTTCATTAATATCGTGGTGTAAAAAAAAGGAAATTTTACAAAACAAGTTACAAATTAAGGAAAAGTTAGGCATAACAATAAAAGAAGACTTTTCAAAAGAAACGAGAGAAGTTAGATCAAAACTAAGCGACTTTTGGCAAAAGAAAAAGGGCGAAGGAAATAAAGTCAAGATTATAAACGACAAACTTAAAGTCAATGGAACTATGTTCTCTTTACAAGAATTAATAGAAGAAGAAAAGTCGAAAAAACGCCAACGTCAACAAAGTGAGGAAGACCACAATAAAGGAGTAGAGAAAATAGACAATTTACATCTCTCTAATATTACTCAGCAACGGAGAAGAACCAACAGCACATGAAAATCTTTTAAAAATACAAAAGAAACGATAACTAAGTATCTCAGTCAGTCAACAAGTAACCAAAACCAGATATAGCAACTACAGAACCAGTACTCAACCCACTTGGTCCGTGTGAGGACGAATGACCAAAACCTTTTAGCAACACAAAACGTAAATCAAATAACAAAACGAACCATTGATACATTACAAAATAATCTAAATACTGCACAATCACGAAACGACAATAATTATCTATACATAGCAACTTGGAATGTCAAATCACTTTTATCAGAAGACAGACTAATGGAGTTTGAACACGCTATACAAAATATTAAATACCACATAATTGGTCTTTCTGAAGTGAGGAGGCCGACAACAGCCATCGAAGAGAGAGAAGATTACATATTCCTATACACAGGCACAGGAGAAATAAAAGGACAATTTGGTGTAGGCTTTATTGTTAAAAAGGATATGAAAAATAAAATAATTGAATTCAGGGTATATTCGGAACGAATTGCATTGCTAAAACTGAAATTAAATGAAAAAGTAACCGTAAACTTACTCCAAATATATGCACCAACAGGAAAATACGATGTTGAAGTAATAGACCAATTTTATGATAATCTCGGTAATATTGTGGAATCACTTGCCAGCCCATCAACTTTACTGATGGACGACTTCAATGGCAAAGTTGTAATTTGTACGGAAAGCCATAACACTACAATGGGAGAATTTGGAAGTCCTATTAGAAATAGAAATGGACAAAAAATAATATCTTTTTGTCAAGAACTAAATTTGAAAATTCTGAATACCTTTTTTAAAAAACCTTTGAGTAAGAGATGGACTTGGGAGTCTCCAGATGGAAAAACCAGGAATAAAATAGACTATTTTCTTGGAAGGGACAGACGAAGAATTCACGACATACAATCAGTAAATATTAATAAATTCGATTCGGACCATCGTATGCTTAGATGTAAATTCTATATTAGCAACATTAAAAACTCTAGGAAAATGTATCAAGACAACCAACAAGTTAGCGTAGAAACGTTAACTAAACATCCAGGCGAATATAAAATATATTTAGAAGGTACATTGAATGTATGCAAATCAATTAAAGAGATAGAAAATGTTGGCGAGTACTACAATCTATTAGAAAAAAGTATTACAGAAAGTATTAAAGAAATTTGCAGAATCAACAACACAACACAAACAAAGAATCGAAGCTGTCAAAAAAAAACCCAAGAACTCATAATTAAAAGAGATACCTATAGGAAAATAAAAGTTAAAACTGACAACGAAAAAATAGAATATTGAAAAATAAGGAAACTAACAAAGAAGGCAATCAAGGAAGATCTTTTCGTTTGCAAAGTAAAAAATTATGAACGAAGAGTTGAACAATAAATGTGCTTTAAGACGAATGAACAAAAAATTAATGACACACAAAAAATGGATACCAAACATAAAAAAAGATGGAAACAAAATTAATAATAGGAAAGATTTAATGCAAGTTGCAGTTAATTTTTACCAAAATCTCTATAAAAGTAATATTTCGAAAGAAATAAAAAGTAATATCGAACCATGTTTAGAGACAGTGAACGAAACAGACCCTCCATCAATCATGAAATCAGAAATATCAAGTGAAATAAATTCTCTCAAACAAGGAAAGAGTCCAGGACTGAATAATATAACGATAGAAGCAATAAAACTGGGAGAAGAAATAATAATAGATCACTTGCAAAAAGTGTATAACATGATTTTAGTATACGAAGAAATCCCAGACCAGTGGCTCACGTCAATCATAATATTGTTATACAAAAAGGGAAATCCAGGAGATATTAACAACTACAGACCCATAAGCCTGCTAAGTATACTCTACAAATTATTTGCTAAAATAATATTACGCAGGATATCAAACAGACTAGATGAAGAACAACCACATGAACAGGCCGGCTTTAAAAGTGGATATGCTAGCACAGACCACTTGCACACTCTAACGCAAATAATTGAAAAATATAAAGAATACCAAAAACCCCTCTATTTAATTTTTGTAGACCACTACAAAGCCTTCGACTGCGTCGAACATTGCTTTATATGGCTGTCACTGAAGCAACAAGGAGTTCATATAAAATACATCAGGATATTAAAGAAAATTTATGACGAGAGCAAAACACAAATTAAACTAGAAACAATGGGCCTTAATTTCCCTATAGGAAGGGGCGTGAAACAAGGGGACCCCCTCTCACCAAAACTCTTCAATGCGGTTCTAGAATATGTTTTTCGGAACATAAATTTAGAAAAATATGGAATAAACATAGGGGGAAAGAATCTGTCGAATCTAAGATTCGCAGACGATATAGTCCTACTTTCATAGAACATAGAAGAAATACAAGAACTTTTAAACCTATTGTCGTGCGAAAGCAAGAAGGTAGGATTAACGTGGAAGTGGGCAGGACACGTTGTACGCTTAGAAGATGGAAGATGGACAGAAATATCGACCCACTGGCTTCTATTCTAACATAAAAGAAGAAGAGGAAGACAACCGACAAGGTGGAGGGATGAAATCAACAAATGTGCGGGAAATCAGTGGAACCACATCGCTCAGAACCAACGGGAGTGGATCAAAATGGAGGAACTCTTCGTCAACACAGCCAACACAACAGATAATAATAGCAGTGAGTGAAATGTGAAAAGTGATAAGTACAATTAATAAAAAACGGTGATTAGCTAGGCATCAAAATTTACTATATGGATATTAATATTAATTAATAGATTATAAATTAAGGAATACTATTAAGTTAAGAAAGGTTAAAATATTAACAGTTAACACTAAGTTGCTAAAAGAGGCCACTACCCGTAAAGGGTGTTACTGGCTATTATTATTATTATTATTATTATTATTATTATTATTTCATTTTTAATTATTGCATAATCAATAATTTTACCATTTTGGAAAAACATTCACAATGATGATGGTTAATTGATTACATATCAATTACTAACTGAGTGAAAATCTACTTAACTTTAAACTTTATTTATGATGTAAAAATGGAAAATAATCAGACATGCAGTCGTTTGTAAATTATTTATTTCCTGGCCGACGTTTCGACTTTAACAAAAGTCTTCTTCAGGGCTCAACAAAGTATACGTAGAGTCATTACAACATGAATTTTTACAATTATGATATAGGTACAAATATTTAATATATAAACATATAATACAAATAAATTAATTCTTTTTTGCACATTACTTACAGAAATAGTCAAAATTGTAAAGTAGCAAGTGGATCCCCTATGCGACCCATTGGAAAGTCCAGGTGAAAATAGTAAAATAAATAAATAAATAAATAAATATGTTGTGTTTGGTCAATTTTTTAAAAAATAAATTAAGCTGGAGCGTCCTGAACACATGAAATATGTAAAATCAAAAAACTTTTGAAAAATTGTAAAATAAAAACGTGTATCACCACAAGTGCGAAAATTTTTTAACAAGGACAAGCAAGTAAAGTTAAGTAAAAAGGATTAATTATGATTGTCCAATAAGAAGGGTTTTTTAAAAATACATACTTAAGTCAAAAATGAACCAAAAGATAGACAATTTAATAAACGTATAAGTGTTGTTGGAAACGTAGTTATAGTATGAACATGTTAAGTATAATTTTTATTACAGAGTTTCCTACAGAAATTGAATATTTACTATCACTTGGACCTAAATTTAGCATACCTCTGGATAAGAATGATATTCCCATATTTGACCTCATAGCCGACATGGAAATGGCAGTTTCCAACACACGAGACAATGACATTAAAAATAGTTTCAGAGCTGAATTTACCAATATTTTGACCAATCATCTTAATCAACAAAATCCACAACCCAAAACAGACAACACAACTAATAAACTATATAAAAAAAACACAACAATATTACGCAGGATATCAAACAGACTAGATGAAGAACAACCACATGAACAGGCCGGCTTTAAAAGTGGATATGCTAGCACAGACCACTTGCACACTCTAACGCAAATAATTGAAAAATATAAAGAATACCAAAAACCCCTCTATTTAATTTTTGTAGACCACTACAAAGCCTTCGACTGCGTCGAACATTGCTTTATATGGCTGTCACTGAAGCAACAAGGAGTTCATATAAAATACATCAGGATATTAAAGAAAATTTATGACGAGAGCAAAACACAAATTAAACTAGAAACAATGGGCCTTAATTTCCCTATAGGAAGGGGCGTGAAACAAGGGGACCCCCTCTCACCAAAACTCTTCAATGCGGTTCTAGAATATGTTTTTCGGAACATAAATTTAGAAAAATATGGAATAAACATAGGGGGAAAGAATCTGTCGAATCTAAGATTCGCAGACGATATAGTCCTACTTTCATAGAACATAGAAGAAATACAAGAACTTTTAAACCTATTGTCGTGCGAAAGCAAGAAGGTAGGATTAACGTGGAAGTGGGCAGGACACGTTGTACGCTTAGAAGATGGAAGATGGACAGAAATATCGACCCACTGGCTTCTATTCTAACATAAAAGAAGAAGAGGAAGACAACCGACAAGGTGGAGGGATGAAATCAACAAATGTGCGGGAAATCAGTGGAACCACATCGCTCAGAACCAACGGGAGTGGATCAAAATGGAGGAACTCTTCGTCAACACAGCCAACACAACAGATAATAATAGCAGTGAGTGAAATGTGAAAAGTGATAAGTACAATTAATAAAAAACGGTGATTAGCTAGGCATCAAAATTTACTATATGGATATTAATATTAATTAATAGATTATAAATTAAGGAATACTATTAAGTTAAGAAAGGTTAAAATATTAACAGTTAACACTAAGTTGCTAAAAGAGGCCACTACCCGTAAAGGGTGTTACTGGCTATTATTATTATTATTATTATTATTATTATTATTTCATTTTTAATTATTGCATAATCAATAATTTTACCATTTTGGAAAAACATTCACAATGATGATGGTTAATTGATTACATATCAATTACTAACTGAGTGAAAATCTACTTAACTTTAAACTTTATTTATGATGTAAAAATGGAAAATAATCAGACATGCAGTCGTTTGTAAATTATTTATTTCCTGGCCGACGTTTCGACTTTAACAAAAGTCTTCTTCAGGGCTCAACAAAGTATACGTGGAGTCATGACAACATGAATTTTTACAATTATGATATAGGTACAAATATTTAATATATAAACATATAATACAAATAAATTAATTCTTTTTTACACATTACTTACAGAAATAGTCAAAATTGTAAAGTAGCAAGTGGATCCCCTATGCGACCCATTGGAAAGTCCAAGTGAAAATAGTAAAATAAATAAATAAATAAATAAATATGTTGTGTTTGGTCAATTTTTTAAAAAATAAATTAAGCTGGAGCGTCCTGAACACATGAAATATGTAAAATCAAAAAACTTTTGAAAAATTGTAAAATAAAAACGTGTATCACCACAAGTGCGAAAATTTTTTAACAAGGACAAGCAAGTAAAGTTAAGTAAAAAGGATTAATTATGATTGTCCAATAAGAAGGGTTTTTTAAAAATACATACTTAAGTCAAAAATGAACCAAAAGATAGACAATTTAATAAACGTATAAGTGTTGTTGGAAACGTAGTTATAGTATGAACATGTTAAGTATAATTTTTATTACAGAGTTTCCTACAGAAATTGAATATTTACTATCACTTGGACCTAAATTTAGCATACCTCTGGATAAGAATGATATTCCCATATTTGACCTCATAGCCGACATGGAAATGGCAGTTTCCAACACACGAGACAATGACATTAAAAATAGTTTCAGAGCTGAATTTACCAATATTTTGACCAATCATCTTAATCAACAAAATCCACAACCCAAAACAGACAACACAACTAATAAACTATATAAAAAAACACAACATTTTCTAAAAAATAACCCCGACACATTAATATTAAAAACAGATAAAACAAAGAAGACAGTAGCCATTAACACTAGAACCGCCAAGGGGATAAATATGTCCCCGCATGAAATTTAAGTACATGTATTTTATGCGTTTTTTCAGTTAAGTTCTTGAGATTTCGTGACTTTTCATTAATTTTATAGAAGAATGTCTATGTTGAATATGATCTTTGTGTTTCCAATAATTATATTTTTATAACCATATTTGCCTCAAAATGCCAAGGGGACATTTTTGTCCCCAGACAAAACATATGAATAAATGACAAAATACATTCTTCCTTTTTCTTATAAATACAATATATACTCATATATACATATATAATAATAATTATTATTATTATTATTATTATTTCAAAAAGCGCTTCATTGTAAATAATTACAGACATTGAAAAATATTCTTGTGTTCTCGTTGACAAGTACAAATTTAGTCGTTGCCGCTTTGTCCAGTTAGTTTTACTAAAGTTTAGTGTATCACTCAATGTTTATCAGGGCAAAGAAACGAAAAATATGATTGTAATGAGTACAATACATTCTGACTTGCAAATTGGACAAGATAATAAGAAAAACCCGAAAGGTAAATATGGTGTAGATGTACTAGATCAGATGTGCAGAAAAAATTCTGTAAAAGCAGCTTCTCACAGATGGCCACACAGAGTACACACATTTTATAATATTTTAGATATAGCGGGAATAAATTCCTGGATTTTGTATAAAGAAACTAAATAAATATAAATAAATATATCATCACGGCATATTACCCATTTCTGGGTGTGCCATTATCTACAATACATGTAGACATCAGTAATGATGACGATATATTTTACCGTGTAGGCGCTTACCAGGCGTCACCACACGGGCACTCATAGCTGGTGTGGAGAGTGCACCACAGGGGTCAATTATGTGCCATTTAAAATTGGAAAGAAAATTTCTGGAAGAAACTATTTGTTAGCTTTAGCAGAAGAACTCGCGAAAGAACACTAAAAAAATCGTGTAACCAACAAAGAACCCGAAGAATCTGGAGTTGAAGATGAAAAATTACCTGACAGACGCAAATATCAAATAAAATCCCGATATAAGGCAAACAAAGGTAATAAGTGCACAGCTACAATCAAAGTATCATCCATTTGTGTAAATTGTTACGGACAGTAAAAGTACAAAATACCTTTATTTTAAGAATTTATTTTTAGTTCATATCATTTTCGATTGCCCATAACACTATATGTACAACTTTGGAAAATACATTTTTCTTCTTAAATGTTTATATTATTTCTTACAAAATATAGCAGAAATACCGTTTTCTGAAAAATTATTAACAGATCTAAAATTTCACCACAAAATTACTGAAGGGACAGAAATGACCCCTTTGGCTCTTTAAGGTAGTAGCTGCGGCTCGGCGCTTCTAGTGTTAATAAACAACTCTACAATCATATGATGACCAACCTGTTAAATGACAATAATACCTACCAACCATTAGATTCTGATATTACCAAAATATTACAAAATAAAAATAATTTATTAGTTAAAAAATTGTATAAAGCTAACTACATTGATGCCAGCACAGCTAACCAAATAAAGATAGAAAATGCAGTTCCACCGAAAATCTATGGATTGGTTAAAGATCATAAACAAGAATTAGCACTACGACCGATTGTTTCTGGGATCAACTCTCCTACATATAAACTAGCTAAATTTCTTAGTAACAATTACGTCATCTAGAAGATGATGAATATTTAGTAAAAAACTCCCAAGATTTCTTGCTAACCATCCAACACATAATAATTCCTGAAGGTCATGTATTACTGTCCCTGGATGTGATTTCTCTCTTCACCAACATTCCACTGGAACTCATAACTACAGTGATCACTAAAAACTGGAACATTATAAGCAACAGAACTGACATACCTTTAGACAAATTTTTAGAGATGATTACTTTTTGGTATAACAGCAGCTATTTTTCATTCAACTCTGAATTCTATAAACAAATATCTGGAACAATTATGGGAAGCCCCCTATCTCCCATTCTGGCCAACCTTGTAATGGACCATGTATTATCATCCATTATTCAGCAACTCCCCTTCAGAATGAATTTCATAAAAAAATATGTAGATGACATAATATTAATAGCCCCTGCAGACCAATTACAATTCCTACTCAACACATTTAATGCTTTTCATTCTAAAATACAATTCACAATGGAAGTAGAAACAGAAAATCAAATTCCATTTTTAGATGGGTTACTAATACATAATACGGACAATTCTATCAGTCACAAATGGTATAGGAAAGAATGTGCTTCCACCAGGCTCTTGAATTTTAAATCATACCATCCCATTCATCAAAAGGTGAATATTGCCAAAAATATGATGCACCGAGCACTAAAAGCGACCAGTCAGGAATATCAATCTGAAATAAAACAAAAAATTCGACATTTACTTACCGTCAATAATTTTCCAAAGAAGTTAACCAATAAAATTTTAAATCCATCCACAGCTGATAACAACAATACAAACAGACAAAACAACAGTGAAATGAGATACGTGTCACTGCCATTCATTAAAGAATTAGCGCCAAAATTCAAAAGACTAATAAAAAACAAACTTGACATGGAAGTAGCTTTTAGACAACAAAAAACTGTTTCCAATTTATTTAGTAAAATTAAAAACATAACAAGTAAAGAACAACAATCCTACCTGATATACAAAATACAATGTATGGGGTGTAATAATTTTAATATTGGACAAACAAAAAGGTACTTAAAAATACGTTTAGATGAACATAAAAAGAATTCAAATAACACTAACAAAAATATAAAATGTGCCCTAGTAGAACATGTAAAAAACACTCAACATGAATTTGATTTTGACAATACAACGATTATCGAAAAAGAATCCAACTTACATAAAAGGCTTACTTTAGAAATGTTATACATTAAAGCTGATAAAAATAACATTAATCACCAGACAGATATTGATAATTTAAGTGTAATCTACCACAATTTCATAAATTATAACAAAAATTATACTTAACATGTTCATACTACAACTACGTTTCCAACAACACTTATACGTTTATTAAATTGTCTATCTTTTGGTTCATTTTTGTGTCGGGGTTATTTTTTAGAAAATGTTGTGTTTTTTTTATATAGTTTATTAGTTGTGTTGTCTGTTTTGGGTTGTGGATTTTGTTGATTAAGATGATTGGTCAAAATATTGGTAAATTCAGCTCTGAAACTATTTTTAATGTCATTGTCTCGTGTGTTGGAAACTGCCATTTCCATGTCGGCTATGAGGTCAAATATGGGAATATCATTCTTATCCAGAGGTATGCTAAATTTAGGTCCAAGTGATAGTAAATATTCAATTTCTGTAGGAAACTCTGTAATAAAAATTATACTTAACATGTTCATACTATAACTACGTTTCCAACAACACTTATACGTTTATTAAATTGTCTATCTTTTGGTTCATTTTTGACTTAAGTATGTATTTTTAAAAAACCCTTCTTATTGGACAATAATAATTAATCCTTTTTACTTAACTTTACTTGCTTGTCCTTGTTAAAAAATTTTCGCACTTGTGGTGATACACGTTTTTATTTTACAATTTTTCAAAAGTTTTTTGATTTTACATATTTCATGTGTTCAGGACGCTCCAGCTTAATTTATTTTTTAAAAAATTGACCAAACACAACATATTTATTTATTTATTTATTTATTTTACTATTTTCACCTGGACTTTCCAATGGGTCGCATAGGGGATCCACTTGCTACTTTACAATTTTGACTATTTCTGTAAGTAATGTGCAAAAAAGAATTAATTTATTTGTATTATATATTTATATATTAAATATTTGTACCGGTGTAGTGGCCGTGCGCGTTAAAGCACTATGTCTCTACATGTTCAGATCGAATCTGAGGTTCCTCGGTTCGAATCTACCGGCCGGCTAAGTGCGTAGTCGTTAAAATGCCACAATATCAGGCATCAATCGCACTCGCATGCGATGACCCGACCAGTTGTCCATGTTAAAGCATAGGTGGTGCTAGTTGTAGAAGGAGTATTTCCGCTGCCACACTGGTTGCATAGCAATCAGTGGTCGTCGCACGGATTAAGTACACCGACTGCTCTAGTACTACGGTCACGAAACGAGTACCTACGGTACTTGAGGCCTTGGCCCTACAAGGGCTGTTGTGCCATAGATGATGACCTATATCATAATTGTAAAAATTCATGTTGTAATGACTCCACGTATACTTTGTAGAGCTCTGAAGAAGACTTTTGTTAAAGTCGAAACGTCGGCCAGGAAATAAATAATTTACAAACGACTGCATGTCTGATTATTTTCCATTTTTACATTCTGAAATCAGTCGATCATCGTAATCAACCATTTATTTATGATGATGATGACTAAAAAAACTGAGTCTTTATTTAACATACAAATTCAAGAATGAAGTTTCACCATATTAGAGCTGATACCATAAAAAAAATTCAATTGCCTTAAAATATATTGTTTCTTGTTATTACTTGATTTCTTGTATTTAGTGAAACAATACTTTTACTAAAAATCACTAATTGTTAATAATATATGTTTTTATTTGTTCACAATAGAACATTTCGAGACCAATTTCTCTTACATTTTTAGCTTACATTTATTTTCTCTAAGAAACCATTCATGGAAATAGCCGCAGTAATAAAAGATTGTAAATCAAATTACAAAAATGTCATGGTTAGTCAGGTACAGGTAAAACTTCAATGTTTACTTTCCGAACTGCATTGCAGACATTTCTAGTGCTCACATCTGTAAGGTAATGCCCAAACTATTTTTCAGTGCCGCGGCAGTTAAATGAATCTGTTTTGGTAAATTTTTCGTTCGTGTCGTTTTAAAAACCTGTTGCTTACACTTTTATAAAATTTATATATTTGTTTATGGTTTTTAATAAATTGTGTCCTGAATATAATTTGGTCTACGTATTTGAAGTTATAAACCAGAAATGAATTTTTTTAACCGAAATGGTTTTAGGACACAAACATAACCATATAATTTACAAAATTTTAATAAATATTCATTATTTTTTATTACAATCGCGAGGGGACACGTACAAAAAATGTTTTTTTGCTTATGCAACCCTGTTCATTCAAACCCCCCCCCCCCCCCCTTTATTGTAAATGGGAGGTACTTTTATATCATTAATTTTATTAACTAAGTTAAAGGAATTATCAATAAAGTATTCTGATTTGTATTTAAGCTGTGATAATACTGTTGCCAAAAATTTTGATAAATTATTATTAGGAGTAATTATATTACAAACTATTGGTCTGAGAGGGCAATCTACTTTATGAATTTTTGGTAAGCAGTATAATTTAGGAGTTACAGAATTATGTGTTTTAAGTTTGGAAGCTAGTTGAGTGTCAATACTACCTTGTTTTTCGAGTTCAGATACTAATTTGTTGTTCTTAATTTGGAAATTATTAGTGGGATCTTTGTTTAGTTGTTTATAAGTGGTGGTATTTATTTTAAATTCTGTATTTTACATTTTCCTTTCATTATTTAATTTGTCAAGAAGATTTATTAAAAATAGATTAAAATATATGCGTAATGCAGACAATGCAGATATCGCTATAATGAACTGTTTGAGATGCATAACCAGCTCGAGGCTATGACTTCTCAAATAATTTCAGACATTCAAAAGAAAAAAAAAATGTGTGTGCTTAAGGCCGGTCGTCTAAAGTGGAAACTTCTATTACATGCTTTGATTTTGGTTTTATATTCTTTTAAAAATAATATAAATTATTCAACTTTACCTACATTCACTAATACAGTGACTGAAACACTCTTCAGTATTATTTGTCACGATTCAGCAGTCCGCATACGTTTCTGTCACTTCTTGAAGGTTTCTCAGAGCTCAGAAACTTAAATGGTTGACATTTGGATCGCACAATAACGCCATCTCTTGACTGCTCCCGGAAGCTTTATAAACATAAATGTTGAAGTGTGCTGGGCTTACATTCATTTTTTTATGTGAATATCCTGTGAGCATCCTGATTAAATTCTAACAAAATTTTCAAAAAAGATTTTTAATTTTATTGAGAGAAGGCTGGCAAGCAACTTAAATTTTATTAATGCAAATTGAAATAAAGCGCACTATTAAAAATCATACAAAGGACACTGAACTGTGTAACCCCGATCAAAATAGGAATGACATATGGATAAGTATAAACAATTTTTTTTTTTACTAGATAACTCATTATTTTGCATATGCTGATATTAAAGAACAATATAGATTTTTCAGATTCTAATATAGTCTCTATATCATTTTGCAAAAAACGATATTCATGTAAACAATTGATAGTTTAAAAAAAATTAGATCATCAGCGTAGAGTAGTACTTCAGAATTTTTGACAAAATCAACAATATCGTTTATAAGCTATATGAATAACAGTGGACCGAGTTTCGAACCCTCAGGGACACCTGAAGTGGCAATAAATAGAGCTGAGCTGAAGTTATTTGGGTGTACGAACAATTTTCGACAGTATAGATACGATTGAAGAAGGGAAATAAGAGCATATTCAATAAAATTTATTCGATTCGTTGCCGAATTGAAATATAATTTTGAATAAATACATAAATAAATAAATAAATAAATAAATAAATGAGTATATCTTCACGGCATGTTACCCATTTCTGGGTGTGCCAATCTGCGGGCGCTTACCAGGCGTCACCTCACGGCACTCCTTGCTAACATGGAGAGTGCACCCCAGGGGTCACTTTTGTGCCATTTAAAATTCGAAATATTTGGCGTCGGTCGGGATCGAACTCGCTTCCCCAGGTTCGCGACCAGACACTCAGGTACGCCGCGACAAGACCCTCACAAATTCAAATTTGCAACCCTATAATGCTAGCGTGAACTTAGCGAAATATTTTTTATTGCCCTGTAACTCTTTTAATATACAGAATCTCAAAAAGTTATTTTGACCCCAATTAGCTTTAATTAGGCACTAATTATTCTAGTACAGGTCACTGACCTATTATGAAAAATGTCAACATGAAGGTAGCGGAAAAAACTAAAGCTCATTAAATATTTCGAAGAAGGGAGGTAGAAGGGTAATATTTTTATTGGCACTAATTGGCACTAATGAGGCACTAATTCGCTGTATTATTTTGATAATTAGTGCTTTATCCTTTAGTGCTAATTTCACACACTTCGAGATCGGAGTCCGTTTCTGAATTATTTGGATCTGATAACGATTCGGGTTTTCTGAATGACATATGGTACTCAAAAAATAGTAGTGCCGCATTCATGAGTCCTTACACGGTCTCGAAATTGAAGCACGAGTTGCACTGATGTCAGCTCAGCTTGGCTTCTAATGTCCTCCCAGATGCAGGATACGGTAATCTAAAGATTTTCGAATTGCCAAATTAATCACGAAGGTGAAACAATTTATATTAGTTAAATTGTTTTGGCAATCCTACCGACTGCGCGATTGGGTTTTAAAAGATTTATTTGTATAAATACAAGTTTATAATATTCTACAAACTACTTGATAATATGATAATAAGGGCAAGTGAATACAGACTAAACAAAACATAAGAAATACACATGGTTACATAGTTTTGAAATATGATAAAGTCACGTTCAGTAACATAACACTTTGTCTATTTGGTCTTCACTTGTTGGCACTATAACTTCTATTCTATCTGTTTTACATTTTGTTTTAGTTTTCTAATGATTTTAATAGATTATGTCGTATCTGGGCCTCATAACTTAATGATTTTTATGTTATATTTTATTTAGAAAACTATCAAACACTGGTTTTATTTTATTATTATTTTTTTTTTTATTTTAGATCATATTTAGGCCAGTTGCACTACACAGAAAAAATAATTGAAATTTTGTCTAATTATAATTAGATATTATTTTATTAGGCAATATGTCTAATAATTTAGTATAATTTACAAATCTTAATTTAGCATTTTAACTAACCCGAAATAGATAATAAATATTTCGTAAAAAATCGTTAATTTAAATATGTAAATAGTTATTTTAATTATTTATTTTATTTAATTTTACTATATTTTGACTTCATCATTTTTGTCCTACAATTTTCGGTAATTTATCTAATGATTTAGGTAAGTAAATAGAAAATTTAAATATATATTTAGTTAATTTTTTATTTATGTTTAGTTCAATACTAAATGTAGTCATTTATTCTAATTTTGTATTTAATGTAACTATACTTTGTTACAGGGTTGGTCTGATTTAAATCATGATTTAAATCATAATTTAAATCAACTGATTTTTTTTTTAAAATCACTGATTTTTATCACAGATGAAAAAAAGATTCAAATTGTAATAAAAATGAATTTATTTTCTACAAAAGTATAAATAACAACAAAAATATGGACTGTATTCGAATTCTAACAGATTACTGATTACATGTTTTGACCTATTTTATTTAGGTATGAATTGTTTAAAAAGACGCGCGCGCGTGGGTACGTTATATACTAAATTTATGTAAAATTTCAAATGTATCTTTTGGGGTTTATTACAGATTTCGTTTTCGTTTATGAAATAAAATATTTATATTGCTTTCAAAACAATTAAAAAGTACAAAAAGACCACTAAATCTTTAAAAATAAAAAAAATGATTTATTTGATTTTTTTATAAAAATCAATGATTTTTGATTTTTTTAAATAAATCATGATTTTTTCCAACCCTGCTTTGTTATTACAAATTTAGAAAATTTAACTAAATCAACATAGATGATTTAATGAAAACATATTAGTAGGCTGAAATGACAGATTTGTTTAGTTAATTTAACTACAATTTAGATGGTTTTTTACCTCCCGCTACCCTTGGTAAGGGAGGTATAGGGATCGTGCTAAAAATCACATATCGAGATTTTAGTAAATGACTACGTTTTAAGGTCCCTAGAATCCAATTTTAACATTTTCACGATGATGTCTGTATGTGTGTGTATGTGTAGGGATTTTTCTTCGCGCTAACTCAAATACTATTATTCAAAAAATTCTGAAACCATCTATTTCTATCCTATTCTAATATGAAAAAAGCCATTAAATTTTGGTGTGAATCGGATAACCAGAAATGGCACTTTACCTGAAGCTCATAATGTTTTTTTTTCAAAAAATATCATTAAAAGCCATTTTTTCGCATTTTATGTCCTATGAAAATTAAAGATTATTGAATTATCTACATTCATACTTTTTCTATATATTTTGCAGATAAATTTAAAAATAATTTTTTTTATTAGTCTCGTAGCCTAAGATAAACACATTTCCTTTGTTACACAGTTCATATTTCAAATGAATATAACTGACAGTAAATGTCACTGTCAAAAAACTAATCACTTCAAATTAATAATAGTGACATTTTAAAAAGAAAATAGTAAATAAATCAATACTAAATTTGACAGCATACAATCTTAATTCAAAGATGCAATTCGTAGATGGCCTTGATCGGACTTCTTTAAAAAAATTTACTTTATTTAATATTGTGCATTTTTTTATTTTCTATGTAAAAATTTAGCTCTTATTTTCAACTTTACGTATTATACAAATTCCCTTAAAGAAGATATGTAGGTATTTGTTTCAGTCTTCTTGTTTTAAAATCAATGCAGAAAGTAATTCATAAAACGAGTTTAATTATGTTTGAAAACTTTACATGATAGTTTGTGTTAATTAATCTGACGTCGCAATACTTCATTTTTCGTGTTTTTAATGGTCTACTAGATATTATGATTGATTCACTTATTATCCCACTACAAATAATATAAAAATATAGTCTGGGTCTGAACAAAAATATGAGTTGATTGATGATTCTGCACAATTTTTTGTTCGTTTGCAATATATTTTTTCATTATAGAGTATGTAGGTATATAAAATTATAAATCGCAATTATTCTATTAATCGCAATTATTCTATTAATCGCAACATTATAATCGAAACAAATAATTAATATTTTTTAATTGATATTGGCTAACACATTTTTCAATAACAATGAAATTCACTTAAAAATTATTATATTTTTCAATAAGAATAATCAATTAAATTACATAGTTCATTTTAATAATAAAATGACACCGGAGATATTGATGGATTACTATTGCGTGGATGGTAAATCTGTGGCTGGTTGTGGTTGTAATCCGGATAGCCTGGGTACCATTCCTCCTGACGTTAAATTATTTGAAAAGGACCAGTATGGTACTTTCTCCACGATAACTTTGAGAATATGAGTTGCGCCTTGTAACCTGTAACGCCCGTGCCGTAACGGAAATCTGCTAATAGTAGCACATCCAGAAATGGCTAAATCTTGCTGATATATTTTATGTATATATTTACTAATATTATTTACATATTAGCTTTTTACCTGCCGCCATACCCGTAGATAAGGAAATAAATTATTTAAATACAAGGAGTATTTCCAAATAGAAATCTACCAATATTTTCAAAATAATTGTAAATTTAATACAAAATAAGGAAAAAATAATAATTTTGAAGGCAAAACAAATATAAAACATAATAACCCTTACATCGTTGAAAAGAGAAAAAAATATTTATTTTTTTGAGACTAAAATCAGATATGGGTTCCATTTTAAAAAATATAAGTTTGTGTTATATCTCGAAAATTTACGGATATAAAAAATTATTTCGTACGCCACTGGTTAGGTAATAAAAATATCTATATTTTATAAATTTGAAACGTTTTTCTTAATTACTAATAGTTTAGTAGTTATTTGAAAAAGAAAAATCAACTATATTCTGTTTTTCGTCATTATCTAGTGCCCTAAGAGAATTTTTGGAAAAATAAAAGCACATCTGAGATGGCCTCCCAAAGGCGCATAAAAGTTCCATTTAACCGACATCGTATCTCTTATAGTTCTCGAGATCCCAATGGTAGCACCTCTAAATGGGACACACTGTATATATACAGGGTGTTAATACTAAATCGTTACACCCGAAAATGATAGTTAGAACTTATTAAAACAAACAACTTTTCTTAGTTCCAATTTTTGATTTGGAGCCCCGGTTTGTAGTTATTGGAGTTCTTTTGTTTTTCGAAAAATCGTCATAACTCTTTTATCTTAGGGCTTATTGAAAAAAATTTTTCTTCCCAAATTACTTTTCGGCCCTCTAAAACATTTGGCATTTACAATTATTTTTTATTTTTTCAAATGTCAAAATGGCGATCAATCAAAAATTTCAAAATATGATTTTTTGATAACCACTCCATCGATTTTCGAAAGTAAAACATTTATAAAATCCTTAAACTATCTACTACAACATTTGTCCTAAACATTTATTTCATTCTATTCCAAAAATTCATTTAATTGACTTGTAAGTTCAGTGTGTTCAAAAATAATCCTAACTCGGAGTAGGCTATGAACAAAAAAACGTATATCAATTTCAAAGTATATAGTTAAATGTCAATTTGATACGAGGTATTGTCAAAAATATTTTAAAAAAAAATATTCTTGTATCCTTCTTTTAAAATAGAAATAAATTAGAAAACGGCGAATGGCAATAATCTATATCCTCCTTTATTATTTTTTCTCCTTAAAATTACATTTCACGATCAATTGTTACAATTTGATTTTTGAATTGAATAATAATCAGACATACGTTTCTGTGTTCATAGCCTACTCCGAATTAGGTTTTTTTCTGAACACACTGCACTTGTAAATCAAGTAAATGAATACATACTTTTTTTTGGATAGATTGAAAAAAATGTTTATGACAAATGTAGTAGATAGTTTAAGGTTTTATAAATGTTTTACTTTTGAAAATCGATGGAGTGGTTATCAAAAAATCATGTATTGAAACTTTTGATCAATCGTCATTTTGTCATTTGAAAAAATAAAAAATAATTGTAAATGTCAAATGTTTTACAGAGCCCAAAGGTAAATTTGAGAGAAAATTTTTTTTCAATAGTCTTTAAAATACTGGAGTTATGACGATCTTTCGAAAAACAAAAGAACTCCAATAACTATGAATCGGGGCTCCAAATCAAAAATTGGAACTAAGAAAAGTTGTTTGTTTTAATGAGTTCTAACTACCATTTTCGGGTGTAACGACTTAGTATTAACACCATGTATATATATATATATATATATATATATATATATATATATATATATATATATATATATATATGTTAGCACGTAGCAATCCCGTATTCCTGCTGACTTAGCATCGGAATATTCCACATCTGTGGAAAACGCCATCATACAAGGGACGTCGACCCAGCCATCTCAGGTGTCTTCCTGCAAAGCCGAGACACACAGCACGGGCAGTCTAGTCCAGAAACTCTATCGTACAACATCTAACTCTTATGTATTATTTTGAATAAATCTGACTGTACTTATAATTTTTTTGTAATAATATAAATAAATTTTTTTGGAATATAAATAAATTTATATTATAACTGGCGCAGTCGGTAGGATTCTCAGCGAAATACAAAATTGATTTCGTTCGTTTTAACGATTAACTGAGAATTCGAACATAGAAGATTGTCCGGTCGCGTCGCGCATCAGCTACGAAGACTTTGGTGCCCGAGAGAACATCGAGCCCCATCTTCAAGGACAACATAGCCCAGCAGCCGTTGCAGACCAAGTGACCGAGCGAATATCGATCACAGGCCAATGGACATCATCTTCTTACTCCTGTAAGTACCTATGTCAATTAGAGATTTTCAAAGCGATACAGAGTTAAGTAACACAGATACAGAATCGGACTCTGGTGACTCACTAACATCATATACCAACCCCATTAACCAAACAGACCTTCAAGAAATTTTAATCAATCCTATTAATAATTTAACAATGGCTGTACCACCCGCGATTAAGAAGGAATATCTGGACATGATCCCAGAATTCCATGGGGACAATAGACACTTACCACGTTTCATAGAAATTTGTGAAAAACTGGTAAAAAAATTTTATAACGCAGTAGATACTACAGACTTTCAAAATGAGTATCTCATGTCATCAATACTAGCAAAAATTAAAGGCGAAGCTGCCAACAATCTCGCAACGTCCACTATAACTTCCTGGGACGATGTTAAACAGGCTTTACTGAACTCTTTTGGTGACAAAAGAGACTGTTACACGCTAGGAATGGAAATGACAGAGATGAGGCAAAATAGTGATACTCCATTTGAGTATTACAACAAAATTCAAGACATATTACACTTACAAATATCATATGTAAACAATAACAAAGCTGACAAAGCCGCAGTACTCTGTGAATACTTTCGCGAGTACGCATTGAGAGTTTTTCTCAAAGGGCTAAAAGAACCCCTTGGTACCCTAATGCGTACCAAGAGCCCCAAAGACTTAAACGCTGCACTGAGCATGCTAACCAATGACTTTAATATCGAATCGACAATACGTGGTCACCACACACACCACGCACACCACAAACAAATACAACATGCAAAACCTAAACCATTACCACCACCACCACAAAAATATTTACCCCAAAGAAATACACCACATTTAACCTACAGACCAATCCCCAACAATCCAGGTCAACAATCAAATTTTAGACCAACTCCCAGCAATCCGCCACAACACAACAATCATTTCAATCAAACAAATGTGTTTAAACCCAATAACAACCAAAGATTCCCTAAACCGACGCCTATGAGCATTAGCACAAGGCAGTCCGCATTTCCCAGATCCGGCGCATTCAACAACACACAACAATACCGTCCGCTGCAACACGCGCGTAGACCAGATTTTACCTTTGAAGAGATACACAACACTGAAGTACAAGACATAAACATAGACGAACAAAATTATAATGTAGAGGAACCGAATGAACTCGAATACGAACAAAATTATGATAATAATGTAGAATACGAGTAAACGTACGATCCAAATTATTTTTTAGCGATAGAAGCCTCGGAGAACCAATAGAATTATTAAATTTAAATAATATCAGTACACAGAGCGAACTACCATTTATTATATTCCCCGAATATAACTTAAAAGCATTGATAGATACAGGTAGCACTCGTTCATTCATAAAACCTGATATAGCACATAAACATTTCAGCGATAAAATTGTAAATGATTATTTCAAAATCACAACTGCACACGGTACATCTACAGAAAATTTTAGCGTACATTTACCATGCTCTAAATTATTTAAACAAACAAATTTAATATTAAAATACCATCTGTTTGACTTCCACAACAATTTTGATATTTTACTCGGACTTGACAATTTAAAATTAGTAGACGCAATAATAGATCTCACAAGAGATAAAATAATAACGCCTACTCACGATATTAACATACACTATCACAAAATTATGCCAATTACTAATTATATTAACATCCCTCCGAAAACGGAAAAATTTACCAAACTCTATGTCCATAACATCGAAAACGGAGAAGTTATTATTCCCGAATTAAAATTAAATAATATTATAATACCAGAAGGCATAGCGAAAGTTGAGAATCATGAAACATTATACCCCGTTATCAACACAGACACTAGCGAACAAATCTTTACATCAGGACTCCAAATTACCGCGCAACCTTTAGAAAATTTTGAACTAAATAATTTAAATTTCAATATTCCAAATTCAGAAAATGAATTAGATATCTCAAAAATTAGAACTGATCATATGAACTATGAAGAAAATTGCGAAATTACAAAATTGTTAAAAGAGTATTCTGATTTATTTCATACTGCTGATAAACCCCTTAGTTTCACCAATAATATTAAACATGTCATAAGAACATCAGACGAAATCCCTGTCTATACTAAAACCTATAGATACCCAGAAATTCATCGTAAAGAAGTTGAAAATCAGACACAAGAGATGTTAAACCAAAACATTATTAGACATTCCCATTCTCCATGGTCATCCCCAGTATGGGTTGTGCCCAAGAAATTAGACGCCTCCGGAAAACGGAAGTGGCGTATTGTTATCGATTACCGTAAAGTAAATGACAAAACTATTAGTGACAAATACCCGATTCCCAATATTAACACCCTTTTGGACAAATTAGGCAGATGCCAATATTTCACGACTCTTGATCTTGCATCTGGTTTCCATCAGATCGAGATGCATCCCGATGATATAGAGAAAACAGCATTCTCTACTGAAAACGGACACTTTGAATTTCTCAGAATGCCGTTTGGGTTAAAGAACGCGCCCGCAACGTTTCAGCGCGTAATGGACAATGTCCTTCGTGGCCTTGTAAATAAAATTTGTCTTGTTTACCTAGACGATGTCATAATATTCAGCACTAGCTTGCAAGAGCATGTTCAAAGCTTGAGAGCCGTATTTGAAAGATTTAGAAAAGCTAATTTGAAAATTCAATTAGACAAGTCGGAATTTTGCAAAAAAGAAGTTGCATATTTAGGACACGTCATAACACCAGACGGAGTTAAACCGAACCCCGACAAAATTATAGCTATTAAAAATTACCCAATACCCAAAAATACAACTGAAATCAAAGCTTTTCTCGGACTCCTCGGATACTATCGTAAATTTATAAAAGATTTTGCAAATATTACAAAACCATTCACTAAAAGATTAAAGAAAGGTGTAAAGATAAACGTAAAGGATTCGGATTACATAAGTTGTTTCAACGCGTGTAAAGACCTCCTGACCAATGAACCCATCCTACAATATCCCGACTATACAAAAACATTCAATTTGACAACCGACGCCAGTAACGTGGCGCTAGGGGCTGTACTTTCTCAAGGCCCTATAGGCTCAGATCTCCCTATAGCATATGCCAGCCGTACTCTTAACAAATCCGAGCAAAATTACTCGACAATTGAAAAAGAGCTATTGGCAATAGTATGGGCTACTAAATATTTTAGAACTTATATTCTTGGCAGAAAAATTAATATTATCACTGATCATAAACCTTTAGAATGGCTTGTTTCACTAAAAGAACCAAATTCGAAATTAATCCGCTGGAGACTAAAATTAGAAGAATATGATTACAACATTATTTATAAAAAAGGAGCATTAAACAAAAATGCTGACGCCCTCTCAAGAATAGAATTAAATATAAACACTGTTGATTCCGGTTGTCAGTCATTTTTCGACTATATGAAAAATTTCAATGAACAACTACAAGAGAATCAAAACACAGGTTCAATGATAGCAGAACCAGATGACTCACCCGACTCAGACTCATATGACACAGTACACTCCAACTCCGAGAACCCGATAGTAGGCATTCCTATATCCGATTCTCCTGTCAATGTTGGAAAAAATCAAATAATAATTTCTGAAGTCTCACATTCTCCATCACAACCGAAAATTACTAAACTACACTTTGACAAAATGAGAATTCATTTACAAATTTCAAAAAACAATTTTGAAGACGACATCACCAAATTCGTTAAAAATTATATCGCACCTAAAGTCAAATACTACTTATATTTCGAACATCCTATATATGAGAAATTTAGCAATGTTTTACAAACAAATTTTAAACATTCAGAGTTAAAATTTATAAAATGTAATACGAAACTAATCGACGTCGAGAGAGAAGACGATATCTTAGAAAAGATTAGGAATTATCACGAAGGTAAATTAAACCACCGTGGAATTCATGAAGTTCACAACCAAATTAGAAAAATTTATTATTGGCCAAATCAAATTAAAACTATTACGGACTATATTAATCAATGTGAAATATGCCTAGCTTCCAAATACGAGCGTAACCCCGTAAAACCAAAATTTAATATAACACCCACACCTTCGAAACCATTCGACACTATTCACGTTGACACACTCAGTTTGGAAAATTCAAAATTTTTAACTATAATAGACGCCTTTTCGAATTATGCCCAGGCATATAAATTAAGTTCCAATAACGCCGTAGAAATTAGCAATAAATTAATTCATTATTTTTCACATCATGGCACACCTAGACAAATTGTCTCCGACAACGGTCTAGAATTCAAAAATAATGTAGTAAAGGAATTACTAGCGTTACACAAAGTAGAAATTCATTTTATAAGTTCTCAACACCCCGATTCAAATGGCTTAATAGAGAGGTTTCATTCCACCCTAATCGAACACATTCGATTATATAACCTTCAAGACAATTTTAAACGCGAACCTATTGATATAAAAGTATGCTATGCAATCCTTGTATATAATAACACCACACATACTTCCATGCAATTCAAACCCATAGAAATAATTAATGGACATTTAGACACAAATTCACCTTTAGATATTGAAATAGAAAAACAAATTACACAAGATTACGTGCAAAAACATAAAGAAAAAACTAAACAAATTTACAAAATTATCAACGAGCGATTACAATCAGGAAAAGATAAAAATATTTCAAAATTAAATGAATCTCGCGACGAATTACCTGAAATACCAGAAACAGTTTTTGTACATAACAAACAGAAAGTGAATAAAACAAAACAAGTTAAATATAAGAAAGAGAAAATTAAAAACGTTAACGAAAATTTGAAAACAGCTGAAATCGAAACCGATAATAAAGACAAAAAACAATCTAAAATTCATTTGTCTAATATCAAAAGACCAAGGAAAGTAGTAACAAAAAATTCAAATATTCCAGGTCCGTCCTGTTCACGTCCATCCACGGACTAAACCTGTTGGACATAACACATAACCCTGGACTGCTGATAATTAACCTAGGACAAGCAAACTTGCAGAAATCCACACACACATTCCTTCACTATTACGACCTCACATCATTATTCGAAAACTATAACAATTTAAATATTCAATACTTTAATTTAAAACAAAGTATTACAAAGGAAATTTCTCACGAATTTATTAATAACAATAAAATAATTAACTACATACAAAATTCTATTGACAACAAAATTAATCATTTAACAATAAATTCAGACAAATTAGCACAAAGACAAAAACGAGGTGCAATAAATGGCCTTGGCACTATTATAAAAGCAATTAGTGGAAATCTCGATGCTGAAGACGAGAAACGTTATAATGAAATTTTAAAACATTTAGAAAATAACCAACAAAATTTAAATAAACAATTAAAACGACAATATTCAGTCAATCTCAAACTCACAGAACAGTTCAACAATACTTTAGTTACTATTAAACAAAATGAAAACATTTTGAAAGATAAAATAGAGCAGTTGCTGCACATTGTAGTCAGTGGAACCTTTAATCAAAATAAACTTTTTATTCACGATATTTACAACCAGTTTAACACACTTTTCACAATGATATTAAATACCCTGCAAGACATTGAAAATTCTTTAACGTTTTACAATTTACACGTTTTACACCCAAGTATTATTCAAAAGCATGATCTTTTGGCAGAATTAAACAAAATTCACAAATATTATAATAACGAATTACCCTTTGAACCTATTCCTGAAAACGTACCAAAATTTGAAAAATTTATAACAGTAAATTGTAAATTAGAACCTACAAGAATAATTTATTTTATTGAAATCCCTCTTAATTACGAAACAGAATTTGAATTACTCCATCTTATACCTATCCCTACAAAGCACCAAGACGATTATGTAACTGTTATACCAAACAAAAATTACTTTTTAAAATCAGTTGATGGAAAAATTATTTCTCTAACTGGCTTATGTACCAAAGGAGATAAGTACCAATGTCCAAATAAGGTCAACCAGGTCGAAGAAAACACCTGCGAGAAGGACATCATCTTGAAGAACAACGTTGAAAACTGCCAATACATCAAAACTAATATCAAAAAGAACCACGTCGAAATATTAGAGGAAATAAACCAATTCTTGGCCGTATTTCCCAAACCAGAGACCATACACATATTTTGCAACGAAAGCGACAAAATCAAAAACCTAGAAGGAATATTTTTAATAAAGGAAGATAATTGTAAATTAAAATTCAAAAACGAATTATTAACATTTAATCAAAAGTCTTTTGGCAAACCAATTATACTCGACAACTACAAAATCAACCTAAATGAAAATCAAGCACCAAAACTAACCATCGACTTGAACACCATCCAAGAACTACAAATACCAATCAATAAATTCGAAGACATCGAACCCGAAATCATCGACAATTTCGCATCAATCAACTACCCTGTAGTAATTTTATATGCCCTACTTTTAATAATTGTATTCAGTTCAGTTACAGTTTACATTCTTAAAAAACTTGAACATTCCAAGCCAAGGAACCAAGCTCCAAACCAGGGCATCGAACTGGGGTCTTCATCTAGCCAGTCCATTCGACTACCCGATGAAGCCCACTTTTAGAGGGGAGGTGTTAGCACGTAGCAATCCCGTATTCCTGCTGACTTAGCATCGGAATATTCCACATCCGTGGAAAACGCCATCATACAAGGGACGTCGACCCAGCCATCTCAGGTGTCTTCCTGCAAAGCCGAGACACACAGCACGGGCAGTCTAGTCCAGAAACTCTATCGTACAACATCTAACTCTTATGTATTATTTTGAATAAATCTGACTGTACTTATAATTTTTTTGTAATAATATAAATAAATTTTTTTGGAATATAAATAAATTTATATTATAACTTATATATATATATATATATATATATATATATATATATATATATATATATATATATATACAGGGTGTTCATTTTAAATGTGCCACCATTGCTATCTCGAGAACTATAAGAGCTACAAAAATGGGCAAACAATTTTTATTATACAAGACAAATTTAGAGAACAGAAAAAAAAATTTTTTCGACCAGTGGTTCTCAAAATACGGGACTCAACTTTTTTATTTTAAATGTGAGCATATTTTTTTTATTTGCTTATTCGATGGAGAATTTAATTCTGAATTCAATGATATAATATCATATCCTCACATAACGATTTTTTTGAGTAAAATATGTAGATATAAAATTTTAAATTAATTTGATTAAAATATGATATTACTTAGAGTGCCATGAATGGAAAAACTGAATACAAGTAATTTTTTAACCTGGAATTAGAGTGCTCTGAATGAAATAAGTGAATATTTTGTTTTGTTAAGTGATCATAACTGTCAAGTGAAGTTCAAAATCATTTAATTTAATTTTAAAAATGTATAATTTTACTCACATTGAAAAAGTTGAGATGTTTGAAACATACATTTTATCAAGAAAAAATTCGCGAGCTGCAGTTAATATGTATAGGGAACGATATCCTGAAAGAGTAGTACCGTCGCGGAAATATTTCCGAAAACTTGACCTAATATTACGTGGTAATACTACTGCATTTATACATAAACCCAGAAGACCGGTGGATGAAAACAATGAAATAAATGTTTTGGCATATTTTGAAGCCAATCCAAGAGCTTCTGTACGAATGGCCTCTGATGAATGCAGATTAAGTGTAGGGACGGTGCATAAAATTTTAAAACGACACAAGTATAAGCCATACAAATTCCATAAAGTTGCAACCTGGTGATTATAACCGCAGACTTGAATTTTGCCATTTAATCATTAATGAAGGAATTGATATTTTAAAATGTGTTATTTGTTGTTTAATGTAAAAAATAATCATTATTGGAGTTCCGAGAATCCTATTATGGTACGCGAAAGAAGTTTTCAAAGAAAATTTAATATAAATGTATGGTGTTGCACGATACAGTGTTTTTTCACATGTATGAAGGTACTCTAACTGGAGATCGTTACTTAGAATTTTCAAGAAACAGACTTGATGATATATTGGATGATCTGCCATTAAATGTCGTTAGAAATCTACACTTTCAACAGGATCGAGCACCAGCCCATAATTCTCGTTAAGTAACCGCGTACCTGAATGAAACATTTCCAAATCAATGGATTGGTACCAAAGGACCCATTGCATGGCCTGCAAGATCACCCGATTTAAACCCTTTAGACTTTTTCTTATGGGGTTATTTAAAAGATAAAGTCTACGATACTGTGCATCAGAATCTACAGCAATTAAAAAACAGCATTGAAAATATTTTGAACAATATTGACGGAAGAAAATTAAGATTAGTTAGAAATAGTTTATTTCATAGAGTACAGTTATGTATAAATGAAAATGGAGGCAATTTTGAACAGTACTTATAAATTTGTAGGAGTTTATTTTATTTTTGTAAATATTTCTTCATTATAATTAAATATTAAAATAAAAATTATAACTGTTTTTTTCATTCATTATACTTTTATTCACTTCTTTCTATAATGGCACTCTAATTATGCGTAAAAAACACATGTACATATTCAGTTTTTCCATTCATTGCACTCTTAGTAATATCATATTTTAATCAAATTAATTTAAAACTTTATATCTATTTTACTCAAAAAAATCGTTATGTAAGGATATGATAATATTATATCATTGAATTCAAAATTAAATTCTCTATCGAATAAGCAAATAAAAAAATATATTCACATTTAAAATAAAAAAGATGAGTCCCATATTTTGAGAACCACTGGTCGAAAAAAAAAAATCTGTTCCCTAAATTTGTCTTGTATAATAGAAATTGTTCGCCCATTTAACCGTTTTTGTAGCTCTTATAGTTCTCGAGATAGCAATGGTGGCCCATTTAAAATGAACACCCTGTATATATATAGGATGTCTCTTAAATAGGGGGACATGGCTTAACCACAGATTCCTGAGGCTAAAATAAGACCATTTAACTAAACTTGCTTCCACCGGAAAGTGTACCATTTAGCCAGAATTCTGCTTCAAAGTTCTTCGAAAAAAATTATTTTTGCTTATAATAACAGAACGCTTTATACGATTTGGATGAAATTTGGTACAACAGTTCAGGTGGTTAAGTCATCTTTTAAGATGATACTTGTTATTATTAATGAACCACTCTCTGTTTAATTTGTAATATCTGTTACGGTTCAGATAGAAAAAAATAAAACCTGAGTGACTGTATCATGATTTTTTTTAAATAAATTTAATCTAGCAGTCTATCCAAATGTCAAACACCTAAATTTTAAGTATATTACAAAGTAATACCTACATTAAATAACGAATGTTTATTCGAACGAGGAACGTGTTTTTATTTATATTTATTTTCTATAAGTTAAATTAAATTTTCACGTTTATAAATAATATTTGAAAACTAGAACTAAAAGAAAACAAGTGTCATGGCTACTAATAAACCGAAATTTTGAAATTTCTTTTTAATAATGTGAAGAAATCAAAAAAAAAATATCAGTGGCGAGCATATAACCTCCCCCTAATTCCATGTTTAAAATAGCAGTGAGCTTTAAGTATCACTTCCGGTTGGTCGTTCGTAAACAAAATCTAATTTGTTGTTCCAATAAAAAGAAAAGTCTATAATACGAAATTTTGGGTTATATTTTATTATATTTTTCCTCTAAAATTTGTACCACTTCCGGTTTAACATATAATAGTCAAAATATGTTGTTTCAAATTATATAAGAGTTTTAAATACCACATTTGAGAAGTTTTTGATCATACTTTAATAATTTTTTTCAAGAAAATCTGTTTAGAGCCTCCAGTAAAGTACCACTTCTGGTTTATCAATTTTAGAAGATATCTAGTGTATCGTTCTCATTAACACAAAAGTTTTAAATACGAAATTTGAAAAGTTTTGGATTACATCGTACTGCATTTTTCACGAAACCTTGTTCAAAGCTTTAAGTAAAGTATCACTGCCGGTTTATTAATTTTAGTAAAAATCTAATATGTTGTAAATACTAAAATTAAAAAGTTTTGGATTATATTTTAATATAGTTTTCATTGAAAACTGTTATGGGCTTCAAATGAAGTACCACTTCCGGTTATCCACCGTTACAAGTGGATAATAAGGAAGAAGACGGAATAACGTGGACAAAAATCAAATCAATTGCAACAATAATTAATTAATAAAGAGAAGGACTAAATTAAATATTGTCAAAATTACGATAATGTTATATAAGATAAAATCTGATGTGGACCCCACATGACTTCCTTGTACGCCTGTTAAACTATACATATTTTGGAATAACACAAGAAATAAACGAATGTGTCTCCAACTGAGAAATATGCTTGAAACATCGAAAACCAAATGTCGAACCTTTCCTTAGATTACAGTCAGTTTCATTACCATGGGACATGATCGGCATTGATCTCTTCAAACTAGAAGGTAATACATATTTAGTTATTCAAGAGTACTATAGTGTGTAAATCGAACCATTAAAAAAACAGTAATAAAGTCATAATAACAGCACTGAAGAAAGTTTTCGCGCATCAAGGTATTCCAGGTGCCGTAAGAACTGACAACGGTAGACAATTCGACTGTATGGGATTTAAAGATCTTACTATACAGTATGGCTTTAAATGGAAATCGAGCAGTCCTGTTTTCGCAATCAAATGGCTTAGCGGAAAGTGTAGTTAAAATTAGAAATTTTTGAGAAAATGCAAAAATTCCGATTTCTATCTGGGATTATTAGATTAGCGTATAAAAATACTCCACTGGATTGCGGCGCATCAACGAGCAGTTATTAATGAGAAGAATTCTGAGAGAGAATCCCAATTAAAAAGGACAAATTAAGCCAAAAATTTCTGATCATAAAGAAATTTATAAGAAGAAAGAAAAGCAGAAAGAAACTCAAGAATATTTTTACAGTCGCAGACAAAAAGAGTTAGAAACAAGCGGCAACTGAAAGAAGAAAAAAGAATATGGATCACAGACAAACAAGTGGAGGAAAAAGTGAAGTGCAAAGCCGGACCACGATCTTATTAGATCGAATATGAGAAAGGAAGAATTATGATATAATAATTATTTATGTATTAAGAGCGTAAGGAGGCTTTTATGGCCTGCGGCGGGATTTTGAGCCCGAGGCGTAAGCCGAGGGATAAAAACACGTCAAAGAACATAAAAGCAAGTTACGCTCGTGGTAATTTTCATTTTTCATTAAAGAATATAAAAATTTTCGTTTTGTAATAAAAACTTTTCATGTTGCCTGTTATAATTATAATAATAATAAGGTTATAATTTGGTTTGACGCCGGGCTATAATGAGACTTGCGGGCTATAAAATGACGTTTATGTCAAAGAAATTCGTGTATAATTATATATTATATTATGCAGTGAGTTTATAATGATAGCTATTAATACACGAGCATGAAGTTTACGATACGAGCCATGGCGAGTTTCGTAAATTATACGATTATATTAATAGTCATTATAAATGAGTTGCCTATATTATTTTTTCTACGACTATTCATAATTAAAAAAAAAAATAAACTATAAACCAATAAATTGGTTATAAAATTATTCTGTATCATAATAATAATCTGTATCATAATGAAAAAAATCTGTAACATAATGATAACTGTATCATAATGAAAATCTAAATCATAATGAATGTAGGTAATTCAAATACAGATGACACATTTAATAAGTATATTACATCAAAGGAGTTGAAAAAGCGCCTCAAATAAATCACTACTGTCTACATTTATTCGATAGAATACATAACTGAGTATAATTACATGTCAGATTTTCATATACAAAGAGTAATAACAAAATGAAAATTTAATTTAAAAAGCTATAAAAGGTGCTTATTTGCTAAAACTCATTACCACGTTTTTATCAGGAATACAATTTCAATTTTGCCTATTATAGGTGGGTTAATTGCTTCAGCATTGAAAACTTCGTGCAGAAAAAGCCATTATTTAAGCTTTTTACAATTTTAACAGCGAAATTGCTTTACTGGTCACAAAACTCCAGTAATTACTCACTTTGTCTTAAGTGAATCATTCGATTGCAATTAAGGAGAAGTGTTGGTATTCACGAAAAAAAAAAACTTTAAAACTTAATAAAGCAAAATAATGTTACGTTTTATGTAGATAAAAAAAAATAATGTGTCATTGTTTCACAACGCAGAGAGTTTGACATTAATCTCTATGCTTGACAATATACTTCTTACATGACTTGTATCCGAAATTATAAAGAAAATTATAGAAATACATGATATTTGCAGAAACAGTTTTAGCGTATATTTTTAGAGTTAAAATAATAGTTATTTACTTCTCATGACAGGGAAACGTCAACGATGTCTGTTTTTAATTTATGACCACAGTAAATAATTTGATATTGTATTAATTCAGATATTTTTTACTTTGCTTGACGTGGAATTTACTTCAATATAATCTGTTTTTATAAATAGGGTAGTTGCAAAAAAAATAAATGTTATTTTTTCCTATTAATTATGAAATATAAACTAATTCTAAACATAACGTAAAAATTATTAGAAAATATAAAACTTTTCATTCATAATTTCCGTAAATAAAGTTCGCGGTGGAATTCTTGTGACGTAGACTTTAATAATTATATAGTTCGACCAAGTCTGTATGACTCATAGAAGCTTATTAGAATACCACGAAAAAACGAAGATGTTGAATTATATTTAATTGTATCATACAAATATTTACAATATAATTATAAAAGAAAAATAACGGATACAAAAGTATTATTTAATAGTACGTATATTTTATAATTATTTACAGTGAATGTACATGTCATTTTTAGTGACATAACATATGTTTTACGTGTTAAAACACTGTTAAAATCATATTTTATTTTTCTTTTCTATATCAGCAGATTTAAAACAAGGTAATGAAACTAATGAATTTGTGTGAAAATGAATAATTTCTTTTGAAATAGTGCTTCTCTGAAACATATAAATCGTTTCAAATAAAAATGGTAGTATTGTGTACAGAGTGTACAACCGAGAGTGTACCGCTAGGGCAAGAAAGACTGTGATTGGTATTAATAAAACACGTCACCACGGGAAAATTTGAAATAAGAATTTTGTTTTAAAAAATTATATTTTGAAAAATATACAGTTCTCAGACATAAAATATGTATTAAAGTGAATAACTTGAACAATTCTTTCAGAAAAAAAAATAAATTGGAAAATGCGCAACTACCCTATTATTTTACACTTTTTGACACAAATAAAATAACATGCTGCAACTCTAAATATGTTTTCAATGGTATATAAAAATGTAATATAACAGATGTGAATAATAATAATAATAATAATAATAATAATAACAATAATAGTTTATTAACCGTAAAGCAAATATGAGTACTTGCACCTCGATATGTAGAATACGTGCTTTAATAAATTCAAATTACATATTACATATTGAAACAAACATATTGTTTTACAAAAAACAGGCTTTAAATACTCAGGCTAAACAATTTATTTGTGACCAAATATTTCATCTAGCTATATTCTTCGATACTGTAATAAGATTTTTGTATGAAACTCATTTTTTTATTAATATTTTGTTTTCATCTTTTGTTATGCGTATACCTCAAAACTTTAAATATGTAATTACTTGCACAGAACTTATTCACATTTGTCTTAAATATTTAAATGAAGTTAACATTAATTTCTAAGGTTTAATTTAACTGTTAGCGTTATGACACTCGCTTTGTAATACAACAGAACATTCAGATTTGGTTTTATAATGCTAATTTTATACAAGATATTATACAAAGAGTGAACTATGAGGAACAAACGGAATTTTAAATTTAAATAGAATAAGAATGTGACGTTGATGTAAAATCATTTCATGAAATCCTTAAGATATTTCTTATATCGCCGACATCCGACATAAATAGGTATATCTATAACTTTGAGTCAAGGATGTTAGTGTAGGTACTGTAAATTATCGGATAAATTACCAAATAAATTACCTTATTTTTCGTAAATTACTAATTTTTTGCCATAAATTACCAGACAATATTTTTATAAAAGTTATATTTATAATATCTAAGTATATTTATAAAATAGAAATTTATTAGAAAAAATTAACATATTAAAATAACAAAGAGTATAAAATAAATAGATAATACTTAAAATAACAAATTTAACATGAAAGACCAATGAAATGAATATGTATTATACAAAAACTAACAAAAAGGCAACACATTTAAAAGATTGACAAATACAAAACAATTTGACAATATTGACCTTGACATTCTTATTGAAATGAAATCACATATCCAGCCAGTCAAGCGGTTTACGTCATCGTTTAGGGATTTTCGAAATTTTCTATATATTTCTAAATATATTTTATTAACGGTATTTTATTGGTTTATTATTATTATTATTATTATTATTATTAACGTTATTTATTATTTTTTCAAATTATTATTATTATTATTATTATTATTTTTACTAAAAAAATCTTTCAGAACACATAATATACTAGGAATTTTTAGTTTTTGTTCTGTAATAATTTATTATTTCCAACCTCCAACGTTTCGCACCCCGGTGCCTTCTTCAAGGAAAATGACAAATAAATTACGAGACAAAAGCAAAATCAAGTAACCAAGGTAACATAAAAGTACCTTCATAAATGTTACCTATTTTATAAGTATGCAGTGAACTAAACTAGACATTATGCATACTGTATCCAATAATATTTTCAGTAGAATTCCGTCAATAAAGTCATCCATGTAGATGCCGATGGCTTGATGATGAAAGGATGCGACATAACTTATGTTTATGTATTGTGGGGCTACTAGATTACGGGTCATTTATTACCCTTCCCATCACCCGACTTAATTTCCCGACCCTTTTTCGTCCTTTTTCGCTTCCCTCATTTTTTGCAGTTTTTTGTAAAGTCTCTGCGGATGACCCAGTTCACCGCAATTATAACAGCGGAATTTCTTTCTCCCAGTAAAAAACACTAAATTCTTTGGGCGAGATAATCGCAGTGCTTTCTGAATTTCACTGTTTCGAACTCCAAAACGCATTCAGAAGCTGTAGAATGTACGAGACGATCCAAAGGAACTACGTCGGCTTCGAATTCGTGCAGGCTTTCTTTTGAATTTTGACATCGGTTCGTCAGTTGCGTCTGGTACACCTGCTCCAGATGCACATTGCCATACCGCATATCCAAGAGCTTGGCTAGTTGGTTGTAGTCCTCTTGTTCTTCTTCCTTCAGTGTATGTAAGATGTCGATGGCTTCTCCATGCAACAGAAGCGACACTGTTGTATGTATTATCGTCCGTGTGCTCATGGCTATGTGTGCATAAACTTAGACCAGGGAGGAGTAAGGCAAGAAGATTGGGCGTACTCCAGTACGCCCGGAAATGGTCTGGCAACTGGCAGTGCCAGTGTCGGAGTGATAGCGTTAGAGTGTAGGGCGGTTCAGCGCAAAAATATTATAGGACTAGACAGACTTCTAGACCTAATGCCGTAGAGCTCTCTGTCGTGTTTTGGCTGAAAATATAATATATCAAAATTTCAAACCATGAAAGCCCTTTGAGAACGAAATAAATTTTAACATATATCTGAAACTCACGCGTTAAACTGTTTTAATCATTATTCGCCCTCATTAACACACTTGATAGTTAAATAACTATAAACGAATGCTATTTCAAACATAGATTAAGATTAATATATTTACAAATTAATTTTAAATTGAAATAATTAATTGCTTTTCAGAGTATTTAGGATATATTAACAGTTTTATTAATAGCTCTGTTCGATGAAAAGTGCTTGAAGTGCAGAGCAGAATAGCGCAGTGCAGTGTAGTGTAGTGTACACTAGTACAGTCTAATTCTTGTGGTTTCATAAAACACACTTTTGTATATTTGGGCAAGTTTGCTCAGCTGTGAGTAATCAAGCCAAGCGTAGCCAAAGGTGTAAAAGGTTAGGTTGTTTATAAACACAGTCATATCATAAAGCTGCAAAGAAGTGACTGCAGAAATGCCTGTTTTAAAGAGCATAGTGTTTGAACTAATAAACGATTCTGACGAAGATCAATCATCACTTGATTCTTCATCAGATTCAGAGACAGATATATTAATTAATTCTTTATATAACAAAACAAAGAGAACGTGCATTAAAAATTATTTAGTATAGAATTAAAATGTCTACCGAACAACATTTAGTTACCCCCACTCCTAGTCTGCATTTTCTACACCACCTCGCGAGTCAGGTCAGAAACGTGAGCACTAGTTCTTAAAATTTTTGTCATCGAACAGCCTGCCAGAAGCTGCCCGTTTCTTATAAAACACGTTAGTGTAAGAAAGTTAACACTAGGGCGGCCTAGTACATGTCATCGAACAAAGCTATTATAAGCCAACCAGAAATGATTTTAAAGAAATCAGGTTGAGGAAATTATATGTATACATATTTTAATAAAATGAGGCGGTCGATCGTTTTCTCACCATATCGGATTTTATGTAATTTACTTTTTTCCTGCACTTGTTTCTAGATTAGCACAGTGGTTAAATTTAATTGAACGAGAAGAATTAAAAGTTAAAAAATGAGGCAGTTCCATATTTGAAATTGCCTACTAATAAAGCCAAAAATAGAAGCAAGCTCATTATCAGCACAACCGATTCATCTGGAAAGTAAACAATTTAAAGAAAATGCGACACAAACTTTATGTGTAAATGTTAATAAAATGACTTAAACTGAGACTAATGACTTAAACGAAGAAATAGCTACCTTACCATCTACACCGTCTAAATCTTAATGTTCGTCTTCCGTGCAAACGTCATTTTCGTTAAGTTCAAATACCCCGAGAAAAAGGAAATTAAAAAAAGCGATCGCGGAATAAAATAAAAAAATTTAAATAATTTAAGAAAAGAAAACGGAAGAAGCAGCAACAAAGAAAAAAAATTTGAGTGGTGTGACCAATTCCTTGATGGAAAAATATCTGATATTGTTAGTGTCATGCTTCACTACTCGAAAAATACAAAGGAAATCACCGATTTCCTTTGTATGGTTTTCAAATTATTTTCACTAAATCTGTATTTTTGCAGTCCCCAGTGTTACCGATTCTTACAACAATTTTTTAATTTACCGTCAATTCGAACTCTTCAGAGAATGCAGATTCCGATTTCCACGGGAATAAATAGTCATTTTCTAGAATCACTAAAATTCAAAATTTCGGAAATGAATCAGAAAGAAAAAATCTGCTCCGTTTGCATCGACGCGATGTCCTTAAAGGCAAATCTTTAGGTTAGTCACGTTCCAGCTAAAAATGCAGTAGTAATTATGGTTCGTGGAATGTTTATCAAATGGAAGCAACCTATTGCATATGCTTTGAACGCAGAATGCAAAAACTATCCTGAATTAACATCAGATAGTGTATTAGGTATTTTATTAGATATTGGATTAGATATACGAGCTCTAGTAACTGATTCAGGTTCGGACTTCTCAAATGCTTAAAAAATTAGAGGTGTGTCTACAGAAAAAAGTTTTTTCGAAATTAATGGTAAACGAATTTACTATTTTTTTTGATACACCGCATTTGATTAAATGTGCTAGAAATAATTTAACGAAATATGATTTGCATTTTGACACAAAAATTGCCAAATGGCAACATGTCGAAAAAGTTTAGGAAGTAGTGCAATAGATTTAAAATTAATGCCGAAAGTGACAGAAGTTCATGTTAAGCCAAATAATTTTAACAAAATAAAAGTAAATTATGCCACTCCAATAATTAGTTTAACTGTAGCTTCAGCTATGATACTTTATATAGAAGCAAAATTTATTGAAGAACAAGCTGAAGATAAAGTCCTATTATTAATTAAATTTAACAATATTTTTAATATGCTAAATTTAGAAGCTATACGTAATAACTACAGCTTTAAAAGAGCATAATCTGGAAATATTGACCAAAAAAATTTTCTTATGGAATCGTTGGAGTTTTTCAAAAATTTTAAACTTAAACACAAAAATAGTCGGGAAGATGCAGAAAGATAAATTTTATTAACGGCTTCATTATAACTATAAAGTCAGTTTTGAGTTTATTCGAGGATTTGAAACAAGGACATAAGTTTCTTTTGACAAGAAACATAAATCAAGATTGCCTTGAAAATTTTTTGGTCAAATAAGACAGGAAGGAGGCAATTGCACTGAACCTACATCAGTCCAATTTAATAGAGCGTTCAGAAAATTATATTTGACAAATATTTTACGGCCTTCAAAATTAGGTAACTGTGAGGATGATTTAAGTTCTATTTTATTTAAAGTAAAAGACTATATAAAGGCTGGTTTATGATGGATTTCATTTGTAAATTTAGATTTACAAATTTAGATTTGAAATTTACGATTTATTTTGGTGGTTTATACTGAATTTAAAGATATGAAATGCGTCCAATCAACTTCTTATATTGGGTCACGTAGTTTGACATAAATGGGATTCTTAAAGAATAAAACTCAACGAATCAAATCATGCAAACAAATAAAAATTTATCTATAGATTTGACACGAAATAAGCATGATGATAACATAATTGTCATGGGATTATTTGTAAATTTGTTATGTACATATATACTTCATAACAACAATTTTATCTTTATGATGTTCATCACATTTTGTGTATATCAATCCGTATTGTTCTACATACGATATTAATCATATATATATATATATCCATATTTTGGGAATCCATTCCGACAAATTTCTCAAATCAAAATTAAAATGTCAGGTTACGAGCAGTTTAACTGTCACATAAAATTTTCTTGCTCCCCGTCAAAATCATTATTTGAAATACTGTGAAATGATCAGACGCATTCACAAATTTACATTTAGAATATAAAATATGGTGATATTTTACATGTAAATTTTAAATCATAAATTTCTTAAATTCATTATGAACCAGTACTGGACCAGTAAAGGCAGATATGTAAAATTTATATTTATATATATAAATTTACATTTAGAAATTTTGATTTAAAATTTACAATTTTCTCTCTGGTTTATGTTCGATTTTGAAATTCTGGATCTGACCAATCAGCAACCGTCACGTGACTTGTCATTGCTTGTTATTTGACGTTTCACCAGTTATCACTTCAGATTTTAGGTTACAAATATATTTTAGCTATGAATTTGTTAGACGCTAATGAACAAGATCATTCTTTAATAATATCGGGAATGTTTCTTTTTTTTACTATTGTTGATTTGTATAGTATAGAAATAAAACAAACACAAACTTAAAAAATCGCAGATGGTCGGTCTGTTAGGCCGTGGTTAAGTCTATGAACACATTGATTTGTTAACGGGCAGTATCATAGTTTGTTTCTGAAAGTGAAATAAGATCATGAACAATTCTTGAAATAGACTGGTATAAGTGTACATATATTTAATTCCTTGTCATCCCTCGTTGCATTGAAACTACGCAAACGTTTTATTTTTGTACAATTTATTTGCTTTGTCGTACAAATTACGATGTTCGCGAATATTGATTATCAACAAAAAACAAAATATCAATTTGTTCATGTGATTCCAGGTTCAAAATGTCAACAATTCACAAACAGAAAAGAAAGTTGAAAGATGAAGCAAAGTTATACCTTACCGCCATGTTTAATAGTTTTCTCTTGTGATTGGTCGAATTTGAAATTTACATTTGAAAATATGAAATATGGTTATATTCCAAATCTAAATTTCTAAATTTGTAAATCGTTCATAAACCATCGTATACGTTTTACGTGTTTATATTTTAAAATCTAAATTGTAAATTCGTAAATTAAATTCATCATAAACCAGCCCTAAGAGTATCTAATATAAGCCAGTACAAAACAAGTGAAGATGTAAGTAGGTCCTTGCACGTGGGAACACAAGATTATAGATTGGAATTGCCAGAAAGAAATGCTTTGGTTTACTTTTCTGGATATTTAATAAGAAAGTGTCTCGAAAAGCATGACTGTAATAAGACGGATAGCATTTGTAAATTTGCAAACTAATTTTAGTAGAGACTGTTTGTTTACCTACTACAAGCAATATAATAAGAACAACGCGACCAAATCAGGCCTTATTACTCTTCCTGATGACATTATCAATTTTGTTGAAAGACTTGAAAAGAAATTAAAAAATTATTTTAGTAAAAATAATTTAACCCAAGATATAGGCAAAAATGTACTTAAATTTATGACAGAGGAAACTTTTAACGTACCTTGCGAATGCTTTCCTTTAATACTTAATAGTATTTTATGTATCTAGGACGAAAAGTGAATCTTTACCGTATGAGCAAGTTGTTCACGGCCGAGGCGGGTAGCCGTAATTACTTGCGAGTACCTTAAAGACACTTTTCGTCTGAGGTACATGCATAATTTTATTTCATACTGGTTTCTAAAGTTGTTAAATTATTATAAGAAATCTCCAGCAATTTGTAGCAATATTAGTTTTAAGGAGGCTAAGACGCAACTGTTCGGATCTCCTCACGATCTCCTATTAACTAGCAACGCGAGTATCAGAACAACAGAGTTTTGTTTATAAATAAATAAAAATTCATTGACAGGATCAATTTGAACTTTTCAAGTTTCTTTCACCGGTTCTGTGCACCGGTTTCTTTCTCAATCGTTGTTGTTATAATGACCGAAAAAAATCCTCAAGATATTTTAGATGAAGCGGATTGCTGCGGAAATCGAAGATTCAATATGAAAGAGAATACGAATCGTTTAATACGTGGAAAACAACTAAGCATGTGAAAATTGTAAATGAAAATGTCCTTTTAGCCTATTTTTCAGAGAAGGTAATTTGTAAAAATGTAGGTATTCGTTTAGTATTAATGTAATACAATATTTTGTCTTTAGTCCAAAGGAATGAAATCTTCATCGTTATGGTCTAAGTTTTCCAGGCTGATATCAACACTCCGAGCAAAAGAAGATGTCCATATTGCAAAATATTATAAATTGAAGGCGTTCTTAAAACAACAGTCAGTTGGATATGAACCGAAAAAATCATTGATATTGACACGGGAAGAGATAAATAATATCTTCTTATGAAGGTATTTTTTATTACACTTTAAATATCATACAAACCTAATTTTCTAACTCTTCTTTAGATTATTTTATTTGGGATTTGTGGAGCCTGCAGGCGGAAGGAATTGTATAATATATTCATACAGGATATTCAAGATAAAGGTGATGTCATATCATAACAATTTCTGACACAAAAACAAATCTATAGAGAGTATTCACAGTAACTGATGAAATGGATGGTACAAATTCTCTTGAATTGTATAAAAAATACAGAGCAATACGCCCAGGACACATTAATCATGACTAGGGCTAGGACTTTGAACTGGGTATTTAGTTATATGGGAAATAACCACCCACCCGGACCAAATGGAATACGGGTCGGAACCGATTTTTCACTCATAAGACCCGTAAGACCCATAAGAACCACAGATCCATATTACCCGTAAGAACCACAGACCCATATTACCCGTATGGCATCTGTCTTATAAATCGAGATACGTTTTACTTGTCGTATTATTGTACAGATTACTAACTTATCTTTTAAAACTAATTGTATTACCTATGTGAAGTGTTTAATCAAAGAAATTAACTTAATTAAATAAAATTATTTTTCAACGGTATGATTATTTAAACAGATAGCAACGTAATAATACGTCTTACGGGTGATATGGCTCTTACGGGTAATATGGGTGTGGTTCTTACGGGTAATACGGTCTTATGGGTGAAGAATCGGTTCCGACCCGTATTCACTGAAATACGGGTGGGCGGGTGGTCACATGGATCCACTGGTATTCCGAGCACTAATCATGACAAATTATTCATATATTATAAATCGAATAAATGCAGTATCTTGCGAAAGTACCTTCCGAGATAGCCAAATATTTAAAGTTGCCGAACGCAGAACACAGGGCACTGCTTTTGACGCAGTTCAGCTAATTTGTTAGCGGACGCCGGCGCGGATGTAACCAGTATCAAAAGACATGGAAGTTGGAAGAGTTCCACTGTGGCCGTAGGTTATTTGGATGACTCACTCGAAAATAAGAAAAAAATGTGCAAAATTTATACTAAATTCCGAACAGAAAGTAGTTGTTGAAACATACGAGGCATCAACATCAACCGAAATTTCGATCAGTGCTGGGAATTCGATGGCCACTCCCAATGAATTTTCTTCTGGAAATCAGCTCGACCTGCACCCCTCTATTTCGGATGCAGGAGTAGTTTTTAAAGAACTGACCGCTTGCACATTCAATATATAAGTAAATAAACCTACAATGTAATAAACTAACTGTAAATAAACTAATAATTATTAATAAACCATTTTTATTTTGAAGATACTAATACTTTAAAATAATATTTTAAAGTTCTAGGACTTTAAAGTTTCACTTTATGTTCTATAAATCGTTCGAAAAACGTTACTATAGAAACCAGTATGACATAAAAAAAACTTTTTGTGCGTCTAAGAATTTATAGCACAATAAAAGACAATAATAGAAGGTTTAAAACAAATAGACAAAATCGGAAATTTATTAGAATATGTAATTTATAATAATTTTTATTTAATTTTCGTTTAAGTTGTATTTATTTTTTCTTTGTGTATTTTCTTTCTTCAACAAATAATTGTACATTGTACTTCATAGATGATTTTTGTTACTTTATTTTGATATATTTGTTCACCTTTATTGTATACTAGCTGACGCGCCCCGGCTTCGCACGGGTAAAGCTAGAATAACGATTAGCTAGCTACACGTGTACCACTAATTTTTCACATTTACTTCGGAGACATGCGCTGCGTAGGGAACCGGCAACCTGCCTCGCATCGTACATGTAACAGGCTCCGCCCACTGCCCTCCCGATCCCTGTACCGCAACTAAGAGCGCCCTTTTCTAAACATGTCTCGTGTGCTTTTACTTACGTACATATGATGCAAGCCATCTCTCCGACAAATATCTAAAATCTACTAACGGTTAAAACTTAACTAAAGATACAAAGATAAAAAAATAATTGAAATCATCCTCTATTGTATCGCCTTGAGAGATGATTTTTCAAAAACGCTAAAACACTCAAAAGCATAAATAAGAATTTTTACATCCCTAACTTGAGAAATGAAGAGTTCTCCATTCAAACTTTCATCCCCTATTTCAGCCCCTTCAAGTTTATTTTCGCGACAAAAGGTAGCCTATATGCTTCTCCAAGGTCCAATCTATCTCTATATCAAAATTCATCAAAACTAGGTTCAGCGGGCGAAATGATGGGTTCTCCATACAAATTTTCATCCCTATTTCACCCCCTTTAAGTTTTATTTTTGCGACAAATGGTAGCTTATGTCCTCCAATGTCCAATCTATCTCTATACCAAAATTCATCAAAATTGGTTCAGCGAAAGAAATGATGGGTTCTCCATACAAACTTTCATCCCCTATTTCACCACTTCAAGTTTTATTTTCGCGACAAAATGTAGCCTATGTCCTTCTCCAAGTTCCATCAATCTCTATACCAAAATTCATCAAAATTGGTTCAGCAGTTTAGCCGTGAAAACGTAACAGAAAAACAAACAGATAGATAGACAGACAGAGTTACTTTCGTATTTATTATATTAGTATGGATAAACAAATATATATGAATGTATAATATAATTTATTTCCATATATCATATTGCCTATACGTCAAACAAAAACAAAATTTTAATAACAATTTTGACATATTTAAACAAATGTCACTGACAGGAAGCAATTACATTAAAATTAACAATGAAACCTTGTTAAGCAGAATATAATATGAAATATTTAATTCTAATGAAATTAAGGTTTGTAAAAATAATATATTTTCCATCATACATAAATGTTAGATGTACAGAATGATCTGATTTAATTTTTCTACTTTTGCAGCACTATAAATTAACATTAATTTACTACACATTTACGAAATGGATCACGTACGGCGAAGAATTTACAAAAATTGCGTTTTAAAGCACCTATAAGTTGATGCTGATTTTTATAAGAATGTGTGTGTACGATTTTTCCTTAAAGTCTATTAAAATAGAATCCAAAACCTCTCAAACTTGGTATTTAAAACATATATAATTTATGTAGGGTCCCAACCCTTATTGCACAACTATTGCATCAGCCACTAGTAACTTTCCGTAGCTGAATAAGCAGGTATCTGATGTCAACCTAGTACATGAGATTCACTAGGAATCTCAGTTTGTGGAAAGTCATCTTAGAGATAAGTCTTGCTTCGTTAAATAAATGTACTTTGTTTAAATAAATAAACATTAATAAACTTTAAAATAAAATATAAATTATTTTTAAAAATCAAATCCTACGGATCCCTGATTTAATTGGCGCAGTCGCTGTAGGATGCCCAAAAGGCTTTAAACTCCGAAGATTTTCTAAACTAGAATCTCTAATTCGTTGAAGAGTTTAAGTCGTCACTTTCAAGTGTTAAACGTGATCTACGAACCATCAAGTTCCCAGAGTGCTAAAGAAGTCCGAAATCTCACTACAATAATTATTAGTGAGATCAATTCGTCGAAGATTTCACACTCCGAAGCAGTGGAACCAAAACTACAAGTACATCAGGCTACAAGACCCTCTACACAACCTCCGACGAGGAAAGGCTAATCATATCGTCGTTAATTCCGAGAAAGTCATCAGAAGCGGATCGCCCGCAGAAGACATCTCGACCCCACCACCTGAGCGGACATCAGGAACCATCCCAAATTCACTCCACAAGGACCATGAAATTGGCCGTCGTGAATTTACTATTAATATTAATGTAAGTTTATTACATTCTACTATTCATTATTGTCAAACAATTCAGAAATTATTTTAATAATTATTATTCATATTACGCTATTCAAATATTACAAAGTAATAACAATCTACATTATTTTATTTTAGTAATAATCTAATTACTGTATAACTATTATAAAACACATTACACAAACACACACAATGAATCCACCACAAATCCAACCAGCCACACTGAGCACAATTCCAAAAATTCCTAACGAGATTAAAGAATTAATAGATATCATACCTGAATATGACGGGAGCACTGGCACCCTGTCACACTTTATTAATATTTGCGATGAAATAATTGAAATTATCGACAAACAAAATTTATCTGCAATTGTTAAAAGAATTATTTTACATATAATTCGAAAGAAAATAACTAAAGAGGCTAACACAAAACTTGCAACTAAAACTTATACAGACTGGAAATCTTTAAAAACATTATTAATCGAAGAATATGGAGATAAAAGAAATGAAGTTCACTTCTTAACAGAACTATCACATCTCGAACAAAAATCTAATGAAGACATATTTACTTACTTTGATAAATACGAAGATATTTTCAAAAGAATGATAAGTTTATTAAAATTAAATTTTGGCCCCGGTTTCGAAAATCATCACATAAATTTATAATACATTGCAAAGAACCATACAAAAGCCAACTAGCGGCTAGAAACCCAAAATCTCTGACGGAGATACAAAATTTAATCAAAAATGATTTTCAATATCTTCACGCACATATAAATAAACAAAATTTACAAAAACCCAAAATAAATGCACCAACTCCTCTATACAAACATACTTTTTCCCAGAATCAAAACCAACACAGATCCCCACTACTGAGACATCCTCAATCACAAAATTTTCCACGACAACCCATTCAAGTAACACCAAGACAAAACTACCCACAACCTATGTCTATTAGTACAAAAACATTTAGACCACAAGTAAAAAGACAACGACAAGATTTACAAATATTAGATAACCCCACAGAATCAAACAATGAAAATGAAATTGAATATTTCGAAAATGTAGACAATACAGAAATTATTGAAAATCCAGAAGAAACAGAAGAATGTGACAAAAAATTTTATTTAGAACTTCTAGAAAACTCGAATCCTTAGCAAATTATACCTCAAAACTACCTTTTATTCAATTTAAAAATTGTAGAGTTTTAATCGACACAGGATCATCCGAAAATTTTATCAGCAAAAAATTTGTCATGGAAAATAAAAATAAATTCAAAATTTTCCCCGAATATTTCGAAATTCAAACAGCTAATGCTACCTCTCATGGAAACCACTACACCTTTGTAGAATTATTTAATAAAAAACTGAAATGTTATATTTATGAATTTCATAAAGACTTTAATATTGTAATAGGTAACTCAGGCTTAAAATTATTAAATGCAAAAATAAACTATCCCGATGAAACAATAAGTTTACTAAGTAAACACAAATTTAATTTCAATTATTTCCATAAAAATAAATTAGAAATGAATGTTCAAGAAATATCCGAAAAATTAAATCCCCGGACTGACCATCTTAACGACATTGAAAAAACCGAACTAAATAAATTAATAAAAGAATTCGAAGACTTGACTATACCCGATAGTCAAGACTTGACCTTTACTAATAAAATAAAACATAAAATTAAAACTACCGATGAGACGCCAGTATACCAAAAATCTTATAAGTACCCATACATTTATAAAGAAGAGGTAAATTCTCAAATAAACAAATTATTAAACCAAAAAATTATTAAACATTCATATTCACCGTGGAGCAGTCCAATTTGAATTGTACCCAAAAAACAGGATGCTTCTGGCAAAGAAAAATTTCGATTAGTCATCGACTACCGAAAATTAAATTCTAAAACTATTGACGACAAATTTCCAATTCCCGATATTACGGAAATGTTGGACAAATTAGGAAAATCGAACTACTTTACAACCATTGACTTAAAAAGCGGATTCCACCAAATAGAAATGGATCCCGATTCAATCGAAAAAACTGCTTTCTCCACCGACCAGGGACATTTTGAATTTCTCAGAATGCCCTTTGGCTTAAAAAATGCCCCTAGTACTTTTCAGAGACTGATGAATTTCGTTCTGAAAGATCTTGTAAATAAAATTTGCTTTGTCTATTTAGATACATACATACATACATACATAAAATCACGCATTTCCCACTTAGTGGGTTAGCAAAAACCCGAAAATAATAAGAAAAGGGATGAAAGCCAGAGCTCCACAGAATCACTTAACTCTTTAAAAACATTCTTCTTCCGCCTTGCCCAAAATCATCATAACATTCATTCAAGAACATATTATTGTGACCGATTTTCGGTAGCGAATAACCGCATCCGGACCACAATAATAGTTACGCAACAATCATCTTTCGCTACACACTCCTGTACAAACATACTTCATTCTTCTCGTCCACATAAAAGTTCAGCTGTCTCTTCATTCTCACAAAACATTCTTACTAACCATTTATCTTTACACCACAATAATTACGAAACAATCATCCTTCGCAACACATTCCTATCCATGCATACTTCTTTCACCACAGCCACATTCATAAACGTATTCATACATAATAACATATTAAAGTGACCGATTTTCGGTAGCGAATAACCGCATCCGGACCACAATAATAGTTACACAAAAATCATCGTTCGCTACACACTCCTGTACAAACATACTTCATTCTTCTCGTCCACATAAAAGTTCAGCTGTCTCTCCATTCTCACAAAACATTCTTACTAACCATTCATCTTTACACCACAATAATTACGAAACAATCATCCTACGCCACACATTCCTATCCTGGCAAACTTCTTTCGCCTCAGCCACATTCATAATCCTATTCATACATGCTCTTCTTCTCTTTCCACTCGGAAACTTACGCTCCTTCAAAACACTACCAATCACATCCATCCACTTACACACTGGACGGCCACGCAATCGAACACCCTCAACTTTACCAACATATATGCGTTTTACAAGTCGTTCACTTATCATTCTCTCCACATGACCAAACCATCTCAACTGACTCACTCCAACTCTCTTAACTACATTCTTCCTAACCTAGTCTATTTAGATGATATAATAATTTTAGGCACTTCATTGCAGGAACATATAAATAATATCAAAACTGTTTTCCATAGACTTAGAGAAGCAAAACTCAAATTACAACTTGATAAGAGCGAGTTCTTGAGAAAAGAAGTCGCGTATCTTGGCCATTTAATTACCACCGCAGGCGTACGTCGAAATCCTGATAAAATCGAAATTATTAAAAAAATCACTATCCCAAAAACTCAAAAAGAGATTAAACAATTTTTAGGCCTACTCGGTTATTAACGCAGATTTATTCAAAATTTCGCTAAATTAACAAAATCATTTACACGATGTTTGAAGAAAAAGGCAAAAATTAATATTGATGACAAAGAATATGTTTCCTGTTTTGAAAAATATAAAGCATTACTCTCAAATTCACCCATATTACAGTACCCAGATCTATCAAAGCAATTTCGATTAACTACTGACGCTTCAAATTACGCACTAGGAGCGGTACTCTCACAAAACACTGACGGAAAGCATACGCAAGTAGGACACTAAATGAACACGAAATTAACTATTCCACCACCGAAAAAGAGTTACTAGCTATTATTTGGGCAATCAAACACTTTCACAGATATCTATACGGAACTAAATTTAAATTAATAACGGACCACAAACCCTTAATTTGGCTGAATACCTTAAAAGAACCTAATCAGAAACTTATTAGATGGAAATTAAAATTATCAGAGTACAACTATGATATAGAATACCAAAAAGGAAAACAAAATGTTGTTGCAGATTACCTCTCAAGAATCCCTAAACCTTTCGAAATCAATTACAGAAACGATAATATTTTTGATCATACCGAACCTATAAAACACTGCATATCCAGAGATTTTAAAATGGGTAAGGGTTTTGCAAAACAAATAAATGAAAAATTCCAAACGACCAATAATATAAATAAAATAACTATAAAAAATGATATAGCCATTCAGATTTCACCACGACTCATAATTCATTTAATAACAAAAAACAAATACGACGAAATTCCTTCTCATGAAAACATAGAAAGCTGTCTGAAACAATTAAGAGACTATTTAATTCAAAATAACATTAACAAAATTAACATTCCAAAAATTTGTTCAGGACTAGATCGACAAAACTGGGCCGACATAGAAAATTCGTTGAAAGAAATATTTAAAAATACAAATATTCAAATAAACGTATTCACTTCAAATAACATTGAAAATTACGCTAACTCTGTTATCGCGGAAAAGGACACCGACAGCTGCACGCAACACTCTGATGACGAGTCACCGGTAAACGGACTCTCTTACATAGACGGTCCCGTAAATTTCGGAAAAAATCAAATAGTATTCAAAGAAACTAATTCAAAAAGTACTTTCGAAGTAGAAAAATTATTTGGACATGATAAACAAAGAATGTACATGTACATAAATAAAACAAATTATAAAGATACATTATTAAAATTTATTAAAGAATACCTAGCACCAGGAAATAAATATCATTGTATAGTACCAGAATCATTTAGAAATATGCTAAACAAAATCTTACAAGTATACTTTCAACCAGGCACGTATCAATTAATTTGCTGTAAAAATCAACTGCAGGATATTGAATCCTCAGATGAACAACAAGAACTAATTCAAAATTATCATTGGGGTAAAACCAACCACCGTGGCATAGTCGAAACATACAAGAAACTAAAACAAATTTTTTATTGGCCTAACATGCAGTTAACTATTACGAAATTTATAAATAATTGTGAAGTTTGTCAAGAAAACAAATACGAAAGAAATCCACCCAAAATTCCATTAATAAAAACCCCAACTGCTTCAAAACCCCTTGAAATAATTCATATCGATATACTATCCTTAAAAAAGGATAAATTCTTAACAATTATCGACAGTTTTTCAAAACACGCCCAGATATATCATTTGCCAGAAACCAATACAGCAACCATAGTTGAAAAATTAATTAAATACTTTTCAATATTCGGAAATCCAAAATTAATTATCTCAGATAATGGCTTGCAATTTAACAATCAACTAATTTTCAATTTCTTATCCTCTAAAAATATTCGTATACACTTAATCAGCGTAAATAATCCCAAAAGCAACGGTAACATAGAAAGATTTCACTCTACTCTTATAGAGCACATGAGAATATTAGAACAAAACAAAGACTTTAAAGATTTAAGCACAAGCAACAAAACCCGATACGCCCTTCTAGCATACAATCAAACTATTCATTCAGCAACTAAACGAACTCCAAACGAAATCCTTTTCGGCCATTTTAACGAATCACAAGAGAAATATCTCCCGAAATAATAACAGATAATTACGTTGAAATACATAAGGAAATAATGAAAAAAAATTACGAGGAAACCAAAATTTTGCTAGATAAAAATAAAACGAAATACGCCACCTCACAAGCGGGCACTTGCAAATTGCAAAAGAAAGTGTACGAACAGCAGGCTATACGCAATACCGGCAAAATAGAAAAACCGCGATATAAAAAACAAGAAATTAAAAAGTACATTAAAGACCGTGCACAGATAATAACAAATAACAACAAAAAGATAAAACTCGATAATCTAAAACCTTATCGTAAATTTACAGAGCCATGCGATCCGGCACAGCCGACAACATCAGAGACGAAAGAGACAATCCCGGAATTAACGTCCTAAAACTAGGCGAGACCCTAATATCCAGTAATAATAAGTACATTTACGTGAACTTAAATCTTAATAAAATTAAAGAATCGTACAATAATTTCACGATTCATTATAATAAAATAAAATCCAAAATAAACAATAAATACAGTAGCGATGAATATGTAGAAGAAATAAATAATAATTTTATAGTATTAGAGAACTTTTTAGATATAATTAATAATAAAATACAAATTTTATTCCATGATGGTAATAAAGATAAACGAGCAATAGCTAACGGACTAGGTTTCATTATTAAGACCATAACAGGAAATTTAGACGCTTCAGATCAGGAAAAATATGACAATGCACTAAAATCTATAAACAAAAACGAAAACACACTCAAAGATAATTTAAATCAAGTAATTGTCTTTAACAAAAATATTTCAAATTATTTCAACAACCAAGTTGACAAAATTAATAAAAATAATAAATCAATTCAAGACAAAATAATCAACCTAGAGAAATCCATAGGTAAAATGATAGTCGTAATGAACGATAAACTCTACCTCGAAAACATTATCACCCAACTCATGTTTACGTCAACAAACCTGATAAGCATTATGAATGAAATTGAAACGACTTTCGCATTCTGTGAAACAAATACTCTCTATTTCGGCATATTATCCAGAGAAGATATCAAAATGGAAATTGCTAAATTATTACCAAACGATTTCAAAAACCTTATAATCAAAAATTGGCAAAATCAACAACTAATTAAAGTCTATTGTAAATATGAAAAACTCGCGTTAGAACTGATAATAGACGTCCCTATTCCTCTCTTAAAAACCGAACTCATACAAGTCACCCCTATACCCACTATACACAATAACACCTTTGTAACCCTAAGTGTAAAACCAGGATATTACTCTACCTCCAACACACAGATCACACATTTGGATAAATGCACACTAGTAGAAAACAAATTGTACATTTGCAGTCAGGACAATTTAATACCCGACAAGTGTTTAGAAAATTTATATTTCCATAGAAATAACAATAACTGTAATTATGTTAAGATACTTAGCCATAATGAAATAATTTCCATTCCAAATTCAAACATTGTATATCTTTATTTACCACATAAGGAATCGATGAATATCGAATGTGATAATGAAATACAAGAAAGAGAAATCTCTGGTATTTACTCTCTAAGAAATTGCTTAATTAATAAACAAAAACTTTATAAAAACATTAATTACGATAAAGTAATAAATTTGAATATTGTTAATAATAACAAAAAGTTAATATTTAATAAAACCTTAAATATAAGAAATTTAGAAACAATCAAAATTCCAACACAACAAATAACTCACTTAAATCAAGTCTACAAATCAGAATCACATTCCATATTCTACGACATATTATTATACGTAGTAATTGCAGCTGTTGCAATAATGTTAATTAGAAAAATTTATTCGGCCATTATTACAAGAAAATCGTCAATAAACCAAATTCTCATAGTAAACAAAATATCGAAACAACACCTTTTGAGGAACCAACAGGTGTTCTTTCGTCTTAAGGGGGGAGGATTTATGTAGGGTCCCAACCCTTATTGCACAACTATTGCATCAGCCACTAGTAACTTTCCGTAGCTGAATAAGCAGGTATCTGATGTCAACCTAGTACATGAGATTCAATAGGAATCTCAGTTTGTGGAAAGTCATCTTAGAGATAAGTCTTGCTTCGTTAAATAAATGTACTTTGTTTAAATAAATAAACACTAATAAACTTTAAAATAAAATATAAATTATTTTTAAAAATCAAATCCTACGGATCCCTGATTTAATTTATATATATATATATATACATAAATAGCTCCAGCACATATAAATAATAAAGCTTTAAATAATGCATGAGTTAATAAATGAAAAAAAGCTAATTTATAATTTCCTATAGATAAAATTCTTATTATTAATCCTAATTGACTTAATGTTGATAACGCAATAATTTTCTTTAAATCAAATTCAAAATTTTATATATATAATTTGAAACAACATTTAACCATATATGATAAATCGGATGTAGTACTTAATTTGGAGCTCTAACAGATTTTTGAGGAAAAACATTAAAACATAATCCAAAATTTCGTATATTAAATTAGATTTTATTTACAAACGATCAACCGGAAATGATACTTTACTTAAAGCTCACTGCTATTTTAAATATTGAATTGGCGGGAGGTCATGTGCTGGCCACATCAATTTTTTTCATTATGTTATAGAATTTACACTAGAATTAGCGTCTCGATACTATTCAGCTCGGTCTAGTATATATCTTTCCGTGCTACTGACCGCACTTTTCTCGCGAATAGCCAGTAGTAGTAGTGAAGAAAATACAATAATTAAATTAAAAATAATTCACAATCTTTGTGTGTGTGGCGGTAATGGTCAGACACTGTCTTCGGTTCTTCTGACGAGCTACGTGAGCATAGGCGTGCGGAATAAAATGGTTAAAGGGATTGAATTAATATTAGAAAACACGGAACAGGGGGTATACAGATGCGATTGGCTGTACTGTAGCTAAGACAAATTTGCAATTTTTGCCCGCTATCGGGGTTAGCATGGGAATTTTCAAAAGCAGGGAATCTCACACGGAAATATGATCACTATGGAAACAAATTTTGATAATGGCCGAAACTTGAGTGACAAGTCAGTAGCATTTGTATTTCCCTGTGAGAATTTCAACATTTACAAAAATACATGGTCCAGGATTTTTAAACTGTTACAATATACCAATCAAAAGTGAATAAATTAAGATTTTTTTAAAGTAAAAATCAAATATAAGTTCCATTAAAAAAACGTAATTTTTTTTATAACTCGAAAATTTACCGATAAAAAATTATTATCGTAACACCACTGGATAGACAATAAACATATGTAACTTTTTTATTTGAATAATTTTCCTCGATTATTTTCCCGCAATTTAATGTGTTTAATTAATAATGTGTGATCTCTACAACATAATGTTGAAGAGATCACTGGTATTTAACCACGCACTGTAAATAAAGCAATCATTATGTTCAAATATTTTTATATTCTCTCATAACAAACTTTATTTTACATTTAACAAATATATCATCCACAAAATAAATTTCACAAATTGTAGCAAAACTAATAGAAAAATTAAAGAAATATTCAAATCATTACTTGTATCTTTACACAAATTCTTTTCAGAGCCAAACCCTGGAAGACAATGGAGCAAATCAATAGTACGTGTAATATTTATGTATGATGAAAAATACATTATTTTTACAAACCTTAATTTTCTTAGAATCAAATATATTACTACTATATTCTCCTTCTCCTTATCGTGGTTTCATTATTAATTTTAATGTAATTGTTTCCTGACAGTGATGTTTAAATATGTCAAAATTGTTATTAAAGTATTGTTTTTGTATGACGCATAGGCAAGATGATGAATAAAAATGAAATTTATATTTAAAGTTATTTACTAAATATTATTATCGTAAAATTGAAGATTGTGCCATTATATTCAATTATTATTAGTAAAAGTTGCTCTTTCCACATCAGTATAGAACGGTTATACAAAATTTCAAAATTTTCTGCTTGATAGTATTTGAGTAATCGTGTCCAAAGGACCCAGACACACACATACATACATACACACACACACACACACACACACACATACACACACACACACACACACACACACACACACACACACACATTGTAGTGTTTACCAGCTTAGACGTAAAAGGCGCTTTCAACGCTGCTTGGTGGCCAGCAATACTAAATTCATTACAACAGTTTAAATGTCCAATAAACCTATACAAATTAGCAAAAAGTTACTTTACAGAAAGAAAGGCAATTCTAGAGGTAAATGGAATAAAAGTGGATAAAGCAGTTAATAGAGGGTGCCCGCAGGGGTCTTGTAGCGGTCCAGGTACGACTCACTACTAAAACTAGAATTTGCTAAGTACACCAAAGCCATCGCCTTTGCAGATGATTTAATAATTTTAACAGAAGGAAGAAGTGTTCTAGAAGCGGAAAATAGAGCAAACATAGAACTGAATAAAGTAATGTCATGGGCAAGAAATGACAAGATTCAGTTTAATGAGAATAAATCGCAAACTATGCTAGTAACAAGGAAAAGGTCACTATTGCAAAAAGAAATCAACATTTTCGTAAACCATAAAGCCCTGAAACAAGTTACTACTATAAAATACTTAGGTATACAAATCGACAACAAATTTAGTTTTGACGGACACGTCAAACACATAACAGATAAGTGTTGCAAACTAATTCACACATTGGCAAAATCTGCTAAAATTAAGTGGGGGTTACGACAAGAAGCTATAAATACGATTTATAAAGGTGCAATTTTACCAATACTATCATATGGAATTCCAGCTTGGATTAGTGCCCTTCAGAAGAAAGCAAACCAAAAAAAAATTAAAACAAGTGCAACGACTAATAAATATTAAAATTCTAAAAGCATATCGTACCATATCGTATGAAGCGTCCTGTATATTAACTGGGAATAAACCAATAATAATAAAATTAGAGGAATGTGTAAGAAACTATAATCAAATTAAAACTTATTCCAACACTGACAGAGAGATAGGTGTTGAAGAACTTAAAGTAATAAAAAGAACAGTGATAAGTGCGGGTAATGATATTAGCATTGATAAGTGGCAGAGAGAGTGGTTAAGCAGCAGTAAAGGGAACATTACAAAACTATTTTTTCCTTGTGTTCGATCAAGACTGAAAACGAAAATACCTTACTCTTCAAAAATAACAACCATATTAAGTGGGCATGGTAATTTAAATAGTTACTTTTACAAATTTAAAATAAAGGATAGTGCGGAGTGTAAATGCAGTGATGAAAACCAAACAGTTGATCACATCATCTACGACTGTGCAACACTACATACCCAACGAACAATTCTCCGAGGCAGTGTCATAAGAAGCAATGGAAGATGGCCCCCTCCACACCATGAACTTATTCAAATATATACCCCATATTTTACGAAGTTTGTAAATTCTATAGAGTTTGATAATTTGGTATAAACCTATGAACAATTTATGTAAATAATAAGTCACACCATAGATAAGTTGAATTTAATATAATTAGATTTTATTTTCATATACAAATATAAGTATCGTAATACAAACAATGTACTTAAGTAACATAAATAGTATTTAATATAATTATAGGCATGTAATGTATTTATATGGAGCATGCTTTAATAAAAGATAAAAAAAAAAAAAAAAAAAAAAAACACACACACACACACACATACATACCCCCAGACATCATTGTAAAAATTTTAAAGTCGGGTTCTGAGGACATCAAAACGTGCTTATTCACTAAAATCTCTATATGCGATTTTTGGCACGATCCCTATCCTATACCAACCTTACCTAGGGTAGCGACAGGTAAAAAAATCGACCAAATTTAGTTTGCCGCTATTATCTAAATACCTTTGGGAATTTTTGGCAAAAGAAAAGCATATATGCCTGCCTAGGGCCTAGACTCTTTAGGTAACGAATCTCTTATTTTAAGTAATACCTATGTAAGTTTTCTTTCATTTGTAATTCTTTTTCACCTGCGAAGCGGAAAGTGAAAAAAGCCAATAATTAAATAAATGTAGAAACATATAATTAAAAAAAAAAAAACGAAACACAAACACGATATGTACAAGAATTATAAAAATTAATACTACAAAAAAAAAAAATAAAAAACGCTCTTGTGATGTCACAACAACCAGCAAAACTTTACGGATCACAATGCTGCGGTATACGGTTTGCAGCATCCTATAGTGTTTATGATCAAAGGTTATGACAGTTACGAGCAGTTTCGAATACTATTTCATGATATATTATTGTTACACTACTAAACTAATTTAACTTAACCTATTCGCATCTAACCTACAGAACACAATTAACAGCTTATTTTACGAGTACCATTTCATATTCATACCGCTAACATATGTATAAAGTAATATAATGGATAATCGTGGAAATGCTGACCGAAACAACAATAATGGATAATGATATATAATAGTAAACCTAATATCTCGGATCCATATTGAATGAGAAATTATAAATTTAAATACCTCTCCTCAAAATATCCATCAATCTAAAAACTTTAAATTTATTACTACTGCAAAGTGATATTTTTATATCACTATAAAAATATCTGATGTGGACACCACATGACTTCCTTGTACGCCTGTTACACTATACATATTTTGTTAATAATTAAAATATGTATAACAGACCCAATCATAAAATTGCACGTATTTTTTGTCCTAATTCATACCAAACTTAATTACAGAAACCAAAAAGTACATCATTTTTAAATTTACATATCTCGCTTATTAAAGAGCTAATTTAATCATACTTGATGTTTTCGACGCAGAAGTCAATTCTCTAGTGCCCAGTTGCACCGACGTTTCTTAAATTTACACTTAATAAAACTAAACTTACGTTAAGTATCCCTTTATTTTTATCTACTGTTGTACACATATTTTTTTTAATAACCTTAAGTAAGTGCAGTTTATATATTTTTAAGCTGTTTAAATTGTACTTTTAGTAACAAGAAAAATAAAATTTAGGGATTTTTCACAGTTGATTTTGTTTGAGTCAAAGTATTGAAGTATAATTAAATATATTAATTGTTTTTAGCAAAAATGGCATCAGACGAAAAAAGAAAGCGAACACGAAGTGCTAACTACACCAACGATGAAAGATGCTTATTATTAAATATGCAATACTTACATGTCGTTGTAAAATTCAATAGTATTTTCTATTAAAATCAGCAATTCCAATACTGTATATTTGGTTAATCGAAACCGTTGAAAATGCATGATCAGAAAGAGTATGAAAATGATCAGATCTGTCGTATATTTGCCTTGGTATTCCGTATACAATTAAATCCAACGCATCTAAATCGTCATCATCGTCAATAAAATCAATAACTTCCATGATCCTGATAGAAATTAGAAACGTTTCCATTCAATATAACCTCACTACTTACTTAAGTGCAAGATAAACCTCAATTTGGGAGGCTTAAATTTATGGAAGCCTTAAGATGTTTATGGACGGTTTAGCGCACGGTGCAACGAAATACAAGTAAACTTAAGGCTAAACTAAACTTAAATTCTTAAGCGGTATCGGTGCAACTGGGCATAAAACTTTTATTTGAGGCATTTATTATTAAAATCAAAATAACACTATTTTTTCAAGAAAAACTGATAACAGCTTCAAGTAAAGTATCACTTCCGGTTAGACTATTTTAACCAAAATCTATTATGTTATTCCCATTGATATAAAAGTATTATATACCAAATTTGAAAAGTTTTGTATTATATTTTAATATAGTTTTTCATTAAAATCTATTATAGGCTTCAAGGAAAGTACCACTTCCGGGCAGACCATTTTAACGAAAATCTACTATGTTATTCCCATTGACATAAGAGTATTATATACCAAATTTGAAAAGTTTTGGATTATATTTTAATATAGTTTTTCATTAAAATCTATTATAGGCTTCAAGTAAAGCACCACTTCCGGGTAGACCATTTTAACTAAAATCTATTATGTTATTCCCATTGATATAAAAGTCTTATATACGAAATTTGAAAAGTTTTGGATTATATTTTAATATAGTTTTGCATTAAAATCTACTATAGGCTTCAAGTAAAGTACCACTTCCAAAAGTTAGATAATGACCAAAAAGGGAGGTGCACAACTAGATGTTATAACAGTCATAAATACAAAATTTTAACTTTCTACGGCTTCCTGTTTTTCAGTTATGCGAGATACGTACGTACGTACGTGCAGACGTCACGACGAAATTAGTCAAAATGGATTCAGGGATGGTCAAAATGTATATTTCCGTTGAAATCTGGAAACCCAAATTTTTCGCGATTACAATACTTCCTTTACTTCGTACAAGGAAGTAAAAATAAAGTTATAATTTAAAAAATATTCCTTATATTGAGTCTTTCATCCATACAATTATGTATGTATAAATTATCGTATATAGCTATTTTTGAAAATTTGTTTTACAATAACATTAAGATAACTGTATAATATTATCTTCATTGTTCTAATATCCAACCGAAATTCTATTTGGTTCAGCGGTAATTTATACTTGCATTTTACTTTTACTGTTACAAGTTCTCGTTTTACTAGCTGGACCGATCTATAGAGTACACAATATGCCGTTTAAACAGAATTACTGAATTTAGTTTAAAGTTATAAATATTTGTATTTAAATAACTAAGAGCCTGTATTATTTAAATTATTGCTCCCAATAATTTGCATTGCAATTGCTCGTTTAATTAAATTTATTATGGAACTAATTTTAACTGGACGTTTATAATACCGGCCCTAAGAATATTTTATTGAAAACATTATTTATTAGTGGATAAGAAAATATATCATAAAATTATTTTAATATGACAAGGGTTTATAAACACGTAGTTATAACTAATATTTATTTATTAGCGAAAATACATGTTTATAATGTTTATTTAATACCAAAAATTTATGTAGAAGCAAATGTTATCCATTAAAATTACAATAAATCAAGTTTTTGTAAATGTTTTGAAATTATTACAACAAAAATAATTGCATATTACATTTCGTTTTCGATCAATATTATCATAATAGTTAGAAAATTTTTTGGTTAAAAAATTATCCAATTGAATCCCTGTATTTCTGATCACATGTGTGAAAGTAACCAATCAAAACAAACTCACACTGAAAATTTTTTGGTTGAAAAATTATCCAATTGAATCCCTATATTTCTGATCATGTGTGCCAAACTAACCAATCAATACAAACTTACACTGACAAATTTTTGGTTAAAAAATTATCCCATTGAATCCCTTTATTGCTAACCACGTGTGAGAAAGTAACCAATCAAAACAAACTTACACTGATAATTATCCTAAGACAATTATCACTTATGTCACTAGTTGTTAAGTAACAAACACTTTTTGACATATAATTAAAGATTAATTGTTTTAATTTGAAAATGTCATTTTCACGCTGTCAGTGAAAATGACGATTTAATCAACAAAATTATAGAAGAAAACACATAAAAATACTGTATTAAATAAAAAACTAAATGTGGAGAATATTTATGGACTTTTGTATGTCTTATCTTCTTCTCTTTGGTCTCACTCAAAGACGTCTCATTCTCATTGCACACTTCACACTGAACATATTCATAGCCACATTCATGTTCATAGTTACTATTGACATCTACTGGGCTATGTTAGACACAAAAATTCTGTCACATACATATTTTAGGCAAATTTAATGTTAAAACTGCAAAAAAATTTCTCACCGAATACCCCTCGATCATTGATAAATACTTATAATTTTATCACAATTCCTCAAACACGTTGCTTTTAGGTAACTGACAGGTAAACGTCACTGTCAAAAAACTAATCACTTCAAATTAATAATAGTGACATTTTAAAAAGAAAATAGTAAGTAAAGCAATAGTTATATGCAATGGAACATAAAATAGTTTACAGCATTAGTAAATACGTAGGTATGTATTTAAATTAATAAAAATTAAATAGAGGGAGGTTTTGTGTTGGCCACAACAGATTTTTTTAAATTTGAAAATGACGTTTTGAGGGTATGATAGTAAAAATAACGCTTCAATTAATAAAATACACACTCACACTCACAATGAAACACTCTATTTTAAATCAAAAATTAGAAAATAACATTCTATTATTATAACATAACTATTAAACGTTTGTATAATAAAACTGAATATGTCTCGGCATCTCGTAGTGTCAATTTCAATCTTATTATCATTACACACTTCAGGCTGAACAATGTTCATAGCCACTACTGATATCTATTGGGCGAATTTATAATTATAAAAATTCTACTAAATACAAATTCTTCATAAAGTTAATTAAAACTGCAAAAAAAAAAATCTGAGCGAATACCCCTCGATCATTGATAAATACTTATAATTTTATCATAACTTCCTCAAGCACGTTGCTTTTAAGTAACACCCCCTCCGCCTTCGGCATCGAGCTGTTACCAAGCAACGCGCTATCGGTAACTGTCATAAATTTTTTTCGTAATTATCAATGTCCTCGGGATATTATAGCTGATAATATTTTGGAGGTATGTTATTTTGATTACAAATAATTTAAAAAAATATAAATGAAGTTCAATTTTCATCATAATATAATTCATATTCATATTCAATAAAAGTGCCACTGGAATCTCGGATATCTTAAGAAATGCCTACAAAGTAGGTTAAATTAATACTAAAGACACATTTGTTTTCTTGAAAAATGCAACATTCATAGATCACTAGATACCTAAAAACAAAATGTCGAATTTTACTGTCTTTAGGACACTCTTTTATTTTCTTCCGGAGTACGATAAATACTTCTTTTTCAGATGTTATACTTCTTTACAGCACTTTTTCTTGCTCTTTCGTATGACGATGCTCAATTGTTTTATTACTGTTGTATTTCGAGTTTTAAAAAAAAGTTATAATTTTTATCCCGCGGGCTCAATAGAGAAAAATTAAGCCATTGATAAGAGATTTTTCAACTTTGTAACATGTATTAATCAATGTACATTTTATGATGAATTTAATTTAGAAATTTAGACTTACGAATTTACATTTGCAAATATAAACTGTACACATCTGCCTTTACTGGTTCATAATGAATTTAAGAAATTTATGATTTAGAATTCACATTTAAAATATCATCATTTTTTATAATCTAAATGTAAATTTGTGAATTTCACAGTATTTCAAACAATGATTTTGGCGGGGAGAATGAAAATTTCAAGCGACAGTTAAAAGTGCTCGTAATCTTACATTTTGATTTTAATTTGAGAAATTTGTATATATATATATATATATATATATATATATATATATATATATATATATATATATATATATTATTTTTATTATTATTACATATTAATAATAATAATAATAATAATAATAATAATATCATCTGTAGAACAATGCAGATTGATATATGAAAATGTGATAAACATCATAAAGATAAAATTGTTGTTATGAAGCATGTATAACATATATTTACAAATAATCCCATGAGAATATAATAGTGCAGTCATTAGGTAGATTTACCTTGAAAAAGGTCGGGTATTTTTGATTTTTGGATATGTTATATATTTAGAGGTCTCAACAAAAAATTCAAATTTTCCCCCTCGGGGGCCTTCGGAAAGCACCACCAACTTGAGAAAAAAGGCGCAAAAAAGCGGTTTTTTCTAAATATCTCTTCACTTATTTGCATTAGGCAAAAATAATTATTATCTAATTTGTTGACTATAAAATTCTCTACATATTTTATCTAAAATATTTTTTTCTATAGTTAATAGATAGCGAGCTACAGTGCTTCAAACAGAGCAAATTTTTTGAAAATTACATGAATGCTTCATTTAAATCTTATTTTATTATATTTTTTTACGTTTTTTTACAAATTACTTTTTGACAATCATTAATTATTATTATTTAACTAATATATGTAAATATTAATTATTGTTTATAGTTTTTTTTTTCATTCTAAAGATTTTTTATAGTCCAGCAAATTTATGATTTTACCTTAAAGTAATTACAACAAAAGCTTTTTAACGGAATCCAGTCCCAGAAAATTACGCTGAATAACATATCAATATTTTCTTGAAATCGGAGCATGGGAACCTCCCGCCAATTTGGACAAATGGCGGCATATTCAGGTTTATGGCCATTTGCTTAAAACAATTATGAAAATATTTAAATTATTCAAAAAACAAACAATATTACGTACTTGATACTTAGTCCAATAGGTTTCACTATTTACAACAGTTTACATTCGACGTGGCATCGAAAGAAGTAAGTTATCGATAACCGTTTTATAAAAATTGTTAACGTTTTCCTGCAATTTTTTAGTTTTTCATCTACCACTCTGATCTTGTTAAAAATATGATGACGCGGTTATAAAATTTGAATTCAGCATGAAATTCTCTTTAATATCATGTATTACACGATTATTGCCGATGAACAATTGGCGAGTTACTAACAACCTAAACTCACATGAAATTCCTCTAAAATTTGAAACATCTGAAAATCGGCTCTTTTCTCAATTTTTCATCAACCACTTTGACACCTATTAAATACTTAATATTGGTTATCTGTAAACCTGTTGAAATTTTGAATGAGAAAATGAAAAAAGAGCCGATTTTCAGATGTTTCAAATTTTAGAGGGATTTCATATGAGTTTTAGTTGGCAGTAACTTGCCAATCGTTCATCGGCAAAAATAGTGTAATACACGATACGAAAGAGAATTTTATGCTGAATTCAAATTTGAAAACCGCATCATCATATCTTGAACAAGATCAGAGTGGTGGATGAAAAACTAAAAAATTGCAGGAAAGCGTTAACAATTTTTATAAAACAGTTATCGATAACTTACTTCTTTCGATGCCACGTCGAATGTAAACTGTTGTAAATAGTGAAATCTATTAGACTAAGTATCAAGTACGTAATATTGTTTGTTTTTCTTTCTGGGATTGGTTTTTCGTTAAAAAGCTTTTGTTGTAATTACTTTAAGGTAAAATCATAACTTTGCTGGACTACAAAAAATCTTTAGAAAATGAATGAAAAAAAACTATAAACAATAATTAATATTTATATATATTAGTTAAATAATAATAATTAATGATTGTCAAAAAGTAATTTGTAAAAAAACGTAAAAAAATATAATAAAATATGATTTAAATGAAGCATTCATGTAATTTTCAAAAAAATTGCTCTGTTTGAAGCACTGTAGCTCGCTATCTATTAATTATAGAAAAAAATGTTTTAGATAAAATATGTAGAGAATTTTATAGTCAACAAATTAGATAATAATTATTCTTGCCTAATGCAAATAAGTGAAGAGATATTTAGAAAAAAACGTTTTTTTGCGCCTTTTTTCTCAAGTTGGCGGTGCTTCCTGAAGGCCCCCGAGGGGGAAAACTTGCATTTTTTATTAGGACCCCTAAATATACAACATCCAAAAATCAAAAATACCCGACCTTTTGTGGAATAAACCCTTACTTTTCTACCAAATGACTGGACTATAATTCATTAGTTACGAGACATTCAGAATCACCCTAGTTAAATGTCTATCACAGCGATGATAAAAAAACAAAGAAATTATGACCTTATTTATATTCGTTACTAAGGGATTTTTAGAACATTGACTTTTAATTTTAACAAAAATTAATTATATTCTCTCATTAAATATAAGCTCGTGATATGATTAATAATCGAAGATACCGGTCGTGAAACCGAAGCAGCATATTTCACTCGTCCTGCAACTCGGTTCCACTCGAAAATATCATAGATGATAATTATATCTCTTGTTGTATTACGTATGACATTATATCACCATCATGCTAATTTCTTGTCAAATCTATAGATAAATTTTGATTTGTTTGCATGATTTTGGGTTTTATTCTTTAAGAGGTTAAATAATTATCATCCCATTTATGGCAAACCACGTGACCCAATTTAAGAAGTTGATTAGACGCATTTCATATCTTTAATTTCACTATAAACCAACAAAGTAAATCATATATTTTAAATCTAAATTTATAAATTAAATCCATCATAAACCAGCTATTAAAATGTAATACTAATAATAATTAAATTGCCAATTTGTACATTAAAAACAATTAGTAATAAACTAAATGACAGTATACTTAGAGATTATAATTTATTTTATTGCTAATTTCCTAATTTAGTTCTCAAAATTTCTTTTAATCCCATTAATTTTAATATTTTGAGTAGATTTCATAGGAAGCATTAATACATTGAAAACGAGTTTTGAAGTGTTTAGTGTCCTGAGGTACAAAGTACAACACAAGTGTCTCAAAGAATGTGAACTTATTAAATATCATTGAAAAGCTTATAAAATTCGCAAAAATATAAGACTATTTTAAACACAGAATCCCATTTAAAAAAAATAAAAATTTGTGTTATATTGTTATTGCTACTATTATTAAGGTTTCAAAAAATCTGATTACGCCATTTCATTTTATGAAAAAAGTACAAAATTTGTGTAGACAATTCTTCTCTAATTATCATAATAAAAAAACATAAGATACTTTCGGTATATGAACAAAGAACGAGTTTTTGACTGTAAACAAATAAAGATAGAAATTTCCTATAAAAAAAAAAAAAAAAAAAAAAACGTGTACAAGGTATAGGCTTTTCAATGATATATAGTACGTTTACATTCGTTTGTTTTAAACATGTGTAATTATATCCGGGTTTGTTAAATTATTTTTATCGACATTAAAGAATGTAGGCTTGTTTGTTACATATCATTGAAAAGTATATGAAATAGGCAAAAAATAAGATTATTTTCTAAATAATTTCCCATTTAAAAAATCGTAAGTTTGTGTTATATATCGAAAATAATAAAGTTTTTAAAATTCTAATTGCGCCGAATCATTCTACATACAACGGTACAGACAGCTAAGAAATTTCGAAATAGGCGAAAAACTATAGCTCCAAAGATGAAAATAGAAAATTCCTGCGGGGACTATTAAACTTCTCTCAAAAAGTTGACTCCAGAATGTGCAAACGGTTGTGCTCTAAAATATTACACTGAGAAAAGTTAGGCTCAATATTTAACAAATGCGCGGTTTGATTATTGTTTCTTTGTATTTAAAGTAAGAAATTAAATAATATTCTCATGTCGGAATAAAACGGTATTATTTTAGACAATAAAATTTCATTGCCTACAGTATCATACAAAGAATTACTTATTTGTTTACAGCTTATTTCGTTTAATGTATTTAACATATTTAACAAGTAATTAATTAATAAATTTATATTTTATTTATGCCCATATTCATAAACACTCGTAAAGTTTTAAAACGGCTCGTTATAATTTTTGACAAATAAAATTTTGATTTTTCTTTCAATGTCGACTGTTTTTATTGGATAAGTATTATAACGAACAGTTTAAAATTTTTAAGATGTTTAAGATAAACTTAATACGTTATCTGTTGTAATAGATAAAGTAATAATTAACAGTTATCGAATTATTTTTGCATATAAAATATTATACCGTATTTTTTAAAGTAAAACATTGGGTTTGTCACATCCATGGTTACGACTCGACATTTGATTGACAGCAATGTAATTGCCCGTCCCATTTAAAATGAAACATAGGGAACGAATTTGACAGAAGTAATATATTCAAATATTAAAAGAAATTTAGCCGAGTCAGGAAACCACTCTTTTAAACATATTTCGGGCACAAGGTGCACACAATATTTTATCTAAAAGTAAATTAAATTTTTAGAAAACATTTAAATAAAATTAACCTCTAATGACATCTTATCAATATGACAGATAACCGTAGAATTTTCCTATAAGTTACGACTTGATATTTGAGTGATGAATTTGCCAGTCTCATATAAACATAGGGAGTGAATTTGGCAGAAGTATTGTATTTAAATATTGTAATAAATTTAGCCAAGTCAGAAAATCACTCGGGCACAAGGTACACACAATATTTTTCCTACAACTAAATTTAATTTAGAAAGCAGGTATAATTATTTAAACAAAATTGACCTCTATTGACGTCTTGTCAAATGTCAAATTCGTTCCCTATGTTTCATTTTAAATGGGACAGGAAAATACATTGCTGTCAATCAGATGTCAAGTCGTAACCATGGATATAACAAACCCAATGTTTCACGTTAAAAAATACTCACGGTATGATATTTATTATTATACCCAAATCATTCAAGCAGCCAATGCACGTCATTAATAAAAATTGAATAAAAGTAACTAGATGTGTGACGTCATGTACTGGTACGTTTGCAGAGGTTTTAGAATATTTATTAAAATAGTTATACAGATTGCAATCTGTATTATCGACATGGTCATGAACCGTCACATCTACAAAATAAATACTATATTTTAGTCACTGTTCATTTCTATTTAAATATTTTATAATACTAACCTTATTTATACTTATGTATGCCATATAAAGACAATAAATAAAAGTGAGCCGAATTTCAAAGAAATATACTGAATTCTTCTGATTGATTAGAACCTAGAAGTGCTACTTTTGGCAAATTCACAGATTTTGTGTTTGCGTTAACGGTCATATTGCGTCGTTGCGTTGTGTTTAATATTACTTTATTATAAATAAGCCTTTACAACGCACAAAAATGTTTCAAACACGATACAAATATTTTTCAAATAATAACTTTGACAGTATGAACATACAAATTATCAATGTTGCCAACTATAGCAACAATTAAACGAATAATATGACGTTGATGTACATTATTTATATATTATTCATGTCATATACGATAAGTAATGAACTCTACTATTCATCTTAATAATAATTATATAAGGCCATACACTTTTTGACGCTTAAAAATGATTGAAATTTTATTTCATTTTTCACTATTAGTGATTTTAATGCATTAAGGTTTTTACACTAAGTGGTGACGTGCATTGGCTGCTTGAATGATTTGGGTATATGTGTATTATAATTACAACTTCTTTTATATCTCTTTAAAGCATAACTTAAGAAACACATTTATTCATTTTACTAAACAAAAACAAAACACATGATACATGAAAGCAACTTGTTGACACTGATACATTGATCCTATGTGTTTTATTTATTAAATTCCCTTGAATCTACTTACAAAAATGAACGACATGCTGATTTTATTTCACAAAGATATTTTTATCCAATGTGTGCTCTTTCGAAAGTAACAGTATATTAAAAAATAAGTTTTATATCTTATAAACTTTATAAATTATAAGGCAATTTGTTAACGCATGAGCCCAAGTTATATACGACGAGTGCGATAACAGACTTAGGGCCACTTTTACAATCATTAGATAAATCTCGTATAACGATATTACGATATATACCAGGTTTTTAATAAGATATATATATAAAAAAAAAATGCCACTTCAAAAATAAGACCTGATCTTTCATATTACTTATGCTGGCTTCCAGTTAACTTCACAGATGAAAATTCTTTATTGACTGATAATAGCCCATTTCAGAAATTTGAGCGACCCCTACATTTACTTTTTGAACTAAAAAGTTAGTGCCGTTAAATGGCGCTATTTAAAATTTACATACGATTCCGGCATATAGTTTTAGATTTTAGAACTAGACTGGAGTTATAAAAATGAATTTGAATATAAGGTATGATTTAAATTTGAATTTTACAAATTAAAACTTATTTTATGTGAAAAAGTGAAATATATTCATTAATTAAATTTTGTATTATTATACTTGCATAAATATAACCTCACTTTTTATTTTCCAAATCAGACAAAACATTTAAATTACATTATTTTGGGGACTACGGACGCCGACTACGTGGGTGCTCCGGGGCTCAAGCACCCACAGAAAAAGTTCTGTGGATGCTCAAATTCAGGGAGCAAACGACAAAACTGTAAACTTTTGAATATACGTATTTATATTTTTTTTTTTATTTTTGTACATGAAAGGGGAAAAAGAAAAAAAATTTCTCCTGCGGCGCATTTTTTATATGAATCCCTTGCCTCACCAAAGTTTTAAAGAACGAGCCGCCATTGGTGAGCACCCACACATATTTTGGTAAGTCGGCGCCCCTGTTGAAAAACGAAAGCAATAAAACTGTGAAACTCATAGAACTGTCATATAAACAAAGATGGGTATACAGCAAACGGCACTAATATTTTGTTGCAGTCTAACACTTGGCACATTCGATTTAAATTTCTGAAATGGTCTATTTAAGGTTATATGTATATCATTCATATGTCAGTTTTAAAAGCAGTCATACCCCCTTTAGAAAACTAAAAGTGCCAAAAAAGTGCTTTTATGGATCTTCTTAACGAACTGTTTTCAGTAAGTTTATTAGAAATATATATATACCGTCGGATTTCTGGTAAAAAGACTTAAACGCCAAAAAATGATAAAATGAGTTATGCACATAAATGAATACGTCTCTTCACGACGCATGCTCTGAACACAATATCTAAAAAAATTATGTTAGAGGGAATTCATTCTAAAGTTTCGTAAACGCCATCTGACATTTTTTGATGCGTACAGAACTTTTATACTAAGGGCCGGTTTTATAAAAAAAATTAAGCTTCTCTTAAAATTTAGTTGTCAAGTAAATTTATTGAAATGAACAAATTCGAATCAATATTTTAAAATATGCTTTCAGAACTCATAAATAAAATTAAACAATATTTGGGTTTAGTTCTGTAATTTTTTTATTAAAATTAACAAAGTTTCGACAGCAAGGTGCTGTCTTCTTCAGGTTTTAATAATAATAACATAAATAAATATGTAGTCAAGACTACAAGTATATAAAATCAAAGGTACATTGATAAATGGTTAATATAAAATATACAAATGAAAAACAAAATTATAAACGAATAGCAGGGTACCATGATTTATTTAGTTCATAGCCTGTGTTAAGATTGATATTAGGAGACTTCTGAATTTCTATAGCTTCTCTTATCAATCTTTGATTGTCCTTTGCTATAATTTTCGTATTTTCAAAATCAACTCCGTATAGTTCTTCTATGGCATGTTCAGCTACCTCTGATTTATCAGGCTGATTTAGTCTTATATGGCGTTTGTGTTCCTTTATTCTAGTGACTATTGTTCTGCCAGTTTGTCCAATGTATACTTTTCCACAATAGCAAGGAATCTTGTATATGCCAGAACATTGTAGAGGAACTTTATCTTTAACACTTCCAAGAAGATCTCGGATTTTTATACATGATTTAAAAGATGTTTGTATGTTATATTTCTTTAAAATCCTGCCAATTTTGTCTGTAACATTAGCAACAAATGGTAAGGTGGCATATAACTTCCTTTCTGTAATTACTTGTGGTAGTATTTAGTATTTATTTATTTTGACTATTGTACATTTATACAATGTTTATAGTACGTCAGAAATATTTGGCAATAAAAATAGATTATCAAATACTTATTTCAAAATACATAATCATTGGTCGATTGTGTCAAAAAAACAAGTACAATATTAAACAAAGTAAGTAACAATGTAAGTAGTATCACGTAAAGTGAAATGAAAGTGATAAAATACAAATGTAAAATAATAAATATTTGAGAGTAGTTGAATTTGAGCTTATTCACTCATAGTATCGTAAGTATATTTAACCAAAATCAATAAAATTGGGTTTTAAATATTCCTCAGTTGTATAAAAACAATTTCGCAATAAAAAATTTTTAACTGCTAATTTAAAGGCTTTATATTTTAGATTTTTAATTCTGGAAGGCAAAACATTATAGTAATCTAGATTTAAGGTGTTATTTAATGATTTTTGTAATCTCAAGAAAGGTTTTCTTATTAAATTTATAGATCTAGTGTTATAAGTGTGCACATCTCCATTTTTTAACATATTATCTTTATTTTTATGAATATCAATGAGTGTCTGGAAAATAAATAGACAAGGTAACGACAAAATTTTCAAATTAATAAAAGCTTCTTTACAGTGGTCTCTAAAAGATAAATTATAAAGAATTCTAACTGCTTTCTTTTGCAGACGAAATATTTTAATAGAGTAGTAGTTTATTCTTGGTCTTTAATGCTCTTTTAATTTGATCCTTACTGTAACCATATAGAAGTAAGCCAATCCGTACCTCTTCATAATATAGCAGAAAATAAACAAATTATAGAAGAGACATATCATTTCATTTATATTACAGATTTCGAAACTACATCAAATGTCGCGATAAACTAAATATAAAATTTAAACTGAATTTAGAATTTTGTGGAGAATCCAAATTTTTTAGAATATAGGGTGATATTATTAAAAATATGTAACTTGGTGACGCTTCCAACTAAACCGGAAGGACTATCATAATAACTTCAATGTAGTTGTCAAATCTGTAATACAAATATAATTAATATTTTTGTAACGTAAAAGAGCTATTTACTTTTGTTATGTATAAATAGGTATTATTTTTTGATATGTATACTACTAAAAAATAATAAAATGTTTATTTTTGTGAATCACGTTTACTTTTTATTGAAATACGTATTATATTATCGATATAATAATAGTAATAATAATAATAATAATAATAATATTAATAAAATAAATTCGTTTTAATTGAAATAATGTAACTCTCCTCTTAATATTTTGGTTAGTGGTGCGCAAAATTTTAATTATTGATTAAACGACAAATTAAAAATGCAATATACATATATTTAAAAGACTTTAACGCCAGACGTAAACACCAAACAAGAAAATATTTAATTGACATAATGACGTAAGCGACGTGCTTAAAATGCTTATGTAAATTATAATTCCTTATCAAAAGTCTTAAACAATATTTTTATTAAATATTTCAAGATATATGCTTCAAAATGTTGCGAAAGTATGTTGAAAAATGTTTAAAATATTATTCTCATCGATATAACACAATATCTTGTTAAATAAGTCAATACTGCAAATAAAAACAAGTTTTTCCTGTTTATCTCAAAACTAGTCCAAAGTCTTTTTCCCAGAAATCCGACGATATATATAAAGTATGTACTTTACGCACAGTTGTAGGAAATATATATTTTCATTATTTATGTAGGAAGGTATTAATACATAATTCGTGGACCTTTTCTTTCAAGAAAAAAATAAATCAGAAAATAAGAAATATTATGTAAAGTATATGAAACTGTCATATTTACTGTAATTTATATAGTATACGACGCTGTCATTTCATTTGTATAGGTCTTGTACTTGAAGCAAATTATGAATTAAATATATTTTGTATGCATTTCAAATTTTGTTTTGATGTAACTTGATTGTACGCATTTATTTAGAATTTTGAAAAATACATTATGATAAGTAGGTATTCAATATGTGTAAATCATTGTTGTCAGTTTATTTAAATATTTAGCAGTTTTTTCGTCTTCCTAATTAAACAGAAAATATATAATTATTCTTGTCAGCTTTATTTTAAATTTGATTAATTAAGCTGACCTAAGGCATTGTTCTCAAATGACTTATTCTGTAGCAAAGCAAATGAGTTTACAAACAGCTTTTTAATAAGATTTCCTCCGTTTTCCACGTCATAATGACGGGCGATCAGCCCAAAGTACCCACTTGAATAAAGCTTTTCTCCAGAATTAAAATAATTTGTCCAAAAGAAAAAAACTGCCTATATTACACCATTGTTTAATGCGATTAAAATTTCTCTTCTGAATTAATATGATCTTCAATCTTAATGTTTTCTTCAATCATTTTTTGCAAGGAAAGAATAATGAGGAACAAAAAATTAATGTTTTCGTAGGGAAAAATGATATAAATCTTATAAGTCTGAAAATAATTATAATAATTACTGTTATAGATATTAAAAATATTTGTAATTAATGTTATATACTATTTTTTTTACGTCTGTTAGAGAACACTTTTTTCATTAATGGGTACCTAAATTATGTCTTTTTTAACACAATAAAAATGAGAAACAAGTGCACTTTTTAACGCAAACGAGTGAAATAATGAAATGTTATGGCACTTTTTTAAATCTTTTATTGCAGACGTAAAAAAAAATTGTATGCAACTCAAGTAAACAGTATCTCATTTCACTCATAGGATTTAACGAACTTGCCTACGGCTCGTTTCCTATTCGTAAAATTAGACTAAACTTTTTACTCTTGTTGCATAAATATCTATTGAAGTTCATTTTCCTTATATTAGATAACCAGTATTACAATTTTTTTAACGTTGCGTATAAATTTTATTGTCTAATATATTAATAATTATTAAAGTTATATTAATAAATAAAGTGCAAGTAATACTTCTCTTGTAAATCAATATGACTTTTAAGCTTAACTTACTATTTTCTTCGGTCCTTTATTGTTAAAATATTATCAACAAAGTAAATTGTTTAATTGATTTCGTCATGAGAACTAATATCTATTAGCAATGTAGTAATAATATACCACAAAACTTTTATAAAAATTAATGTTCAGAAATCAGAATTATTATTATTAATATTTTTTTTTTTTATTTTCCATATTTATTTACAATCTGTCAAGAATTGTTAAAAATTTACTTATTATTAATATGAATACATACTTTTTAAAAATTTACTTTTCATGCAATAGGCAACCAGGCTTACAAATGTGTAACAAATCTAGGTATAAATTTTATGGCCAAATAAAATAATAATTATTAAAGTATTAAAGTATTAAAATATAAAATTTAATTAATATTTCTCTTCTGAATTATTATGATTTTTTAGTTTAATTTTTTCATCGATCATTTTTTATTAAAATATTCAGGAGTAAATAATTTAATTGATTTCATAAAAAGAAATGATATCTTTTATAAATGCAGAAATAATTAAAGCAGAAAACTTTTATAAAAATTAACATTCAGGTAATAAAATTAATTGTAAATGAAATATTATTTGATAGTGTCTCCGTTTACTTTTGGTTTGACATGCAAGCTGTATTACGAATGTGTAAAGTAATACGTATAAATATTATTATTTTAACGATATCTAAAAATATGAAAAATAACTGTATTAAGTCTCTATTACTTACCCGAATACACAATAATGGTTGTAAACAACACGCAAAAATTATGTACACTCACAAAATATTTATTATAAAATTGCATGTCTTTCATTTACTTAGTTTATGCACTTTTTTAATAGTTCTCATATATTTATAATAAATATTAACTGAAAATAGTGCAATTGTTATCTGGGAATAAAATATAATCACAAAATAAAATAAAAAGTAAAATGGGACTAGTTTTCCAATTTATGGTACATTGGCAATTAGAGACGATTATTTTCCTAATTTACATTTCACGTGACAACCCTCTTAGTGAAAGCGCGCGTCCCGCGAGATTATTCGCAAGAGACTGATGATCAGAACAGCGCTTCAAACCGGAAGTTCTGTCAAATGTACGCATGTCTGAAAACAGCAAACACAATCGCGGTAGACACTTCATAACTTTGATTTTCCTTTTGACTCTTAAAATGTTTCTAGGAAAACATGTTTTTTATGCACGAATTTATGCAAATTCTTTAGGTTTTAATGAAAAATCAAACGTGAAGGTTTTTATTAATTTACACTTTATTATTACCAAAATAAAGAGTAAAATTGTATTTCAACTTTAATTATTTATAAAATAATTAATATTAAGAAAAATATCATAAAAATAACAATTAATATACAATAATAAAATCGGTAGTCAAAATTTTATTCCACGCTCACTCCTATGCTGGATTGATGCTCATGTAGTAACAATTTAAATTCGTTCGCGGACATCGTGCGCCATCTGTTGCCCACAGTCAAAAGTTAATCTATTTATATACAATGTAGGAAATTTGAGACAAGTAGAGCACGTTGTCCGTGTTTGACATGACTGGTAGTGCGTAAATTTTTCTTGTAGGTGAACAAGTGTTTGTGTGTAAAAATGGGTAGGAAAGGAAACAATAAGCCTTCTGTTAAAAAAGATGTTATTAAAGAAATTCCAACAAGAAGTTTATCTGTTAAAAAACGTAATGAAGTTACCCAGCTGATTGACAAACTGCTAAGAATTAGCACAATACCTTCTCCACAAATTCTACCTAAAATGATAAAGCTTCAAGATGAAATTGACGAGGTTATAACGAAAATTATAAATATTGAGGCATATATTGACGTACCAGCCGGTAACAGAACAAGTGCTGCCACGATCGACAAATTTACGAATTGGATGCGAGACAACGGCGCGAGGTTTGAAGGTGTATCTATAGAACAGTTTCCTGGGTACGAACTTGGATTAACATCTGATAGAGATATATCTCAAGGTTCTCTCATTATTTCTGTACCCCGTAAAGTGATGATGACGACTGAAGCTGCCCAAAAATCTTTAATGGGTTCATTGTTAGATAAAGATACAATGTTACAAAATATGCCAAATATTGCTTTAGCAATGTTCCTTTTAGTCGAAAAATTTTCACCCAATTCGTTTTGGAAATCTTACATCGATATTTTACCAACATCGTATTCAACTGTTTTATACTTTACCAAAGACGAGTTAATGGAATTTCGAGAATCACCTACCTTCGGATCAGCACTTAATTTAATTAAAAGCATAGTACGACAGTATGCTTACCTGAATAAATTAATTCAAACTGCAGATCATCCTGTTGCTGATCTTCTTAGGAACGTATTTACCTACAAGCAATATCGGTAAGTAGTTTTATTCTTCTTTTATTAAAAACAAACTTTATTACATGATTTGATATATAAAACAACTTAAATTTAAAATGTACACTTACACGAGTATTCATGATAATGACATACTTAAAATAAATATTTATACAATGTAGGAAATTAAAATTAATTAGTCTTATTTAGATGTATACAACTTTTCAGTTGTATATGCCACTAAAATCTACAATTATTGCACATTTAAATCACAAACGTCTATATGTTATTACTGAAACGGTTTTCTGTCAGTTTCCCATAAATATTCTTGTAAACTTTGAGGTTCAGTGCATGAAATTGTAGGTATTTTTTTCTTACGCCCCAATGTCGCGTTCATTATTGTACTGAATATACGCCGTTGATACGGTGTTTCGAGAATAGGAGTTTTGATTTTAGAACTTGAAAAACTGTTTGAATATGCCAAATGATTTCGTTGTCTGTGTGTCCACTTAAATATTATAAATATTGTGAGGAAAACTAGAAGCGATATTCCAATTATTATAGTGCTAGCTAGTATAGCTGATCTTACGCCATAAGGTAATCTAAAAAATTCATTCTCCTCGTCGTCTTCATACGTTTTATGATTTATTACATCTATATTAAGTGCGCCATTTACTGCCTCTGCTAATTTATTTTCTATGTCTTCAATGCGATGCGCTTCGTCTTTTATTATTAAATCATCCTCTACGAATTTGTCAGGCAACATTAACCCTTGATTGTGACTTTGTAAGTTTGTATATGCTTGCCTCCATGCAGGCAGAATTTTACCAATAATTTCATTAGATTTTCCCGTTGTCGTTCTAAATATAGGATTACTAATGTAGTTGTATTGATCAGAATCTTTAGTTGAAAACTGATTTTCTCTGGATTCTCTTGTTTTTGACGGTAATTCCAATAAAGTTGAATAATAATGAGATTGCTTAATTGAATTAGTTGCTATATTATTGTCAGGTCTGTTATCCAATTTAGGGAAAATGTCAAATATAGACGGCGCCCCGGGGAATGAATTTTCCTCTGTTTTTATAATTTGATCTACTATCGTTTCCTCTGACGGTTCTGGTTCTTTAGTTTTATTATGAAATATGTCGGCAAGATGTCTCTGGCTTGAACCCCGCTCTCTTTGCTCTACTAATTCTTCTAGCGTCATGTTTCTTAATTCCAGAAGTCTCGTTAAATTTTCCCGGCTGACAGTATCCGAGAGAATTTCCATTATTTCATCCTTCGCACTTAACTCTTTTAGCTTTTCATTTTCTGTCATCGATTTTTCTGTTTGAATTTTTCCTATTTCATTTTTCTGGACAATTTTTGGTATAAAATTATTTTCATTTTCCATGGATTTTTCAAATATTTGTTCAAGATCAACAGATATTTTCATTGGACCATCTGATGTCGAACTAGTTAATGGAGTAGATTCGGACGGCAAAGCACTCGGTATAATATTATTGTTATTAAATAATTTTGACGCGCCGAATAATTCATCAATATTTATTTTCACAGCTTTTGCTGGAAGAGTAGAAATATTAGGGTAATTTTCTGTTTCGTTATTTATAATAGTTTTCATAGTAGTTTTTGTAGCTAAATTTTTAAGTTTTGCATAAGTCGGTGGAAGAGTTATTCGTCTATTTTTCACTTGTTTTTTATTTGTTACTGTAGGATTTTCAGATGTACTAAATGTAACAGTTGAGGATATAATGCTTATAGTTTCTGAAGTTTGTTCAGGTACTGAAGTGGTTGTAGTCATGATACCAGAAGTAGTTTTAGAAATACTTAAATCTCTCATATTTGGTTTGTAATCTACTGAGGTATAATATTTTGGATGGGACGGCACAAATATTCTTCTTTCTGTTGTACTTTCTGTTTCAATTTCACTTTGTCTTGAATCATCATAATGTTTTTGTGGAGCTAAATTTTCTCTTGAGAGTGTAAAATCATTATCATTAGGTTTTGTATATTTTCTAACTGGCGGTAATCTCCTATGACCCGAATTATGTTTTCTCGTTTCATGGGCTTCGTACGATTCACTGGTCTGTTCTGGAATATTTGTTAACGCGGAAATTGCATGTTGTTCACCTTTCAATAGATCTGCGAGTGATAAATTTCTCTGCTGCAGCAATTCACTTAAACTGATCCCACCAGACTGCTTTAATAAAGTCTTTAGATCAGTCGGACTAGATGAGATATCTACTCGGTCTGTGGCAATGTTAACCTCTTTCTCCGTGACCGGTTCTTGGTCATCACTGTGATATATTCTTTTATATGGTCTTCTTCTAGCAGAGCCTTGATCTTGGTTAAGCGCTGTGAATGGATCACGTACCCTTTCCCCGGATGACTCTGTTGATTTTGGTTGATCAACTGAGGACGAATCATCGTCCTCGTATTTGGGGTACTGTCTCCTACGGCTGTAATTGCGGATGGGGCGGAATGGCTCCTCAGCCATCATCTCGTCGCGCCAGCTCTCGCGACGCGTGTCTAGACGTTGGGGACGACGTGCTCGAGAGCGAGATGCTAATCTGTCGTCCTCAGAGAAAAATTCGCGCTCACTGGTTTGAGGTCTGCGTTTCCGTTTTCTGCCCGGCCGGCGACGTTTCATCACCGGTTCCTCGTCGCTGGGTGTTTGAGATGGAATCCAGTCCTCGGATGTGGATTCCGCTTGGTATTCGACTGCATGCCATTTCTGAAATTAAACAAAACATTTAATATAGAATTAAGTACGAAATATTTTTAAGTATAAAATAAATTTTCAATTTTTATTAATTTATAATGGGTTAATATTTTATTACCAATGTTTATAGAACATCAAATTACGCTCGGTAAAGGTATGATCAAGGGGTTAAACAGCACTGAAAATGTCTCGGAAAATGTATTCAGTGCTTTCCAGAAATTGGAATTATTTTGCAATGGATTTCCATATTTTCAGTAGTATTTCTACTTATTTCCGAAATATGTTAATATTCTCGTACTATTTTTAATATTTCCATGATATTTCCAATATTTCTACATTATATCCAATAGGTATTATTCTCGGTATTATTTTAATGTTTGCAATGTAAGGAATATATTTTAAATCTAGAAAAATATAGGTTTTTTTCAAAGTACGTACATAGTATATTTGTCAAAAATATTAAAATATTCATACCATAGATAGTAAATCTGGCAATATTTTTTGTTTTACATGCTTTCTATAAGAAATGGAGCCCCTTCAAACTGACCTATTACGCCACAGTTCATAATTTTGTAAAAAAAAATGAAAATCAATGTGCTCTCTGGAAAAAAATGTTGATTGTCAAAACTGACATGTAAGATTATTGGCGTCGCAGTAGATAATATGTATTTGAGACACTCGGAATGAAAAACTGCACATGTTTATCATTAAGGTAAGTGGAATTTTGATATTCAATAAACTGAACATATATTGGACGTCAATGCAAAAAGCATTGATTTTTGATTGATTCAGAGAAAAAAAATATATTAAAGGATTTTACATTTATGAAAATAAATCGTTATTTTTGATTATCTGCAAATACATATGTGCATGTAGTTCTTTCCAGTTTTCCATGAAAAGTTTTTATGAATTTTTAAATCAGCTATTGCATTTTTATAAAAAAAAATACCTAGATGTTTGCAAATAAATGATTTTAATTTATTATTGTAGCAATTTTAAAGGCGCCGTGATAATTTCATAATTGACCATTGACCATACCATGTAATATTTAATTTTTCAATAATCTACAATTATTACAAACAGCAATAAGTTAACGAATAATTAATTATAGGTATTAGTTAATAAATGATTAAACTGGCAGTAGACACACTGAATTATACAAATAATTTGAATGTAAAAAGAAAAGTTCGTCATTTGATAACCCAACGTTTATTTTTAATTATTTCCGGTTACTCGTTAAATTATCATTTACTACAAATGAAAATTTATCAAACACTGCCGTCACTGAAAATGAAAGAGAAAATGATAATTTAGTGATTTTTTTTTTTATTAAATTAATTATGATACAAAAAGTCTCGTCACGACAGCATTCAAAAATCATATTGTCTTTACTTATAATTCATCATAGTTATATTAATTAGAAAGTACAATTTCTTTATAATTTACTAATAATAGTGTTGACATGAAGCAGACTTTTTATTTAATTAAAACTTTCTCGACGAAATTCATTATAAGATTATGTGATGAAAATGACATTTTGAAATTTGCAGTAAGTTTCTGCGTATACAAAGTAGATATTAATGGTTTATTATCGTGTCTAAGTATTAAATTAATACTTTGTCAAATGCTGTATAAATAAACATGTTTTTATGTTTTCATAATTTGATGAAACAAACTTTTCATAGTTGTCTTTCTGTCGGTCTGTCTGTTTAAGTATATTTTATTTGAAGTGTGCATTATTAATACCATTAATTTGATACTAACTTTTCTTATTTTTTATATTAACAATGAATAAAATTATGACCACTGCAAATATGTTTGTTCTAGAATCAGTAGTTATATAAAATTATATTAGCCCTTAAAATTTTAGAGCTTAAGTATAGTAAAACCGAGAGAAATACTCAGTATAAATTAAATTATATCTAACATATAAAATTTTTAACTTCCCATGAAAAAGAAAAGCAGTCTTTTGTTTGTCCTGACCTTGTATCTTCCATTGTTAAAGAAATGCTTTTATGTTACTGATTACAGAAACAAAGTACATTACTGAAATGACAAAATACAAGAATTTATCTTTTGTCAAATTTTATTGTTGCTGTCGATATATCAACACCTAATATACTAACTGAAAGTATTGGAGAAAGTTCTGTATTGCAGTATCCATTTTCTGAGAAACAATAACATCATGCTTTCAAATTTTATGGCTAACCATTGTTTTAACAATCTTCAACACTTAGTAATTCTGTACATTTTTAAAAGTAACACAAAAACTTTCGTAATAAGTCGGAAGTGTAGCCACACATCATATAAATGAAAATGTTAAAAGCTGTGTTTATTAAGGTTTTTAAGTATTTTCATTAAAATTAATAGTTTTAAATCTATTTGTGACCTACTTCTCCGATAGTTTCTTGTACTTTGTTGTATTTTTATGTTAGTAAATACCACAGTACTTATTAGAAAATATTAAATGTGGTTATAAATAATATGAAATAAATAAAATGTTACATTTTGTTCTCTATTTACAAGTATTTATACATCTTTTGAATTTTTAATATTTTTTTTTGTCATAGAATACAATATACACAAATTAGTGAATTGGATCCCATTGGTATATAAGTAAATTATTTTTACTGGTCCATCCGAGAGTTTTAACAGCATAAGCTGTTTACGTATGAAAATAACTTATATCAAAATTTTATATAACTGAAATAAGAAATGATTTAAAAATTTTCATAACAAAAAGCTGTAGAAAATATGTATATTTTATAATAATAAAAATCATCCATACTCAAATAATAGGTACCCATAAAATGTACGTAAACCTTCGAAAATTTAGTTGAATTATAGAGAATTTAAATTTAAAACATATTTATTCACAATTTTACTCTTAGCACAATTCTAATACCTCTGTTACACCCTTCTTACAAGTTGTAGATGAAAGATACAGAAATGAATTCGACATAAAAAACAAATTTTCAAACAATACTTTATATCTGCAAAATATATTGAAATATGATTAGATGATAGTATTTTAAAGAACGAATTTTATAAGACATGTTTCTTTCGCACGCGTTTAAATGTAAAAAACGAGCCATGGCGAGTTTTCTAAATGATAAGAACGAACAAGTCTTATAAAATGAAGTATTTAAGACACACAGGTCTACAGATAGATAAACATATAACCTACGTGGGAAATAAATGTTCATTTTAAATTAATCACCATTGCTTTCTCGACTACTATAAGAGATACAAAAATATTATTTGTCAAATTTACATTTCACAAGTCCAAACTAATGAACAGAAAAAAATTGGTCCAGAGGTTCTCAAAATACGGAACCTATTTTTTAAATTTTAATTGGTAAGTATAATATGTAAGTTTTTGCCTCGGTTTTTGCTTATATATTAGAAGATTAGACAATTTAATTCTGAATTCAATATATTCCGTTCCGCACATAACGATATTTTTTGTTTCAGAAAAATGCGTGTAAAGTTTTATATTTATTTTATATAAATATGATTATTATAAGAGTAGTATTGCTGGAAAAACATAATCTACATGTTATTTTCGCATAGGGTGCCATGAAAGACAAATCAATATGAGTTATGAATGAAACAGAACTTTTTAAGTTTTTTACTTTAATATTTAATTAGTATGAACAAATATTATATTAAATTAAATATTTCAGAACTACAATTGACATTTAATAATAGCAAAACAAAATGTTTTCTTATTTCTTTTATTGCATTCTAACTATATGTGAAAAATAATGTATGAATTTATTCCATCCATGCACTCATGTACCTATTATAATAATTTTTTTTTCTTAAAAAACGTGTAAAATATTATATAACTAAACAGTTTAAACTTATAGGTACTTACGTACATTTATTATATAATTTCACACCTATTATAATTGTAGTTTTCATTACATATTATGATTGGCAACAAATTATACTACCTACTTAAATCGGAATCAGGATAACCATTAATTACTTCCCATACTCTGAAAGCAATTAGTATTGAAAAACAAAGTTAAACGTGCGTTATTGAGATGACCGGAAGTAGGACAAATAAGAAACTCGCTTCATCACAGAAGATTCCTGACCTACTGCGATCAGAACTCCAGAGTAGTGCGAGAAAATCTCACAGGTCACATCCATTCGAGTAAAACGTTTCCTACATAAATTAGAAACAAACGCGTGCCGTATCGATATTGGAAAGAGACTTTCAACTGGAAAATTTGCATCGTTGTAAAATCTATGCACACCGCATTATTTATAAGTAAAATTTTTGCGTACGTCGTAATCTCCTAGAAATTTAGTTTTCACTTTCGCATTTGCACATATTTGAAATATTTCTACTTTCTTCAAAGTAGGTATATATAAACATTATAACTGCAATAATAAGAAAAGAAGGTGGTTAAATTATTATATCATCATGACTTTACCTTTTACCTGTTCAATTATTACATATTTTTGTAATGATGATATGTTTTATCATGGATGGTATTTACCGGACAATAACTGATGGGCACTTAAATCGGGCCGTGGAGAGTGTACTACGAGAGTCATTCATGTTTTGTAATAATTCGAAATAATTATTGCTTTCGACTGTATAAAGGGTCCCTTCACTGTAGAAAGAAACTAAAATCTGAGTCATTCATATTAGACCTTAAACGGAATGATAAGATCTATCAAAGTTAAAAAAAAGTTATTAGTATTTAAAGTATTCGAGTTTTTAATGCCTTTTTCTTTAACGTCTACGTCGTCAAACATAGCCTTTTTCAAATGCATAAAATAATGAAATAACGATAATATACTAACAACACTTGTTTAATTTTATGATGCTATTCCAATTAGAAATCACTTGCGTTTGTATGAAAGTAAAAGAAATTTTAAATTTTTAATAGGAATCAGAACATAAACTACGTACCTATATAGGATGGTGGCGGTTAGCGGTGAACATAAAAATTTAACATGGGATTTTAGTTTTTTAAAATTTCCTTCCTCTCCTTTTTTATTTTATGACAAAAACTGTAGAGTGCGAAGTTGTTCAGAATTAAAAATTGCATATAAAACTATTTTTACATTTTTATTATGTTTTTGGCTTCCTCGCAATTTTTAAAAAAAGTTTAAAAATTAGTAGCAATGGCTATGGAACTTGTTTCCTTTTTTTTCTAGTTTTCATAAGTTATTTATAAACTTCAATTCCTATTTCCAGCATAATATTCCTTTACAATATACAAACAAACATTTCTCATTCGAATAAATATTCATTAATTAATTTATATCTTTTCCATACGTCAAATTGACGTGTGACGTTTGTAACTAATTTATGAAAACCGAAAAAAAGAAAACAAATTCCATGGCCATTGAAACCAAAGTTGTGAAATTTCTTTTTAAAACTGTGAAGTAATCAAAAACATATAAAAACAGTTTTATGTACAACTTTTAATTCTGTGTAGGTACGGTTTTTGTTATATTATCAGGAGAGCAGAAAATTCCAAAAAAACTAAAATCCTATGTTAAAACCCTATGTTCACCCTTAGCCGCCACCACAATTATTATACGTGTATAAAAAAGATCAATTTACGTGACTTTAATTATTAGCGAACACCGGAGTTTGAGAACAAAGTGTGTGTAACATCTACGCCATAGAATATTTAAAAAAAGTTGCAGTGCCTCCGCTGCTGGTAACGACAACCGACAAATAGATCAATGTCCTGTTGTCTAACTTAGCATGTATATTTCTCTAAAACTAACAACAATAACCTAACTCACAATATTCACGCTTGGAAAACTTGGGCTAATTTTTGTAGATAGGTTATTGTTCTTATATTTAGAGAAATATACCATTTACCGTTACAAGTTTTGTGAGATAGATTTGGTTATTGTTGTTGTATTTAGAGAAATTATATGATTTTTGTCGTCGTAAATAAGACGTCCTAACTCACTTCGAAATCAGACTGCAGAATCTGATCGGTGCAACCTAAAAATCCTTTCCTGGAAGATTATTCGGGCGCCGTTACCAGTAGCAGAGGCACTGCATAAAAAGAATTATTATGACTTAATGAATAACAATTAAAATTTATTTTTTATTGAAATTCATTTACAACTTCAGCTAATAATTTTACTCGTATAAATAAACTAAATTGATGTGGACCACAATAAAGTAGCTGATAAAAGTCCCTCACAACGAAGTTTGGCTTTATTGATATACGGTATCTTATAGGAAATAGAGCGTTCAACAAATTTTGCAATATTCCATTACGCTGATTTGCAGCTAGTTGCTTCAACTTGGAATTCCCTCAAAGTCTCCCATTTCGTAAACACAGCGGCCAATATTATGAGGCACGCCTAATTTGCATTTCTTCTGTCTTCGCAAAACTCTTAACTTATCCAATGTTTTTTTCACAAGTTCACCGCTGTCTTGAATTGTTTTCGCCTTCGATAACACGTCAAGATGAATAAATAGTGGCGGAGCGAGAGCGGCAATCGCACCGCACAGTATGATTGCAAGAACCCCCACTAGCACCCGCCAACGGCTTCTAAATCTAAACCCGCTATTATGACACGAGCTTAATGAGGTAATGCGGCCCGCGGAATGAGGTTCAATAATTTAATATTATGTTTTTAACTGCCACTTTTTCAAAAATATTCTTTTTTATAATATTAAAAATTATCAGCGTTTGTGTCTTTTAAGATCTTTAGACAGATTCTATAATTAAATTTTATTTAATAAAATAAGTTGTGTTTATGTTTAATTTTTCTTTATTTTTATATTTCATCCGGTCCGCGAAAAGAAAATTTAGTTGCGAACCAAAACTGTTGGCCATGCCTGGTTTACCTCTCCTTAATTTACATATACCTGGTGTAACACGAAATCCGGGCCATAGACGTTTAACATGAGAAATTAGTTTTTCCCTGCGTAAAAGTGGCCTTTCAATTTTAGACAAAAATGCTTCAAATAAATAATAAATGTTGTAGAGAATTAAATTCTGCATCTAATCAATAATCACATTTGCTTTTGCAAGTTTCTTAACTGAAAAAATTGAATTTAAAATTTATAAAAATTTATTCTTTATAGTGTTAGCCATGGTATTGAAATCAAACAAATTTTATGACATTCTACCTGCCAGAAATTATAAAATATAGTTCTTAATAATACTCAACAATTTGTATTTGCTCTTCCTGTGCATAATTCTCCATTTTTACCTCCCGCTACCCTTGGTAAGGGAGGTATAGGGATCTTGCTAAAAATCACATATCGAGATTTCGAGGTCCCTAGAATCCAATTTTAACATTTCCACGATGATGATGATGATGATGATGATGTGTGTGTGTGTGTGTGTGTGTGTGTGTGTGTGTGTGTGTGTGTGTGTGTGTGTGTGTATGTGTGTTGGTTGACGCTCTAACTCAAATACTATCATTCAGAAAATTCTGAAACCTCGTATTTCTACCCTATTCTAATATGGAAAGACACAATTAGATTTTGGTGTAAATCGGATAACCGGAAATGGCACTTTACCTGAAGCTCATAATGGTTTTGCTTCAAAAAATACCATTTAATGCTAATTTTTGCATTTTATGTCTTTATGAAAATTATAGATTATTGAATTTTCTACAGTAATTCATTAATACTTTTTTTAGATATTTTATTTTTATTAATCCCGAAGCCTAAGATAAACACAATTCCTTTGTTATACAATTCATATTTCAAATGAATGTAACTGGCAGGTAAATATCCCTGTCAAAAAAATAATCACTTCAAATTAATAATAGCGACATTTTAAAAAGAAAATAGTAAATAAAGCAATAGTTATATGCAATGGAACGTAATTATTGTTTGCAGCATTAGTAAAAACGTAGGTATGTATTTAAAGTAATAAAAATTAAATAGCGGGAGGTTTTGTGTTGGCCACATCGGATTTTTAATAATGATAACAAACAGATTTTCTGACTACTGACAGGTAAATATGGCACGATCTGACAGATACGTTTCTGACAGGTGAAATATGTCACACAATCTGACAGATACGTTTGTGGCAGGTAAATTGTCGTTATATTTGTTTTTCATTTTAGCTGTCAGAAACGCTCTGCTTCGAGTTGAATTGAGAAGATAGGTACTAATATTATTTTTATAAAAAACTATATTTTATAGTGTTTGGCAGGTAAAATGTCATAAAATTTGTTTGAAGTTTTATTTCAATACCATGGCTAACACTATAAAGAAGTAAATTTTATAAAATTTTAAATTCAATTTTCTCGGTTACCAACCATGCGAAAGAAAATATAACTATTGGATTAGATGCAGAATTTAATTCTCTACATTTTTGTCTAAAATTAATAGGCCACTTTCGGGAAAGGAAAAACTGTTTTCCCATGTTAAACGCTATGGCCCGGTTTTCGTGTTACACCCGGTATATGTCGCACTATAAACATAAATAAATAAAAAGAATCTCAAAATTACAAACAATGAGAGCGAAGATAATTCTTTAATGTGCATATAAGAATGTATTCATACTTCATACATAATGTAAACATGATTAACTGCAATTATTGTTATGTAATGTTACAAGTTACAAGTGTTACATACGTTTTACCATAATTACATCTTACAGTTTATTTTTATTCTCTTTAAAAAAATGTTTGGTTTTATAAATACCTGTAGTCTGTAGTGTGAGTGACTTTATTTGCAGCGTAAGGAAAATAGTCTTAACAAAAAATTTACTCTATAATTTTTTTTGGATACTACTACTAAATATATATCGACAATCAAAGAACTTCCATGCCCAATAAATTTATTCCTTTAAAAAGACTCAAGTTCCAATATTATTTCTCACAAATAATAATAATAATAATAATAATAATAATAATAAGAATAAATAATAAAAATGCATATGCTGCAACTAAAATTAATCAGACTGTATAGACAGCTGTCTATACAATGAATGAAATGTGTCTGACACTCTCTATTGTCGTATAAGTCAGTTAAATATGATAAAAAATATTAGATTTATATTTCATCTATATTGAAGAAAAATCAAGGACAGGAAACAAAATTCTTATGTTACCGACTCCACACTAATTCTGTAGTATTAAATTTCTGTTTATTAACACATTTTCCTTCATTCAAGCATTTTAAGAAAATGTGTAACAAGTTATTTTTCTCAAATGCCAAATGAAAACAAATCTTTGTTACTTTCTTTAATTTGTTTAATATAAGAAATTACCAATATCTGCGTACAAAGCTTGGCACGCCCAGCAATGGATAATATGCCGTGATGATATATTTTTATATTATATATAAAAGTGAAAGTTTGATGTCTATACAAATTTACATGGTTTTTCAGATCGACGCCTAATTTTGTAGAGATGTTTTTTCTGCTTTCTGACGTATCGTAGTAGTTCAAAATTTTGCATAATTTTTTTTATAATTAATTTTCAAAATTTTTTTTATAATTAATTTTCAAAATTTACATAAGAAATGCATATAATGCCCATAAAATATAAATATAAGTATGAATCGTCACTAAATTTTAACCAGAGATGAAAATACCTGGCCTTAAAGTTACTATTAACGCTTGGTCTGTTATCAAGCACTTTTTAACCTTGCGTTTAGCCCTAAATTATTTATTTATTATTAACGAGCACCAGACATTGAAAATACAAAAAAAAAAAAATTAAATTGAATACCATTACCCATTACCTCATGAAATTATTTGCTGCAAATATTTATAACGGATACAACAGCTAGTATATTAGTAAAAAACAAATCAAGTTTTGTTGTTATATTCGTAGATCATTTTTTAAAATACCAACTAGGTAATGAGTAGGTACTCGATAAAAATTTCAAAAGAAATTGTTATATACGAGTAATGAACCCAGTAAGAGCTTTTCTACTTTCCCATAGCATGCAACTAGTAATGCAAGATACCCAGGTACTTATTTTTCAAAGTAAATACTAGTGGTGGGTTCGGTTCCGTTTCCAAAATTACCCGGGTACCCAGGTATTTGAATGTGAAACTACCCGGTTCTCGGTTCCGATTCCAAGACTATCCGGTTCTCGGTTCTGGAACCGAAATTACCCGGTTATGGAACCGAAACTACCCGGTTCTCGGTTCTGGAACCGAAACTACCCGGTTCTCGGTTCAGGAACCGAAACTCATCGGTTCTCGGTCCTGGAACCGAAACTCATCGGTTCTCGGTTCTGGAATCGAATCTCATCGGTTCTCGGTCCTGGAACTGAAACTCATCGGTTCTCGGTTCTGGAATCGAATCTCATCAGTTCTCGGTCCTGGAACCGAAATTCATCGGTTCTCGATTATGGAACCCGAACACATTGAGTCTTGAATATAGGTCGGAATATATGTAAAGTGCATACTAAGTGCATTCTTGCATATTTTTAAGAAAACTGAATAATACATGTGCAAAATAAAACACGTGTGCATATAATATGAAAAATTTTGACAATTATGAATTATAAATTATTACTTTAAAGAAAACTTTTATTAAAAATTTTATGTTCTGCTATGTGTAATTTGTATTTTGTATTTATATACATTATCAGGTATTTCCACTTTTACCACGGAATTTTCTACTTCTCTACCCGACTCTTTGGTGTTAATTTGCAGTAAAGAAAATGATACATATAAACAAAACATATAATTGTCTATTAAACAAAAATGATAGATTTAAATTTTTTACATAAACAAACAAAATATTAAGTGGCTATATTGTATTTAATATTACAAAAGTGAGAGATCAAAATGTAAAGATTAAAGCAGAATGTATAAGTAGCTCATGGAAATTCTAGGAAATAATTTATTGCTTTGTCCCTTCATTTTATGGTCACTATTGTCATTATGTAGGTAGGTACTAATATCTTAGAACATCACTCAATGTCAAGCTCCTCTAATAAACCATATTGAATGAAAATTGAAAATATATAATATGAAACTGAAAGTGTAAGTTGCAATTACGCAGTTACATTTTCTAAAAAAAAAATATCATCCTCCTGCATATAGTATAATATTATTTACACATTATTATATGCAATTAAGTTACATAAAAAAAATTAATATCGTTCAATAATATTTCTCAAATAAAACAGAAAATCTGTTTATTTCTCAAAAATGGCGAGGCTAATTTAAAATTATAATTGAATAATATCATTGATTCCATAACCCGAATCTGAAGTTCTATTCCAGAGAACCGGTTCCTCTCCCCGGAACCGGAACCGAAGATCGGTTCTATTACTCGGAACCGGAACCGAAGATCGGTTCCATTACCCGGAACCGGAACCGTAGAGCGGTTCCATTACCCGGAACCGGAACCGATGACCGGTTCCATTACTCGGAACCGAAGATCGGTTCCACTACCCGGGTACCCGGTTCCAAATTTTTCCGGTTCTTGACAGCACTAGTAAATACCCAGGTATTTATAAGTGGGTATATATTTAGTGAATAAGAAAAGAAAAATTATGGATATGCAATATAATAGAAAAATATTTGAAGTCACATATAAGTACATTATTAAATATTTTGTTTATGAAACAAAGTAAAAACAAGAACTTCACAGAAATAAACAATATTTTATTTAAACATGTATTATGTTAATGTATATGTTTAGTGTACACTATGTATTATTTAATTAATATTCATCCAATTGTGAGGCTGAGGCATAACAACTATCATCGGATTCTTCATATGGATGGATTTTTAACTAACACAGAACATAATTTAGCATAACATAGGGCGCACAGTACAGACATAGGAAATTGGTCAATTTCTATGCTGTGCTAAATTATGTTCTGTGCGCTTTATCTCTTATAAATGGATATATGTATTATTTTCCGTATGAAAAAATTATATTCTGTGTACAACCTGCAGATGCATGTTCAAGAGTTCAGGGCTCACTAATGGCTATGAACTTTGTTAAGACATGTTTCGTAGAAGTTTTACAATTGCGTTGGTAAATATAACCTCGGGTAAATACCCATATATTATTTACCTACCCATTGGGTATTTACCCGACTCACATCACTGCGTACAACCGTATTTACTTGTGTACATAAGTTTAACTAGAAATTCATGTCTCGGTATATGTCTGGTAAACAGCAAATTAAACAAATTTTCTTCATATCATCACATTAGCCATAAAACAGTCATCTCCTCTATTTACAACAATGTATTGTTTATTTGAAATGAATGGAAAATAACTAATGTGTGCAACTCTATTATAATTTCTTTTTTAATTTAACTAATATTTAAATACAAAAATTATTGATAATTTTTTGAAAGAGTTTCTAACATGTTTTTGTAACATAATATTTAATTGTTTTCAATGCTTTCAAAGAAAGAGTAAGTTTCTTTTTTTAAATACCTATGTCGAAAAAAGTAAAAGATGTTAACTCAGTCGAATAATTTTGGTATTTAGGCAAACAAATTATCCTCGAGATTAGCTCGTATTTACTGGGTATTTATTAATCATAAAAATTTAACCCATCTGATTTCTTATAAATTTATAGTTTTAAAAGAAAAATGGGTTTTCTTTATTTTATTGTGTTTTTTTATGTTTTATTGCATTTTTGTTTTTCATAATATTTTTTCCAAGAATGTACATAATTATATAGGTATTTTCTGAAATCTATTGGTCTCTAAAATATAAATAAAGAAATAAATATGTTGCGATAAAAATCCAAATATACAATTTACAAATATTTGGAAATGTAACAAAAAATACTAAATAAAAAATCTAATGTGACCAATACAAAATCTCCCGCTATTTAATTTTTATTAATTCAAATACATATTTACTAATGCAATGCTACAAACTATGTTATGTTCCATTGCATATGACTATTATTTTATTTACCATTATTAATTTGAAGTGATTAATTTTTTGACAGTGACATTTACCTGTTAATTACATACAATTGAAATATGAATTATGTAACAAAGGAATTGTGTTTATCTTAAGCTACGGGATTTATAAAAGCGATTATTTTTTTTAATTTATCTATAAATTATATAGAAAAAGTATTAATGTATACCTGTAGAAAATTCAATAATCTTTAATTTTCATAATGACATAAAATGCGAAAAAATGGCATTTAATGATATTTTTTGAAGAAAAATTATGAGCTTCAAGTAAAATGCCATTTCCGGTTATCCGATTTACACCAAAATCTAATGGTTTCTTTCCATATTTGAATAGGGTCGAAATACAAGGTTTCAGAATTTTCTGAATGATAGTATTTGAGTTAGAGCATAGACAAAATCCACACACATACAGACATCATCGTAAAAATGTTAAAATTGGATTCTAGGGACCTTAAAACGTGCTCATTTACTAAAATCTTGATATGCGATTTTTAGCACGATCCCTATTCCTCCCTGACCAAGGGTAGCGGGAGGTAAAAAGTCATTGGCTGTATACGTACGCTGTATTACAATTTTTATTCATATTATATTTTTTCTTTAAATAAAAGTGTCTCGAAAAGTGTTTAATGTAAAGTTTAAGTGTTATAATTAAACCAATAATTGATTATTACAATTTTACAAATAACTTCTAAATATGAAATAATATGGAATTAAGGTTTCCATTTCTATAAGACACTTTTTTGTTGTCTTTGGGAAGACGATGCTCATATTTTTCTTGTCACTGTTAGATTTCGGGTTACGAGGTCAAAGTTATGATTTTTGTACGGACGCTATAATGGAAAGTTACATTATTGAAAAGAAAATCTGTTATCTTTTCAACTTGTAACTATCGAATATGGCGTCCATATAAAAATTATAACTTTGACATCATAAATCGAAATCGCTCAAAATCTAACAGTGATAAAAAAATTAAGCATCGTCGTTCATAAAAAATTAAAAAAGTGCCCCAAAGAAGTGCAAACCAAAATTCCATATTATGTTACATTTTTGTAAAAAATTTTTTTTGCATGTAGGTATCTAGTGATCAAAATTTGCATCGGCTTGGCCATTCGACTCGGCCGAATGATGTCATTTCCATTTTATCTTTAGATTCACAAAAAAAATGCAATTTCTGTTAAGCTATCCTAGCTTTTGCCCATCTTATCATTTATTATTATAGTCCCAAAGAACGATATATTTAAACTAATTCATTGCCATGCGGCCTTGCCAAACGGCAAAAACCGACTCAGTGGGGGCGCACCTTCAGAATTTTTCGGGAAAAACAAATACATCTTTATAATGGTCTACTAATAGGGCAACTTTGACCTAATTTAACCGACTTCGTATCACTTATATTTTCCGTGATCACAATAAGGGCGAGCCTTGACATCTGTATAATTTGAAATATTTTAGGAAACTAATATTCAATAATAAAATCAATATACGTTATTTTTTTCACGAAATGCTTTCATTATCATAACATTGAAACAATAAAAAGAAACCTAACCTAACTTTCTTATTACTTTTCCAAGTAGATAGTAGTAAACAAAAATTAACACATTCGAATTTTTTGTTTACAATGCGCTATAACCTTGGTTCTAGGAGACATTTTTATGTCATACATTTAGTGTTACAACAGAAAAAAGAGTAAATAAAACTTGAGCTGCATTTAAATGGTAATTATGATGGAAACGTTCGCGAGACCTCCGTTGTTTCGGAAGAAAGTTTTCCCACAACTGTGCTATAGCCACATATTTAGGTTTCGAAATTATCTTACTGTGTTTGTTTTACATAAATGTAAGTTCTATCTTTTTATTATGATTATTCTTGTTCACGAATGTGGAAACTGTATAACATTATATAATTTTCATCTTTTCCAACGTATGAAGACGATCTTATAGTGACGAGGCAATAGACACTTATACAATAGGGTCTTCCACTATATAACTTTTTTATATTTTTTTACAAAACTTCATCTAAACTGAAAGTGATATGTAATTTTAGAAAGTCTTTATTGTTATTCGTTAAGCCGTAATAATTTTTTAAATATTTTGTGACGTAGATATTGAGATGATTTTGTTCTCAAACAGTGGATTTCGCTAATAATTGAAGTCACATAAATTTATTTTTTTCAGTACTTATAAAATGTATAAATATGTTAAAATAACCCTTGTGGTTAATAATTGGAAATATGGGTGGATAATAAGTAATTTAATGTCATAATTTATAAAAATACGACGCATATATTATAGTCCAAGATTTGATTACCACTGGTAGCCTATGTCATTCAACAAATCTTTTACTTTCATACCAACGCTTGTAGTCTGTCATGGCATCATAAATTTAAATTAGTATTATTTGGTTTATGTCTGTTGTTTTATTGTTGTTATTTTCTGCATTTATATACTTGCATATGGATTCCGAATTTCAAAAAGGCGATAGCAGAAGTTTTGAAAGTAGTAAGAATTTGGAATAGAATAAATGTGTGACGTAGATATAGAGATGAGGAAATGGTAATAAAAACTCGATTATTTTAGAAACTAATAGCTATTTTTAAACTTTAATAGTCCTTAATATACAGTTTTAAGGTCTAGTTTTAATATAACTAACGCTTGTTTTAATTTGTTACTACGGTGGAGGACCCTATTGCAATTTGCAAGAGCGCATCTTGCGGCAAAGCATAGAACTAAGGGTTGTATGGATACCACATCGAAACAAAGACCTGTCATCAGCCGTAGACCTCTAAACTCCAGCCATCGTTTTAGTTGAATAATCGAATGATCTTCAATATTATCAAACAAAAAAAAAGTTGGCCCACGCATATCTTGTGGTTTTAAACTCATTTTTATTGAACACAGCGAACAAATCACAAAGAATTATGTTAACACTGAATGACAGGATGCAAACATAATGACAGATAGAATCACGGAGCGAGACGTAAGACAACGAGGTGAGGTTTGTTTGCAAGCATGATCTTCTATATCTCTCTTGCTTGTAATGTCAATGAGGTCATGCACTTTTTTTATAACTTTAATCGATAGAGTAGTGAAAAATAATAGACCCGTATTTTTTATTTTTCCTCAAATCGGTCTTTAACTATGAAAAAATTCTAAATGAAAATGGCACTCTTTAAAATGCGGCTGAAGACCTCCGCTTCGTCCCTTGTCCAATGACGTCACAGAATTAGAGGAACTACCATTTTGATTTTCACACTGTTTAAACGTCAAAGTGACATTTAAAGAAACCTGAAATTATGAAAGTAAGCATGTCGATGAAATAAGTTTGCCAGTAAATATTGTATGTTATTAAATTACCAAAATAAAGAATGAAATATTCTCAATGTTTCACGTGCGTTTATAACCTTCTAGCGTTTAATCTCAAATCAAAAGTGACACAGCTGATAGCTGATATAACGAGTGAAGTTCACGCCAAATGAAAATTATATTTATAAAAATTAATAGAACCATATTATATTAATATATTATAGCAAATTTAGATATATAATCCTCAATTTATTGTTTACACATATTTTTCTTTTAGAAATTATATGTCCATATAAAATGTCTGTTTGAAATGAGTCTGAACTTGGTTCGGAACACTGTGACGACACAACATGGCTGGTTTTTGCAACTTTTTAAAAATATCATACTTTAAAACGATTTTATACAACAAAAAATGTAAATAAAAAATATTTTAATCATACTGAACGATAAATTAGACTATCCTTCTTCGATTTAAACAGAAAAAGGTGCAATTTTTGCATTATCTCATTCTGTGTCTATTGCTGCGCTCAAAAATATGCAGATAGTTCAACTACATTTCAGAAGACACAGTATTGATACGTCCCCCACACCGTATATTTGAGGTAGAGATGCATAACGAAGTGAAGGTAGAGCGTAGCTAAGACTGTAGGTATCACTGAAGTCTAATAAATAAATAATAAATAAAATAAGATTTATTCCATGTGACTTTTTTTACAAGTATAGGACAAGTCAAGAATTAAATGGAGAATATCGTACATATGTATTTCACAATCATATATCATAGAATTCATTTAAATTGTAAAAGCAATGCGTAAGCAGATATTGTTTGAGACTAATTTTGAATGAGTTAAATGTGCTCTCTTTTAATATATGAAGGAAGACAGTTATATATGTGCAGTTCAACGATATGAGGAGAATTTTTAGCTATATTCGTTTTACAAAAGGGTTTTCGGAAATGGCCTTTTTGTCTTGTATTGAATGTATGAATATCACTATTAGAGAAAAACTTGAGTTTGTTGCGATATATAAATTTACATATTTCAAGTATAAATATACAGCAGAGAGGAAGGATACCAAGACCAACAGTTTGTTTTACATTGATAAAACATCGTATTGTTCTTTTTTGTATAATAAATACCTCTTGAGCCGCAGTTGAGCCCCCCCAGAAGCATAATCCATACCTCAGTCTAGATTCGACCACTGCATGGTAGTACACCAATAGTTGCTGTTTACTGAGGAAGCTTCTCAAATGTCTAATTTGATAGCAGCATCGACTAAGTGCAACAGTGACTTTTTTACAGTGTTGCTTCCAGTTAAGGTTTTCGTCTATTTCTAGACCTAAAAAATTGGTTGAGAGTGATATTTGCAATGGATTTTCAGAAATGAAAATGTTCAACTGCGGAACATTTCTATTTTGATAATTATGGAATTGTACATAAGTTGTTTTTGTTTCATTTAAATGTAAAAAGTTATCGTTGCACCATTTTGAGACCTGCTGCAAACAATTATTACAATTTTCGAGGAGTTTCCCGCTGTTTTTATCTGATACAACAATTGATGTATCGTCCGCATATAGTGATACTGTGACATCTTTGCCCAGTACTTTTGTAATCTCATTAGTTTACAGAATAAATAGAGTCGGAGCAAGTACTGCCCTTTGGGGTACGCCAACATTTGTAACCAAAGTACTAGAGTTTGTGTACTTTTGTGTTTTAGAGGAGTCGCAAAAATATTTAAGAGAGATATATATTGCTGTCTGTCATAGTCTGACTGCAAATTAACAAAAATTCTATAAAATAGTGTTTATCGCGCAAACTCCTCAGCCTCTATTTCTAGGGATTTGACTATAAAATTTTAGTATTTCATTATTATTATATTATTTATAAAATGAATGAACAATATGTTCCAAACATAATTTTTAAATTATGCACGGGACTGTCACCTATCAAAAATAGCTGTTTTTAAGTAGTCATAATTTGGCCCCTAAAAAAGTTTCAAAAAGTGTACGGTTAATTTGTAGATCATACTTACTTCTTTCATAATTTGTATAGTTTGTAATGAATAGTTCAAGAGTGCGGGTTGTAGCGTTTCGCGCGAATCTCATGTTTTACATCATTTTGAGGACTGCTATAGGATCGTCTTAAGTAGCTACTATGTTAATTAATGATAAAGTGGCGCAATTATAAATAAGGGATATAGAGCACTTTTAGTAAGTGTATGATAATATGATCCAGCGACAATTGAGTATTAAAATTTCCGTTTCTGAGTTTTACCTTCTGTCACCTAAGGAAGGCATTGTCTTTGGCCAGAAAATTCGGTAATGAGTTTTTTTTTTTCAATAAATAGGCACGTTTTAGAGTCCCTCGATTTTACTATTTTTACGATGATATGTGTGTGTGTGCGTGGCGCGTGCGTTAACTCGAATACTGCAATTCCAAAAATTATAATTGAATTGAATTTTGAATTTTTTAAGAGTTTGTTTATTATATTTATTTGGCTTAGAAGCTGATCGATAACAGCAGAAGAAAGTTGACCATCCCTGGATGTATTTTGAACTGCTACTTTTAAAAATAAAACCATGTGAAGCTTATACAAGCTACCTGTTGATTCAGTGAGGTGGAGGTAAAGTGAGAGCTTGACTTTGAGTATTGTTTAGTCTTCGTCCGCAAACTTTACTTGTGTTTTATTCTTTTATTTATTTACATCTTTACCTGTAACATGCATCACCAGTTGTATACCTGTTTCATGTATTTACGAACTATAACTACATACTTTATAGTTAAAACAGATTTACTTTGTTATTTGGATAAAAATATATTTTGTATAATGTACCTAAAAAGCGGTTTCTCAAATCTCAGGTAAGTGAATATTAATGCTGTGCTATCTCCAAAGAAAATGATTTTATTATTATTCATTATAATAAATAATAAACATCTAAGTTTTTTAAATAAAAATATATATTAATAATCTTCTTGATGTTGTACCACAATATTATATATGAGTTTTAAATACCAAATTTGAGAAGTTTTGAATTATATTTTAATAGATTTTAAGGAAAAATCGTCACACACACATTATTATAAAAATCAGCATCAACTTCCAGGAGCTCTAAAACGCAATCTGTGTAAATTCTTCGTCGTACATGATCCATTTCGTAAATGTGCAGTAATAAATTAATATTGATTTATAGTGCTTCAATCATAGAAAAATTAAATCAGATCATCCTGAAAATCTAATATTTATGTATTTATATTCTCCTTTAGACGGTTTCATTATTAATTTTAATGTAATTGCTTCCTGAAAGTGACATTTGTAGAATGTAGTAGATAGCGCGATAGAAGTTTGTATGTACATATATGTGTAAAGAAACAAAATTTATTTTTAACAAAAACTTATGTATCGGAATGTATTTCTCGCGCGTACATCTATTTCTTTCCTCCATGAATACTTTCTCTCTCTGCGCACGACACTAGCGGGGACTATCACGTAAGAGTAGACGGACAGTACATTGCCTGAGCATTATATACCGGGAGTTTATTTTATCAGTAAACATAGGGTATATCATTGCATAGTTACGGTGTGACTGTTTGACAGCAATGTATTGAAGCGTTTATTTTATGAGTAAACATAGGAGTTTAACATGGGAACCAGTTTTTTGTAAATACAGAGTGTCCGGCTAAAAATCTAGCCATGCTATTGAACATGATAATAGTACATTACATCTTGTACATTATTTAATATTAATTACTTTCATAATATTGCAAAAATTGCAATAAATTACAAAAATTATCAAATAAATAATTGTTTCAGTTTTTTATTATGCAATATGAAAATATTTACATGTCTCCGTGGCGCAGTGGTCATAACAGTAGCGTCTGAAATTTTTGGTTGGGGTTCGATTTGCCATTGGGGTAATTATTTTATTTTTTTACATAAAAATTGTTGAACTTTTAAAAATCAGTTTATATTTCCATATTACAAACATTTAAAAATAATAATAACATTGTAATAAATGAAGAGAAAATTAATGAGAATAATTGATTACAATAATCAAAATATTGATGCAATAACAAATCAGTTTATATTTCCATATTACAAACATTTAAAAAAAATAATAACATTGTAATAAATAAAGAGAAAATTATTGAGAATAATAACAATGTATTGTATTTTCTTTTGATATTAATAAAAATAACTGAAATATAATAAATTTGTGTAGATATTATGTCTTTACTGTATTTATTATTATTTTTTAATTATTCTCAATCATTTTCTCTTTATTTATTACAATGTTATTATTATTTTTAAATGATTATAATATGGAAATATAAATTGATTTTTAAAAGTTCAACAATTTTTATGTAAAAAAAATAAAATAATTACCCCAATGGGGAATCGAACCCCAACAAAAAAATTCAGACGCTACTGTTATGACCACTGCGCCACGGAGACACTTGTAAATATTTTCATATTGCATAATAAAAAACTGAAACAATTATTTATTTGACAATTTTTGTAATTTTTGCAATATTATTAAAGTAATTAATATTAAATAATGTACAAGATGTAATGTACTATTATCATGTTCAACAGCATGGCTAGATTTTTCGCCGGACACTTTGGCTGGTAGCACAAGCCCTGTTTTAACTAAAACGCTGTTTTAAGAAATGTCAGATTTCATTATTTAATAATAAAAATAAATAGTATTAAATTTGTGAAAATATGATTTTAAAGCAGAACATAGTTTGTATTCAAACAAATATTTTTAAAAAAATCGTTCTTTAAACATAAGGGTGAAATTAAATATTGAAATTTGAATTTGACATTTCTTAAAACAGTGTTTTAGTTAAAACAGGGCTTGTGCTACCAGCCTTTGTATTTAAAAAAACTGGTTCCCAAGTTAAATGCCTATGTTTACTCATAAAATGAACGCTTCAATACATTGCTGTCAAACATTCATACCGTAACTATGGCAATGATATACCCTATGTTTACTGATAAAATAAACTCTCGGTATGTATATTACCAATGATATTACTTTACAGGAATTCATTCTCTGCCGGCAACGTAGCGCAGTGTCAGTGTGCTAACATGCAGTACATTTACGAGTAGTAGTGCGCTGAGGCCGCGTATAGCTAAATTATTTTTACCTCCCGCTACCCTAGATAAGGGAGGTATAGGGATCGTGCTAAAAATCACATATAGAGATTTTAGTGAATAAGCACGTTTTGATGTCCCCAGAATCCGATTTTATCATTTTTACAATGATGTCTGTAGGTATGTATGTATGTATGTATGTGTGTGTGCGTGTCTGTGTGTGTGTATGTGTGTGTGTGTGTGGATCGTGTGCACACGATTACTCAAATACTATCAATCAGAAAATTTTATACTAATGTGGGAAGAGCTCATTAGTTTTTACTGTATATCGGATAACCGGAAGCTTTTACGAGCTTTTAACAGTTTTCTTGTAAAAAAAAATCATTGAATATAATTTTTTAGCAACTTTTACCAATACAAATTAAATATAATGGCACAATCTTCAATTCTGCGATAAGCATTTAGTAAATAACTTTAAATATTGAATTATAAAATAATTTATTTTTGTACATCACTTTGCCTCTGCGTCAAACAAAAACAATACTTTAATAACAAATTTGACATATTTAAATAAATGTCACTGTCACGATGCGATTACATTAAAATTAATAATGAAACCGTGTTAAGAAGAATTGTAATGAAATTAAGGTTTGTAAAAATAATATATTTTCCATCATACATAAATATTAGATATACAGGATAATTCGATTTAAGTTTGATGCTTGCAGCATTATATATCAAACAGCTCTCAATAAAATGTGATTTCAAAGTGTCAAATAATAGTTTGCAACTACACATTTACGAAATGGATCATGTAGGGCGAAGAATTTACACAGATTGCGTTTTAGAGCATACGGAAGTTGGTGCTGATTTTGACAATAATGTGTGTGTGACGATTTTTCTTTAAAATATATTAATGATCTAAAACTTCGCAAAGTTGGTATTTGCTCACAGATTTTTCAGCAAAAACATAATAAAATATAATCCAAAATTTCGTATTACAAACTTTTCTATTTATTGGAACAAAGTAGATTTTGTTTACAATCAATCGGAAGTGATACTTTACTTAAAGCTCATTGCTATTTTAAACATGGAATTGGCGGGAGGTCATGTGCTGGCCACATCAGATTTTTTATTACGTATTCCAGTAAGCATGGCTTGTACTAATGTTAATTATATTTTATAAAACTGCGCCCATGAATTTGTCATTAAGCCATGTCCTCCTGGGCGCAGTTTTACTAAATATACTTAACACAAACACAAGACACGCCTATTTTAAATTAAATTTAAAAGTGAATTTATTAATTTTTAAAAACACGTTGAACAAGTAACAATTTAAATGTCTAATTTATTTCATTGTTTTCCATCGTTTACATAACCACATAGAATATTTGAGTAAAAATAAATTTTGATTGGAAAAATATTACCTTTTTTTAGTTTAAGTTCTGTAATTTTTTTTTTTCCAATTAATAATATGAGTTCTGAAAGATATTTTAATAATAAATTTGTCAATTCGATGTATTTTGTACATATCCCATACTAAAAGTTCCTTGAAAAAGATTCTGTATATCCTGTAAAATTGTAAAACGAACACTATTTTTTACAAATTCCATACCGAAAGTTCCTTTCCCTATTTTATTAGGGGTCGATGTTTTTTACTCTTCTCTTTTACTTATTCCTGTCCAACGCATCTTCTTCACACAATTCTTCCTCTCTCAAATCTTCTGCTACACAGTCCTTCCATCTTCTCTTTGGCCTTTCTCGTACTTCCAGCATTGAAAATTTCAATCTTGAGGCGAGGCTGCAACTGCAAGTCACTTGCGAGGGACACTATCACATTCACATATAACTTTCTGACGCTATACTTTCAACTTTGGTTTTGCATTTGACACTGACATCTGTCAATTAATTTTTTTTTTAATATATCTGCTGTTTCCATAATTTTAGCAAAGCTAACTGATTTTTGAAAGTTAATTTCTCTTAATGTCTCTATAACTCTATATCTATTGAATATGAAGAAAAATGTATAATCAAACCATATAGAGAATAAGATATTCTTTCATATTGATAATCACAAAATGTCGAAAAATGATATTTAACTGCGTTTTTCAAGAAAAACTGTTAAAAACTTCAAATAAGGGTACTTCCGGTTGATCAATTATAACCAAAATCTAATCAGCTCTTCATATGTATGTAAAAAAGAGGAATACGAAGGAATTATAATTTTTAGAATTATAGTATTGGAGTTGTCAGAGAAAAATTTGTCACACACGGACACACACACACACACACACACACACACACACACACACACACACACACACACGGACATACACATACATACAGACATCATCTTAAAAATTAAATTCGTATTCTAGGGACCCTAAAACGTGCTTATTCATTAAAAACTCACTAACGAATTTTTTGACCAAAGACAATACCTTCCTTACCTAAAGGTGACGGAAGGTAAAAATGGCGGTTTATATTTTAGTAAAATAATTATAGGTTGCTATTCAAAAAATAAAAGTTGATAGTCGTATCTTGTAAACCTGACTTTATAAAACATATCTATATCAACAACAATGAGCCATTTTTTTTCTCACTTCACGGACTCACCTGTATATCATGGCACATTACCCTCGATATTACACCTCACGGGCACTCATTACTTTACGTGGAGACTGCGTCACAGGGGTCACTTTTGTGCCATTTAAAATTTGAAATAATTTTGGCATCGATCAGTATCGCACACGGTTTCCCAGATTCGCGAGCAGACATTCCGACAGAGGCCCACGAAACCCCATTAATATAATTAATAAATATTTTTTTAAATACATACATATACATATTGCCAATAATATTATCCCTAAGAAATGAAAGGCAAAAGAAAACGAATAAATTGTGATGAGTAGGTAAACATTATCAACCAGTCACATTCAACAATAAAGTCAAAGTTTAAAGTTCATTTTAACGCAACGATAATCGATAATCTTTAGTCATATAATCGATTATATAATAATCTATTGATTGATAATGTACGAACTTATTGGCTATTTGGATTGGGATGGGGTTATCCCCCACCCCCAGAACGAGTCACCCTTGGTTGTAGTTTGAGTTTGTAGTCAGTTCTCAGTCAGTTGGTGGTCAGTAGTCGATATTATACCCTTGACCTGTATAGTTCAACAGTCCATAATAAATAACATAAATCTGATTGTTGTATTATTACAGCTGGACCTTCGAATCCCCAACAGATAATTTGATTAACGATAAACATTTCCTACCATCGATAATTGATTGTTTTGAATCGTATCAATTATTAATTATTTTTTAATTAAGTAACATATTAATAAATAAAAATAAATGTATAATCACAAAGATTATTTTGCGGTGTACAGCTCTAAAATACAAAAAATATGCAGTTCTAAATATAATTATATTTTGGGAACTGTTTTATTTTTATGTGTGTATGTGTGTGTGTATGCGTGCGTGCGTGTGTGTATGTGTGTGTGTGTGTTGGAAGCTGAAAAGGTTTTCGTAACAATTGGACAACTGGAAATAGTGGTTACTTAAAAAAATCATATAAATATTATTTTTTAGAAATGTATGTTATTACAAATATTATAGAATATAAAACTCCTGTCCGATACATAGAACATTTTTATTATATCTTTTTTATATAGAGACAGAGAATTATAAATATATAAAATAATTTTACGCATTAAACTGTCACTTTTACGCATTAAACTGTCATTTTTAAGCATTAGTGCTTAAAAGTATTTAATTTAGCAACGAAAATTACATTGTTGTTATAAAACGCTAGTATAAAAAAGTTATTATATACTGCAACCAAAACTAATCACTAGTCTACAGTTTCTGATAAGCAATAATTTATTCGAGTAAATTATAGTTTTATAATAAAACTTTTGTTATAATTTTTAAATATAGAAATTGGCTTAAGGGATCACGGAAATTTTAAATATAAGAAGAAAGAATTAGTGAAAAATTCTACGACACCGCAAGGATTTATAATAATAATAATAATAATAATAATAATAATAATAATAATAATACTTTATTACCCAACAGCAAGCCATTTACAGGGTAAAAACAATGTACATGTAAACAATAGATAAAAAAATGATAAACAACATTATATGGTGTGTTAAACAAAAATATCTGTAAAAATTTTGCTGGCATTCCGACACATTATCACTTATGTAGATTGGGGAGCGTTGCAGCATGGCAGTGCGAGAAGTAGGACCTCGGACCTCCTCATATCTTTTTCGTAAATAATTATCGATATTATAATTTTTTGTATTAATATCTCCATACAAATTAGAGAATCATATTTTCAACTGCCAACGAATAAATCAATAAATATTGGGATAACACTGAATGTTAAAAGTTAATCTGGGACTAACATACCAGCGTCATTATTATATTATTTGTGTGCACAAAAGAAAGTTCTTAAAGAACGTGAAATTTTTCTTCAAGTCTTCAGCATATTTTTCTTCTGTCAGCCTTGTCTAAATGAGTTCTTTTGTGCTGTTTTAAATTGTATTCCGAACGACTTCACTTGAAAATCTGCAGTACTAGCAGATTAGGGCTTTCCTAACGGTTATTTTATTTCATTTTCCATGTTTCTAATGGAAAAGTCACTCTTCTGAACATTACATATTTCAAAGTATTAACTCTTCTCAGAATATTGTGTGCCGTGTTTACTATAATAAATAATTATGTTCTTGCTCTATGTATACCTAATAATATTTAATTAAGAATGTACATACTAAAATATTAAGTACATATACAATATATAAAGGTAGTTACACCTAATAAATTGAATAATAAAATTTTGTTAAACAATTTCTCGGAGATGGAGAACCATAAAATGAAATAAAAATGCATAGGCATCTAAATTTAATGTAATAAAATATTTCACAATATGGGTATGTACGATATTTGAACTTAGCCAAATATTTAAGATGTATTAAGATGTGTTAATGAACAAATTCTATTTGTCATTTTACAATTTCCTTTCCTAATAATCATATAATAGAAATAAAATATGCGATACCTATATAAATAATATTATAAGGTTATTATTTTATGAAAAATAGTATCCTTACGATATTACCTTGTCTAAGAATAAGGTTCTCTGTAGAAATTAATTTTAATTGATAATACATACATATGTATGTACATTTGCGAGGTAATATATATTTTTTATAAATCAATGTGTAAAAGAAATTTTTGGACATACTCCAAGGTATAGGTACAAACCCTGGTCATATTATTAGACGCACATAGATTAATACATTATATCCAAAATTAGTAAAATAGGCTATTATTGTTAATTTAGCATGACTAAACATTGTACAACAAAAAATTCACAGTTTTGGAAAAATAATCATATAATTATATATTACAACTAAGTAAATGTGAATGTCAAATTATACAACTTTTCTTTTTAGTATTTTGTCAAATCAACTTTAGCAGCTAGTAAGGCTTCTATTCTTCTTGGCATGCTATAATATATGCTTGTAGCGTTTCCTGCATCTGTGGATGATGTACTATCTTCTCAATCAGTTGAACTTTTGTGGAAATTACATCTTTTGCCACTTCTCCCTTCATCAACTCCCACACATTCTCAATAGGATTCATATAATTTAATTGATTACAATAATGACAGATGAAATATACTTGAAAGATTGTCCTCGAAAATAAAAAATTATAAAAAATTAAAGTGCGTCTAATAACAAACATGGCCAAGGATTGCACACTACATAATATTAAAATTAATACTTTCACACATTTTAATCTTACGTATAAATAAATATCTATTTGTAGCCATAATTGTGATAAAAATGCAATTAAAAATATTTTATTGTTTTCCTAAGTATTATAAAATATTTACAACTTACATCATAAGTATTTTACAATAGATTGATACGCATTTTGTTAGCCTTCCAGTAAACAACGCAATTTGTTTCTTTTCATTAGTCTAGACGCAATAGCTGACACCTAACAATACAAAAAAAAAACATTTACACATGCATGCATGTACGTATTTATGTATGTTGTACGTATGTATTATGTATGTATCGAGGTATAGGTGTATATATCTTCTACTCGTAACATAACAAACTAGAATTAATCCGTTAGTACTATTTCGAAAGTTAGCAGCCAATCTCATTTTCAAAATTCACGAGAATAAATCACCTTTATACCTCCCGGTACCCTAGGTAAGGGAGGTATAGGGATCGTGCTAAAAATCACATATAGAGATTTTAGTGAATAAGCACGATTCGATGTCCCCAGAATCCGATTTTAATTTTTTTACTAATAAAAATTGGGTATAATGGTACAATCTTCAATTCTACGATAATAACATTTAGTAAATAACTTGAAATAACTTTATATATTAAATTATAAAATAATTAATTTTTGTACATCGTCTTGCCTATGCATCAAACAAAATCATAATATATTAATAACAATTTAGACATATTTAAACAAATGTGACTGTTTGGAAAAAATTACATTAAAATTAATAATAAAACCGTGTTAAGATAATTGTATTGAGTCTAATGAAATTAAGGTTAGTAAAAATAATATATTTTCCAACATACATAATATTAGATGTACAGGATAATGTTTTCAGCACTAAAAATCAAACAGCTGTTAATAAGCACGTGTTATCAAAGTGTCAATGTGTCAAATATGTCATTAACGAAATGGATCATGTAAAGTAATAGATATATGCAAGGGAAGTTACTATAGTTTGCAGGATTAGTAAATATGTAGGTATGTATTTAAATTAATAAAAATTAAAAGGGTATTATGTTGACCACATCAGATTTTTTGAGATTTATATTCAACAAAAATAGCTATTTTTTTAAATAATATGCTATTAAACACAAATAAAACGCCAGAGTACAAAATCTGTGACTATATTTTTAATGACAGGTTTTATAACAACTCATACATTCAACAAATTTTTATTGCATTGCCAAAGTAATTAAATTGGTTAATTGGTAACACGATTATAAAAGTACAAATTATTCCAACATATTTAAGATACTAGTGTTAAAAGTGTCATTTTATTTTGTGAGAAGGTAGTTTGAAACACGAAGCGGAACTGAGTGTTCTAATCCTTCAAACAAAATAAAATCACTTTTATCACGAATATCATACAATATTTTTTCTACAAACACTATTAAAAATGATAAAAAGTAATACAACTCAGAAGTAAAAATAATTAATTCAAAGACCTATGGCTTATGGACAACTATGGTTTTGTTGTCAGTTAAACAAAAAAGATCGTGTGATAACAAGTTTGACACATTTCGTGTAAAATGGATATAAAAGAAGAAGAATTCATTCCGCATGATATTAAAGAAGCAGCGAATAGAGCAACTTTTGACTTATTACCAACGAAGTCGAGGCAGTAGTATGAGATCGCGTACAATCGATTTTAAGATTGGTGCAAACATAAAAGTGTTTCTGGGAAGTATCACGAGAATGATGGCATACTTCGAAAAGTATGGAAATCGTCCACACTGTGGTCACATTACTCCATGGTCAAAACAATGGTAAACTTAGAAAATAATAAAGACATAAGTAAATAGTTCAGCATTTTTGAAAAGAAAGGGAGAAGGATATCGTCAAAAAAATCGAAATTTTTGACACAAATAAATAAATATATCATCACGGCATATTACCCATTTCTGGGTGTGCCAGTATCTACAACACATGTAGACATCGGTAATGATGACGATATATTTTACCGTGTGGGCGCTTACCAGGCGTCACCTCACGGGCACTCATAGCTGGTATGGAAAGTGCACCACAGGGGTCACTTTTGTGCCATTTAAAATTGGACACAGGAATAAAAAAAAAAAATTTTTTTTAATGAAGCGCAAGATGAAACGTACCTCTTGCTAAAGGTTGCCACAATTATTATAGGTATATTTGGAGTGTGCCGCCGGGAAGAATTATGCCAAATAACTGTATATAATATCGAAGATTTGAAAACTCAGCTTGTAGTGACTATTCCAGATACGAAGACAAAAGTACCACGTATTTTCAATATTGTTGGTAAAAGTTATGTTAATATTCATAGAAAATATAAAGCTCTCCGTCCAACTGACGTTAACCATCAACGATTTTTTATTAAATATATAAACAATAAATGTACCAAGGATATTGCAGAATTGTTAAATTTGCCAGATTTTCGATTATATGCTGAACACTGTTTTCGTCGTTCTTCTACCACATTTTTTTTAACAGATTCGGGTGCTAATCTTACTACAATTAAAAGACATGGAGAATGGAAGTCCTCTACGGTAGCAGAGGGATTTATTGAAAGTTCATTAGAAACGAAGAAAAAATTGCGTGTCAAATTCTTCCCACAACTTCTGCAAATACCACATTTACAACTACCACTAAATGCATTGCAGAAATTTCCTCAACTTTAACGGAGACTCCTCAAGGAATTACAATTTCTAACTGTTCCAATTTCACAATAAACAAACAAAATTAAAGGTAAAACTATATATATTCATTAAACTAAAAAACTACATTGATTTTTTTAAAAGATTTTTCTAACTAAATTTCCTTTTAACACTGGTGACTTAAAATGACATTTTTTACACAAACGCTAAATGGCCTACTTTTAATAGTGTCTGTAGAAAAAATATGTTAGCGGTTAGGGGTGAACCTAGGAATTTAACATGGGTTTTTAGTTTAATTTACGGAAAATAAATTTCGTATTCTTTTATAACTTTATCCACCATAATAATATATATTTCTTTCCAATAAAGACGCGTTCCTCATTCGAATAAAAGTCGTTAGGTATTTTTTCATTTCATTCATTTACTCATAAGTAATGGCTATTGCTACTAATTCACGGAACTTTTTAAACCAACGACATAATAACAGTTTTGTATGCAACTTTTAATTATGTAATACTTTATATCTACTTTACAGTTTTTGGCAAAAACTGTAAAGTGTAGTCAGATCAGGATAGGATTGGGAATTTAATGAATAAAGAGAACATTGAACATATTTAATTACTCATAAATATTTAAATACAAAACAAGCATTTTGCAGCAAATTAATTAAATAATATGAATTAAATTAATAATATTACCCGAGCGCAGCCGAATCGGCACGAACATAGTCGACCAGACCGAATGAAAAATAATTCGAATTATCATCGGATTATTAAAATAATCGAAACGGAAAAATTCGATTAATGAAATGAACCGATTATGCCCATCACTAGTTTTTGCCGAAAAATGAATATAGGGGTAGGAAATTACATAAAATTAAAATCCCATATGCAATAACTAAACGTCACCACCCGGTATATTGAACTATTTTTCTTCGCTATTTCATGTGTACTATTTATTTGTTATTTATAAAAGAAATAAAAAAAATCAAAAACAGTAGTATGCATATTTATACATAGTTCCAAAAATAAAGTCACACAGCCACGCGGTCCCATATACCAATGCTAAATAAATATTTTTAAAATATAGGTATGAATAAAAAAGTTTGAGAAATAGGTTTTCTTGAAATTAGAAATAGTAGTAAATATGTATAACAAACATTATTTCTGTTCTGTTATGATTTAATTTGAATCCATAATGCATAAACATAAAAAATCAAACAAAAAATATATTACAGTGCATAGCAAGTTTACTAGACTGTTGCATTTGTGTCTAGTGGAACTAGATAAACGGCATTGATTATATTCAACTTGTTGTGACTTACATAACGTCCTTGAAAAATATATTTAGATTTCCGCAAATATTACCCATAATAGGAAACCATTGCTTTAGGGAAAAATATTTGCAGTTTATAATTTCATCGAAAATATACATTCGATAATATGTTATCGATTTCTTATTAGTTAAAAAAAAATACTAAAATTATATTTTCTTCTTTTTAACAACTTGATTTTCCCTAACATTTAGGTTTGCAGTATCACTACTATTTAATTATCATTCTATGGATTATGATATTTCATTTATCGACAGAACGAAATTGTTTATTTTGATTTATTTTTCACTGTAAAAATATTGCAGATTTGTGCCAAACATTGAAAACCATTTGCTAGCAAAATATTTACTATATATCAGTATTTTCATTACAAATCTAATAATATTAGTAATATTTTAATTTTAGAATTCTGATAAATAATTTTATTATAAATAGTAAAACTTGGTTGGTTGCTAATAAACTGAAAAAAAAAAATAATTCTAAGTGTTTCTCATAAAATTACAGTCGATTATTCCAGAATAACATTTGATTTTATGAAATTAATTTGATATTTTAATACAACTTCAAATAGATAATAGGTGCCTATTTAATAATTATAAATAGATTTAGGTAACAAGTATTATTTTTATAGTATTCCTTTATATTATACAATATGATGACCGACAGAAATTATGTATAAAAATGTCAAAAATCACCAGAAAAATAGCGATAGCCACGTAAGTGAATCAAATAAATTAACGAACCTAACCTAATTTGATTATTAGATCTTTAAACTTCTGATAATTTATTTGTTCAATTCCATGGCTATCGCTATTTTTGTGGTGATTTTCGACATTTCGTAAATGGTATTGTGGTAGTGATAGTCTCCTCCTGTAGTAGTATTACATATGTACCAGGAACACGATTATTATCGGGTATCCATCCAGAATAGTTGACCGATTTTTTAAATTAAAAGATTTGGTCAAGTATTTCTTTCTTGTTTACCCAGGCGAATAAAATAGGTAAATGAACAATGAACTATAGAAATTCTACATTTCTAATATAAAACTCACTATTATAGCAAGAACTTAAAATAAGAAAGTGTGTTTTCTTCGACTACAGCAATGAAAAAAATATCTATATTACTATTAAAAACAGAGTAATGATTTTATCTACTGTTTGAAAAATTATGAATTAATTTTAGTGAAATTAAAATCTATCATATATGTAGGGAGTAACAAATATTTGCCGCGGTAGACCTGCAATGTTACCGGTTAAACAGATGGCTAAAATGTTGGTTTGCGGTAGTAATCCATATAATTGTAATAATTTATAAGAGAAAGTATCTTATTTGATTTGTTACACCTTATATCACATACTCCTTAGTTCATATTCGTGTTTTGTATTACTTCGAATAAAAGAGAAAATTCATATTTTTATTATGATTCATTTAATCTCATATAATTTTCTTAGAAACTCTACAATAAATCATACATTTATGTGGAATCAATCAATTAAAAATAACAAAATAAATAAAGATTAAATATTATGGTTGCACGTGCAAAAATAGTGAGAGGACTATAAGGTACAATGGCTACATGTACGGTGTAAGGGAAATGACCGTATATTATATACAGAATATTTCACGGATGTCAGACACCCAGATTTTAACAAAACATATTACTATTTATTTTTGTTTTTATTAAGACACGAAAAATCCGAGAAAAAATCCGTTACTGTAGTTGATAGGTAACATTTTAACCTGTATTTCCAATTTGTGTAAAATGTTTTAATATTAATTTTTAATTAAAAGGAACCCTTTATAAATAAATATATCTCCTATAATTATTACTTATTCTTGGTTGTGCCAGTCTGCTTCACGTAGATTTCAGTACTGATAAATATGTACATAGTTTTGTCGTGTGGGCGTTTACAAGATGTCACCTTACTTGTGTAGTCGATTTCGAACTCTACTTGTCACATACCCAACAGATAATACGAGGTAGATTTATTAAGAGTAGGAAAATCGGATAGGTCATGGAAAACAAATTTACTCAATTATTTTATTTGAAATTAAGATGTAAAAGTTTAGTTAGATGAAAATTATTTAATTCATCCCTGTGCTTGAAAATTTAGAATTAAGTTTTTGGAGAAAAAAGTAATAAGGTATAACACCCGCCATACTCACTGTTACGGTTTAAAACGCATCGTGATATTTTGTGCTAGATTTCTTACTTTTCTACGTTACTTACTCTCTTAGTCTAAATCTGGCTATGTTTTATTCGTCCTATTACTTTCCATACTGTCTGTACTTCGTGTATTGTTGTGTTTTTCAATTGTATGTTCCTTCCTGGTTGTGGTTTAGCTTATAAAGTGTGTTTGTGGTTTAACCTAGCTACTCCTTGATTGTATCCGTGTTCAATGTTTCTATAAGTTATAATTCATGTAATATATGTTTCTCTTATTCCTTAACTTACCTATCTCTTCCTTCAGGCTACTATAGTCTTATTTCAGCCCTATTTCTAATATTTAGTAACTTATTTTAACCTTCTTCCGTTGAAGAGAGTTTATTATTGTCTGCTGACAAGTTTGTAGCGGAAACAGCCTCCAGTGGCGCACGGATTGTTTTGAAGGTATTTCTTCTTCTCGCTATTTTTGTTGTAAAATATGCGCCCTCTGTTTCCGGTTGTTTTGCTGATGTCCGGAAAAGATTTTTAAGCCTCGTGGTCACTCGTATAGGCATTGTGTTTCGGGTCAGATGTAATTTTTGATCACCGTTTGACACGTGGTTGTTGTCGATGTTGATATAGTGGTACAGTTTTCGACGTAATTAGCAGAGTACCCGTTGTTGTTTCGGAACCAATTTTGGTCGCGCCGTTGTGCGGATTTTTACGACATCGGGAGTGCCTGTTGACTGTCCAGTTTATTATTGTGGTTGGTGTTACGTGTGGTATCACGTGCATCATTTCTTTGGCTCCACTGGAAGTCATATCTCTTCGGAGGATCTGCAACTCTGCCGTTTTTCATCTTGGATGTGCCAGCCGCCGCCAATCCCTTTCCATCGACATCATTGCCCTACAGCATCGCCCAAAACTCCCCGAACACGCCACTGCAGATAAGTACATTACTGTTATAACTTTGTTCTTCCTTTTTTTTTGGGTTTATTGTTGCGAGGAAGAACCTACTGATGAACTGTAGATATTGTGTTGCTGAAATGGACTATAGTTGCCGTACATTCATTGTAAAGATAATTATTTAGCGCTTCATAATTGTTGTGTTTATGAAGATAATGTGTTTACGTTATTATTAGATTTATTAGAAGCTTAGTAAATATTCGACTGTAATATAATAATTTAATTCACGTGTATTTATGTACATTGGAGCCTTCAGCTCACTTTTAGTACGTATCAGTACTTCTGGCACAACTAGTTACTTCGAAATTTTATTCTTTCGCCTTGTACCCATTGTTGGGACCTATAATTCGGCGACGAACGCGTGTGTCAACTGGCATGTAGCCCGCCTGACGAATTTGATCAACTTCGCACTGCGTAGATGTGCTCGCTTGCGCTCGAAACTGAATTATAAGATTCATAGTTCAACAATAGTTTGTACTGCCAATTTTTGTCAAATTTTTAATTTTGCTATAAATTCTTTTATATTTATTGGCAAACTAAAATTTCACATTCAATTTCATATTATTAAATTCTGTTTTAATTCATCCTTTTTTTTATCTCTCAATCCTGTCGTTTTCAGGCAACACATTAACGGTAGGTACAGCATTTTTTTTTATCACGTGTGTACCTTGTCCTTTTCGTAATTTTAAGGTTAAAAATTACGTGGCGCCCTAACAACCCTTTTGGGGGTTGCTCCTTTAATTTTAACCCTGCCCGTCCCCACTGTCTAAAAGTTAGCGGCTGCACACCTAACATCCAGGGTGCATTACGTAACTACTGCGTCATCGCATTTCGCGTTGCACGGTTGCACGTACGTTACAAATATTTGGCGCCCAACGTGGGGCCCTTTGCTAAAAAGGACCTTTGTAATTTCATTATTGAGCCCATTGTTGTGCCTATTGTTGTGGTCATTATCGTGACCATTGTTATCGTCATTGTTATAGTCATTGTAGCGATTACGGCTGATGCTATCGTTGTGACTAGTGCAGACACAACTGTTCAAGGTCATATAGTTCCATGTCAATTGTGTTGGGGCCATTTTGGTCATTTGGAATCTCTTTTGTTGTTGTCCATTGTGGAGAAATTTGGCGTCGCGATTCAAAGAGCCATTTTGGAGCCATATCGTTATTTGGGGCTGGTTATTTCAAGACGCGAATCTTTTCTTTCTGCTTTCGTTGTTTGGAAATCGTTAGGCTAATTTAGGTAGTTAGGATTGCGGGTACCGTTAAGATAGGGTATTTCAATTTTGTAGTAGGAATTTATTCTTTTGCTGTTCCGTACTGTATTTCTGATTATACCGTGGTAGTAGATTGCGACAAGAACTATGGAGTTCAAAATGGAAATAGATCGGTTAGGTAAGGACGAATTAGTGTACGAATTAAAGATTAGGGGTGTTGACGAAGTAGGTAGGGTAGAGGATATGAGACGATCTCTTCGATCTCTTAATTAAATTAGAGAAAAATTCTAGTTTTGTATTTCCCGAGTATCCATTCAGTTTTAAGGATGATGCTGCGGCACTTGAAGTAATCACTGGGGAAATTTCCAAGTTAATTGAAGAATTTTCTGATGTAAAAAATTCACCTGCATATAAAAAGATCGGAACGAAAATTGCTTATGGCTTAGGTAGAATAAATAGGGCGGTGACGTCAGATAATGCTGAAGTTAAGAAGCGCGCTCAAATTCTTTTGAAGTTAGTTACGCTTGGTTCGGAACTTAAATCAAAGGCTAAAGTTATGGGTACTTCATCAACCCTTATTAGTCCTTTACTGCATGCGTCCTTAGGCGAATTAGATTTGTCGGATTCGGATTCGGGCTCCGCAGATAGTAATGAAGCTGGGGCATTGGTGAAACCAAGTTATATGTCAGTACCAGTAGTAAAGTGGAATTTGAAATTTAATGGGGATTGTAGTAAAATGTCGTTAAGTTCATTTTTAGAGCGTGTAGAAGAATTACGTCACGCGCGTAATGTCACAAAAACACAACTCATTGCATCTGCTATTGACTTGTTTGATGGTATTGCACTAGTTTGGTTTAGGGCGAACAGACATTTGTATCGGACTTGGGACGATTTAGTCGCAGGATTGCGCGACGAGTTCTTACCTGTCAACTATGAGGAAAAACTTTTTGACGAGATAAAACGACGCACCCAAGGTCCAAGTGAGTCAATCGGAGAATATATCGCGGTCATGACATTATTGTTTAAGAGACTACGAACTAAACTTTCAGAAGAATATAAGGTCAATATTCTTATGCGCAATATTCTACCGTTTTACCAAAGCCAGCTAGCATTGACCGAAGTCAAGTCCGTCACTGAGTTACAAAAGCTTTGTAAAAGACTAGACCAAAGAAAAGACGCCATTGATCGTTTCGCACCTCCACCGCGGAAACATTCGTCGCTAGAGCCAGACTTAGCCTACGTAGATCATCCATTGGCGACGCAGAGTAATGTTGCTCCTCCTGCAGATCAAGTCAACGAAGTCAGTAAAAACAATAATTCTCGTACTTGCTGGAATTGCAGTAAACCGGGGCATATATCTAGAGACTGCCCTGCAGAGCGCAAACGTCATTGTTACAAGTGTGGAAAGCTTGACGTTACAGTCAACACGTGTCCTAAGTGTCGTCCGGGAAACGACAAGCGGTAGACGTAGAAGGTCGAGTACGTCACCGACGACCGTCAATATCGGCCACGGTGAAGAAGGCGCAATTAGATTTTGTGCTCGCCCATGTCCAGGGTGATGAGCGACCCTATCTTGAGGTATCTATTTTGGGTAAGACTTTGTTTGGGTTATTGGATTCAGGGGCTTCGCGAACCGTTGTTGGGGCAACGGGTTACGAAATTTTGTTAAAATTGGGTTTGAAACTTAGTAATAGTCCTAGTAGTTGTACTGTAGCCAATGGAGAACGCTGTTATAGTCCGGGTGAAATTGTCGCACCTGTGCGACTTCGCGATCAGGTCAAGTTAATAAATTGTTTGGTAGTGCCATCTCTGTCGCACACTCTCATTCTTGGTGCGGATTTTTGGAAACTTATGGGAGTTGTCCCAGATTTGCGAAGAGGTGAGTGGAAATTTTCAGAAAGTCCTGTTAGAGTAGATTCGGTTAATGGGGTTACTGCGCGTTTGTCTCTTACACCAAAGCAAGAGGATGATTTGAATCAATTGATAAATGGTATGTTGGGTGAAACTACTTCAGATGCGGTTGGGTGTACGGATCGGGTGGAACACGTTATTCGGACGAATAGTCCACCAATTAAGCAACGCTACTATCCAGTGTCTCCTGCGATGCAACGACATGTTGATAGAGAGCTAGATGACATGTTGCAGAAAGGAATTGTCGAACGCTCAAACAGCCCGTGGTCATCACCAATCTTATTGGTGCCCAAGAAAGACGGAACATACCGCTTTTGCGTAGATTTCCGAAAACTCAATGGAGTTACGGAACGAGATGCATATCCCTTGCCTTATGTATCGAGTACTCTCGATAAATTGCGAGACGCCCAGTATCTATCATCTTTAGACATTAAGTCGGCTTAATGGCAGATTCCGGTGGCGGAAGAATCGAGGAAATTCACGGCTTTTACAGTACCTAATCGGGGGTTGTTTCAGTTTAGAAGGATGCCGTTCGGATTGCACAACGCACCTGCCACTTGGCAGAAATTTATTGACAGTATTATTGGGGTGGATCTAGAGCCATACGTTTTCGTATACCTTGACGATATAGTCATTGTTACACAGACTTTCGAGAAGCACCTCGAAATTCTGCGGGAAGTCTTGCGACGTCTGTTGGATGCGGGGCTGACCTTGGGTCGTGATAAATGTCAGTTTTGTAGGTCAGAGTTGAGGTATTTGGGCTACGTAGTAGACAGGAATGGGTTGCACGTAGATCCAGAGAAGGTGCGAGCGATACTTGAACTGAAATCACCTAAGACTGTCTCTGAAGTTCGTAGAGTTGTTGGCATGGCATCGTGGTACCGACGTTTCGTACCAAATTTCTCCTCGATTATCTCTCCATTGACACATCTTTTAAGGAAAAATACTAAGTTCATTTGGGACGCAAATTGCGAAGAGGCTTGGTCGCAGATACAGAACCATTTGGTGTCTGCACCTATATTGTCGTGTCCGGATTTTTCGAAGGAGTTTGTGCTGCAGACGGACGCGTCTGATTTTGGACTTGGGGCAGTACTGACGCAGGCACACTCGGACGGAGACAAGGTCATCTGTTACTTATCACGTTCTTTGACTCCACAGGAGCGTAAGTACTCTACCACTGAGAAGGAGTTATTGGCAATGTTGTGGTCGATTGAGAAGTTGCGGCACTATATAGAAGGTATTCGTTTTAAAGTAATCACGGACCATTATTCTCTCTTGTGGTTGCATAAGCTGACAAATCCATCCGGTCGATTGGCTCGGTGGGCAGTACGCCTCCAACAGTACGACTTTGAGATTATCCACAGGAAGGGTAAGGATCATGTGGTGCCGGATGCACTATCTCGCTCGGTTCCGACTATAGATAGTATTGGGTTAGTAAATTGTGGGGACTTATGGTATTCTAGGTTGTATAAATTGGTTGAAGAAAATCCGTTACGTTTTCCTACGTTTAGGGTCAGCGACGGTGAACTTTTCAAATTCACTCGTCCAAAGTATGTTGGCTTGGCCGATGACGGCGACGCGTGGAAAAAAGTAGTTCCGAAAGCTCAACGCATGGACTTGATTAAGCGTTGCCATAACCATCCCACTAGTGGACATCTAGGGATATACAAGAGCTACCACCGCCTTCGTCAACTATATTATTGGCCGAAAATGAAATTCGATGTTCTGAAGCACATTCGGCAGTGTTCGGCATGTATAAAGTCTAAGCCCGAACAGAAAGCACCTGCGGGTAAGATGGGTGGACACTCGCAAATATCTCGTCCTTGGGAGGTGATCTGCACCGATTTGGTTGGTCCCTTGCCGACTTCTCGACAAGGTTATTCGTATATTTTGGTGGTGGCAGATTGCTTCAGCAAATTTCCTTTATGTTTTCCTTTGCGCAAACCTACGGCGAAAAATGTAATTAGGCATTTGGAGAATGACGTTTTCTTGTTGTTTGGGGCACCTCGTCGTATAATTTCGGATAATGGGGCACAGTATCGATCTCGGGAGTACCAGCAATTCTTGTCATCTTATGGCGTGAAACACTCCTACACATCCTTGTATCATCCGCAAGCGAATCCTACGGAACGCATAAATCGGGTACTCAAAACTATGTTGATCTCGTTTATTTCAGATAATCAAAGAGACTGGGATAAGCTCCTTCCTAAAGTTGCTTGCGCTCTCAGGACCGCCAAACACGAGGTCACGGGGTTGAGCCCGTACTTTATTAATTTTGGGCGTGAGGCTATTTTGCTGCGCGATTCAGAGGACAAGGACGATACGGAAAAGGTTGAGAGTGGGTTCGACCAGGATAAAGTGCTCAAAAGAGCTTCAAATTTCCCAAAGCTCTATAAGGATGTAGCTAGCAGATTGCAGAAAGCTTATTTGAAATCGAAGGCTCGGTATGATCTTCGCCGCCGCGAAGTTAATTTTGTGCCAAACCAACTGGTCTGGAGAAAGAATTTTGTACTGTCGGATGCGTCAAAGTATTACTCGGCCAAATTAGCGGAAAAATTTGTTGGACCGTTTCGGATTCACCGCAAGGTATCGTCCGACACGTATGAGTTGAAGAATTTGGACGGCGATATTCTTAGAGGTACTTGGAGTACTCAACATCTCAAGTCACATCCTGAAGAGGACGACGTACCGTCATAACTTCAGTGTAGTAGTTTTGTTAGGATTCAGGGTTGTTGTTCCTTGCTGTAGATTCGGTTTCATGATTTTGATATTCATTTCTTCTTCTTCTTCTTCTTCTTCTTCTTCTTCTTCTTCTCTTCTCCTCTTCTTCTTCGTATACCTTCTTGAGTTTCGTATCGGAAATTTTCGAGGAAAATTTCCTCAATGGGTAAGAGGGGAGTTGTTACGGTTTAAAACGCATCGTGATATTTTGTGCTAGATTTCTTACTTTTCTACGTTACTTACTCTCTTAGTCTAAATCTGGCTATGTTTTATTCGTCCTATTACTTTCCATACTGTCTGTACTTCGTGTATTGTTGTGTTTTTCAATTGTATGTTCCTTCCTGGTTGTGGTTTAGCTTATAAAGTGTGTTTGTGGTTTAACCTAGCTACTCCTTGATTGTATCCGTGTTCAATGTTTCTATAAGTTATAATTCATGTAATATATGTTTCTCTTATTCCTTAACTTACCTATCTCTTCCTTCAGGCTACTATAGTCTTATTTCAGCCCTATTTCTAATATTTAGTAACTTATTTTAACCTTCTTCCGTTGAAGAGAGTTTATTATTGTCTGCTGACAAGTTTGTAGCGGAAACAGCCTCCAGTGGCGCACGGATTGTTTTGAAGGTATTTCTTCTTCTCGCTATTTTTGTTGTAAAATATGCGCCCTCTGTTTCCGGTTGTTTTGCTGATGTCCGGAAAAGATTTTTAAGCCTCGTGGTCACTCGTATAGGCATTGTGTTTCGGGTCAGATGTAATTTTTGATCACCGTTTGACACGTGGTTGTTGTCGATGTTGATATAGTGGTACAGTTTTCGACGTAATTAGCAGAGTACCCGTTGTTGTTTCGGAACCAATTTTGGTCGCGCCGTTGTGCGGATTTTTACGACATCGGGAGTGCCTGTTGACTGTCCAGTTTATTATTGTGGTTGGTGTTACGTGTGGTATCACGTGCATCATTTCTTTGGCTCCACTGGAAGTCATATCTCTTCGGAGGATCTGCAACTCTGCCGTTTTTCATCTTGGATGTGCCAGCCGCCGCCAATCCCTTTCCATCGACATCATTGCCCTACAGCATCGCCCAAAACTCCCCGAACACGCCACTGCAGATAAGTACATTACTGTTATAACTTTGTTCTTCCTTTTTTTTTGGGTTTATTGTTGCGAGGAAGAACCTACTGATGAACTGTAGATATTGTGTTGCTGAAATGGACTATAGTTGCCGTACATTCATTGTAAAGATAATTATTTAGCGCTTCATAATTGTTGTGTTTATGAAGATAATGTGTTTACGTTATTATTAGATTTATTAGAAGCTTAGTAAATATTCGACTGTAATATAATAATTTAATTCACGTGTATTTATGTACATTGGAGCCTTCAGCTCACTTTTAGTACGTATCAGTACTTCTGGCACAACTAGTTACTTCGAAATTTTATTCTTTCGCCTTGTACCCATTGTTGGGACTTATAATTCGGCGACGAACGCGTGTGTCAACTGGCATGTAGCCCGCCTGACGAATTTGATCAACTTCGCAATGCGTAGATGTGCTCGCTTGCGCTCGAAACTGAATTATAAGATTCATAGTTCAACAATAGTTTGTACTGCCAATTTTTGACAAATTTTTAATTTTGCTATAAATTCTTTTATATTTATTGGCAAACTAAAATTTCACATTCAATTTCATATTATTAAATTCTGTTTTAATTCATCCTTTTTTTTATCTCTCAATCCTGTCGTTTTCAGGCAACACATTAACGGTAGGTACAGCATTTTTTTTTATCACGTGTGTACCTTGTCCTTTTCGTAATTTTAAGGTTAAAAATTACGTGGCGCCCTAACAACCCTTTTGGGGGTTGCTCCTTTAATTTTAACCCTGCCCGTCCCCACTGTCTAAAAGTTAGCGGCTGCACACCTAACATCCAGGGTGCATTACGTAACTACTGCGTCATCGCATTTCGCGTTGCACGGTTGCACGTACGTTACATCACCTAATTGACAATTCGCTACTTTTGATTATGTATTCTATTTTTTACTCAAAAATATATTCAGGATAGGGTAGAATGTGTTTGTTTGAAGAGATTGATAAAATTCATGATTATTTTAAAAATTTTCCAAAAGAAAATTGGCTGAGAGCTTTTAAGAATTGGAAGGAAAGAATGGTAAAGCGTATTAAAAAGAAGTAGATAGTTTGAATATATTTAAAATAAAAATCTTGAAATAAGGTTTTCTAGGACATTTCAGCTTCCTTCATCTCGTTCTGATGTACTTTTTATTTTTTAATTTTTGTTATGCATATCCATATACGTATTCTAAATGTATTCAATATTTTTATATTATGTATTGTCCTGTAAATGGTCTACTATCATTTCTTTAGGTAATAAATAATAATAATAATAATAAATAATAATAATAATTTTATTTAAGCAAAAGTAATACATGGTATCATTAACGAAGTCATAAACAAAGAACAATAATAAGTAGGTACATCAAAATGTTAATCCAGATATTATTGTATAGTATAAAACGCTTTTGACAATAAAAAGCTTTTCAGTTTTATTTTGAAATTACGAGTAGACAAATTTCTTAAATCATTGGGAAGTTTATTAAAAATGAAACTACCGACATAATACGGTGACTGCGCCTCATTAGATTAGATTTAGTAAATTTTAATCTGACGTCATCTTTTCTTCTAGTAGAGTAATTATGGAAGCTTCTGTTTGTATCTAATTTACTAAAATTATCTTTAATAAAAATGGAAATATGTAAAATATATGTATAAACATGGTAGAGTTAGAATTAGATTATCTACAAGACTTCTCCAAAGCATTTGATACCGTATCTCATCTTATATAAACAGGAACAGTATGTTTTTGTTGACTGTTTCATTTCAAATTATCATGACGTTACGTCCGGAATTCCTCAGGGTTCAATTTTAGGTTAGGTTAGGCCCCATGCTCTTTTTATTATTTATTAATGATATCGTTGAAGTTGTTGAACACTCCCTATGTTTGTTGTATGCAGATGATTTTAAACTATATAATACTGTCTCCAGTATAAATGACTGTTACAAGCTGCAGTCCGACTTGGATAAGATTTTCAATTGGACTTTAAAAAATAAATTGTACTTCAATTTAACTAAATGTGAAATTTTAACTTTTTCTAAGTTATATACTGTTGTTTTTGACTACAAAATCGGTGATAACTTATTATCAAGAGTCGTCACTAAAAAAGATCTTGGTGTTATATTTCATATTAAACCATTGATTATATTATTATATATACGAACGTAACGTGATCTGAAATTAAACCAACCCTTTCTGTTCACATAACACAACTTTATCAGCATCTTACAAAATTTTAGGTTTCATTCTATGCTCCACTATAGATTTTTCTAATAAACAATATTTATATACTTTATTTATCATGTTAGTACGTAGTAGATTAGACTACCGTAGCATTGTCTGGCACCGATTTTATGATTATTTAGTTTTCAATCTTGAGAATGTGCAGAAAAAGTTTTGTAAGCACTGGTATTTCGTCTCTTTGGTGTTTGGCCAGTCCACGATTATAATAATTTGTTGTCTCTCTTTAATTTAGAATCGCTTGAAACACGTTGCATCAAACAACAACTTTATTTTTGTACAAACTTATTAACAATTTTATCAATGATCCGAATTTATTATCTCAGCTAAATTTCTATGTTCAGCCCCGTAATATGAGGCATTTGGTGACTTTTGTTTTCAACATTTCACGTACGAATTATCACTTAAATTCACCTATTCGCAGTACTTGTACTATTTTCAATTCTTACGGAAATAGTCTTGATTTTTCAGTTAATTTTGCTATGTTTAAGAGAAAAGTCACGGAAACATTTAATAACATTTCATAATAGCATATACATAACTTTTTTATGTCCTATTTCTTATTCTTAATTGTTTGGAATTTATACTTGTTTAGTCTGTAATTGGGATTACTATGGTTTTTTTTTTTGTATTCTCTGTACCTGTCATATTACATTTTATATTATTCTGTAATTGGGAATTATTTCCTGTTGAATAATTATGATATAAATAAATAAATGAAATAAACAAACAGATTCAACAAAGGTCATACTTAAAGAATTTCCTCTGATTCCATAATATTGTAATTTAGTTTAGATAGCAAAACTTTATGATTCACACAGCAAAGGCCTTTGACAAATCACAAAAAGTTGCTGATGCGTGTTGATAATTTTCAATTTTATCTAAAATATTTTAAACCAAACCAACAGCAGCCTTCACTGTAGATTGTTTTGGCCTAAAACCATATTGATCCAGATTCAGAATGGTAAATTTTTCAAGATAATTAAGCAATCTGTATTTTAACGCTATTTCTATAATTTTAGAAAAAATTGGAACAATAGAAATTGATCTAAAATTATTGGGATTAATTTTTTCACCAGATTTATGAATTGGTACAACCTTTGACATTTTTAGTTTTGAAGGAAAATGTCCATTTTCAAAACATTTATTTATATGTTAAATGTACAGATATTGCAGAATTTGCATTTTTTATTAATGGGCCTGTTTCACATTTTTCAAAAACTGTTTTAAATGAAAGTTTATGCAATAATTTTCTTAGTAATAATTTTTATTTCAATATTTTTTTGTTATTTATGTAAATAATTAAATAAAAAGATTGGCGTTATGAAAACCTACCCCCCACTCCTGTGACGTAGAAGTACATACATTACGACATTAATGGCCAATAGGAAAATAGTTTTTCCATCACCTGCGTTTATTCATATTATTTATATAAATAAATGTAGGCTATAGTTTGTCATATGTTAATAAAAATCTTCTAATTTGACATTTGACCCTGACATTGCTCATTGTAAATGAATAATAAAGTAATAATGGCTAATTCAAATTACACTCAAGCTAAGTCGGACAATTTACCGAAGGTCAATAGCTGGATAGTACCTAAATTTATATCAGAGCAGATTGTTTTACTGCTGCCGAAATAAGGGAGGTGTTAAAGAGATAAGGTAAAATAAAATATAAAAACTGAATTTTCTATATAAATTGATAATATATTTTACTTTAAAGTTCTGGTAGTAATTCTTACATTGAATCTGCTATAAGATATGTAGATCTATGCCGAGAAAAAAATATCTGTATTTGACACTTGTTTGACAACTTGACACCAAACACAATTTTTTTTACATTATAAACGAACCAATTAGAACCGCTTAAGATGTATGTACTCTGACGTCACATTCTGTTTCAGATCACGTGACATTCAAAATATTATCAAAATTTCAAAAATTTATTGTAAAATATCTAATGGTTATTTTGTGATATTTTCAAATTTGAGGCTCTTTAAAGAACAATATCTTTTAAAATTTAGTACTTAGAACTCATATAAAAATTCTTGCAACAGCCCTATTTTGAATTCATGAAATGAAATGAATTCTCTTCCTCTTTATACGTATTTTAAATATTACATTTTAAACCTTCGGCTAAACGTCATTATACGTAACTCCCCTAATATTACAGTACGATCAATCTAAGTAGGTTCTACGCGTGCCAGTATACAGAATACACTTTTCATTTGTACATTTTTTTAAATTCTATTTATGTATAACTGCACTACTTACTTTGGGCATATGTAAGCCGATGAGGTGATGAAAGATGATTGATCAGATGAAAAGATTTTGCCTTATATCTGGGACTCAAATCTAAAACACATGGATCTCGATCCACAAAGCAGCGTTGTTATATACCATCCACACCACCGGCAAAAAATAATATTAAACATAGATTTAAATCTTTGTTAATTAAAATATAGGATAGAGACAAATTGCTTGCTAACCCATAAAAACAAGTTCTTGGCCCAGTATTCGATTTGCTATTTTTGAAGATATAATTCAGAATTACACTAAAATTCGGCTGAATAAAAATACATCGGGATACACTCATTTCATGTAAAGAAGAGACAGTAATTCATGCTCAATTCACAATGGGGTATTCCGGTGATATGGAATTTATGCAAAACTTTTTCTATAATAGTCCAATACCGGGGTAGATTTACCCTGCAAAACGTCGGGAATTTTTGATTTTTGGATATGTTTTATATTTAATTTTTTAAAAGTATTTATCATTTTTTTAGAAGACAAAATTCCCTGATCTAGAAAATTCTTTTCTATAACCAATTGATAGCGAGCTATAGCCTTTAAAAACATTATACAGGCTTTTTCAACACGAAATTTTTTTTTAATTGTAAATAAAACACATTTTAGATGAAAGGTCAGAATATTTTAAATGAAATATGTTGTAGGGACTTTACGATTTATGAATGAAAAACAATATCTGATAAACGTCTACCACGACTATGTTGGCAGCATCGATTCTTTTGTCAAAATTATCAATAACATTTGATAATTGTGGCTCAATTTCACTAATTACACGATCGATGTTGGCTTGGAGCTCTACATCATTTGTTGGATTATCCTTATAAACTTCATCTTTCACGTAGCCCCACAAGAAATAATCTATCGGTGTTAGATAGCATGATCATGGTGACCAATTGGCATTACCTCTACGCGAAATCAAACGTTCATCAAATTTGGTTTTCAATAAATCGATTGTTTCTTGAGCTGTGCGACAAGTTGCCCCGTCCTGTTGAAACTATAATTCGTCGACATGTCGACATCCTATCATCCAAAATAGGCCATTAAAAAATTGGTTATCATGTCTCTACAGCGTACTCCATTGACGGTAACGGCAGCACCAGCCTCATTTTCGAAAAAAATACGGTCCAATGACACCGCCAGCTAAAAAGCACACCGAACAGTGATACGAGACGGATGTAATGTTGTTCAACAACTGCTCTTGGATTTTCAAAAGCCCAGATTGTGTTTGTTAACATACCCATTCAAATGAAAATGAGCTTTGTCAGATTAGATGATTTTGTCTGAAAATCCAGCTCCTTATTCAATGATAAAATCAGCAAATTGTCGACGTTGATCATGATCTGGTGGTTTCAATTCTTGCACCAACTGGGCTTTATATGGTTTTAGAGCCAAATCCTTAGGCAATATATGCCATGTTGGGCCCAATTGTTGAGAACCCCATATAATTGATAAATTTTTATGTTCCTGACACTACCGCGCACAGCAGCAATATTTTCTTGCGAGCGACCGGTACGAGTACGTTTTGGTGTTGCTATGTTGTATTCTGACCCAGTTGACTCAAAATTTTTCACTAAATTCTTAATTGCAGACGCTGATAGATGATTATAACGACCGAAAATATCCACGATTTTACGAAATGTGATTTTTACCGATCGACCATTTTCATAATGGATTTAATTATTTTTATGCGATTTTAGAGCGAAATTTAATTCATTTTATTAAATTTTAGACGTATTGTAAACATAACCACAAACTGAATGACATATCTGTCACCTTAACCAAATACAACCCTGTTGGAAAAAAGTTCTTGTTGAAAAACCCGTTATATGTATTGTCAAAAAGTAAATTTTGTTGAATGTACGAGTAATTTTTGCAAATAACTTTCATATATGAAACAATATTGAATTTTTTTTTAGTATCATTATTGAAAAGAAGATTTTTTCAGCTTTTCAAAGATGTACAATCAAGCATCAATAATTAATGTCGTATTCTTATTATTTAAAACAAAAAAAACATTATGTGAATGATACATCGTTGAAACAAAAAAGTACCGTAGCGATGTGCAGGCCTAAATTCAATATTGTTTCATACGTGGAAGTTAATTGCAAAATTTGAATTCAGTAATAATTTTTGACAATATTTACTGGCTATCCAATGGTTATTGAAAAAATTGTTTTAGATCAAAGTTTTAGAGAACTTTGTCTTCTACTAAATATAACTATAATAATAACTATTTTAGCTCTAATACCTACTAGTGGATATATTTTTAAAATATTGACTATTTGCATAATTATTCCAAAATGGCGATGCTTGCGGAAGTGCACCAAGGTCTAAAACTTGGTATTTTTTTTATTACACCTCTAAATATAAAACCTATCCTAAAATCAAAAATACCCAACCTTCGGTGGAAGAAAGCCTTATTTTTATACCCCACGACCAGACTATAATTAACATCTTATATTAGAAGAATATAATTTAAAAAAAAAATATAAAAAAATATATCATCACGGCATATTACCCATTTCTGGGTGTGCCATTATCTACACATATGTAGACATCGGTAATGATGACGATGAGAATATAATGTGGTTTAGTAAAAAGTTTTCAATCATAATTTGATGTTAGAAAATTGAATTGTTTTACAAATCCAGAATCGTCCGTGAAAACTGTGACGTAGATGTTTTACAAATCCAGAAACGTCCGTGAAAACTGTGACGTAGATTCGATATGTTGTTCCTCATTTCATGATAAATATATACGCTTCAAAAGATAGATGACGCTAGTAGCAAATACTGTCAAAATGTTGACAGAAGTATATTATAATTAATTCGACATTTCATTTCGAAGCAATATTGTCAATTTAGGTTAAACTTAATATTTACATTGGTGCAACCGGCCATAACTGATTTTGTTTTTAAATTCTACACGTATAGCTAAATACGGTTTATTTTTCACGTTTTGTATCCTGTAAAATCAAATTTCTGACAGGTCATACGGTATGTATTTTATGTAATTTGTTTCAATTCTATATGGCTATCACTACAAATGAAATATATTTATAAAATTTCAAATTCGATTTTCCAGGAAATTAAATATATGCAACATATTTCACAATTTCACTGTAATTGCTAACTATAGAAAAAATATTAACTTAGTATACATATACTTAATTACTCTCATATCAGAAAGAACTCCGGAACCGGCTTATATCAAGGTAGTAGAAGAGATTATTTGTGTTTCAAGTTAATATAGCTGTATCTAGTAAGCTTCTACATATCCCAGCAGCTTCTGAGCAACCGAGGTTATATACTTCTTTTACTGCGGCACAACTAAATGAACACGTGTACGTTTAGCGGCGCATTTACGAATTCCATTTCTACATAATTAAATCTATACACTAATCAACAATAAATAACTATGAACATTTGTTATTACTAAGAAATACGACCTACAAATGACATGAAATTATTTAGTTTTTTTCATTATAATACACTTCATTTTATATTTATAGCTCAAGTGTTAACTGCTGTGTACAATAAATCAGGAAATCAACATCTTTTTTTCTAATAAATTTCGTTAAGTAAACAACAAAACATCTAAATTAAACGTTGGTTAAAAAACGTTTTTGTAACATATCAGTTTATTATAATTTTATTAAAATTAGAAAGATTATTTATTTGTTCTTTCCTTTTCTGGAAATGTATTATAGGTACATACATATGCCCGATGATTTCTTTGTAAGAAAAGCCGAGGAAAAAGGTAATTTCTAATTTAATAAAAAATGTAAAACAGCAATGCAGTGAAAATATGTAAATTGCAACATTTGTAATTTCTAAGATTTAAATATCATATTAGCATGCAGGCGTATGTGTAGCACGTAATAACTTGAATCATTTAGCTAAGCAATTAAGTTTTCAATTTACAAGCTAAGAAATTAATACTTTCTGTAATGTATAATATTAAATAATTATTTACCTATAAAAAGTAGTATAACAGTTAAAATTTGTTGATTTATATACATTACATTCCATTATATGTAGATGTAGATATTTACCTAATTTTAAATTGAATTAAACTTACAATAATGTTATTACCTTCCTCCATACCGTAGGTAAGGGCGGTAATGTGTTTGGTCCAAAAATTCAACACGATTTTACTATTTTTACATGATGTCTATATGTATCTCAGTCTCTGTTTGAGAGCATTTATTTGTGTATGTATGTATGTGTGTGTGTTTGTGTGTGCGCGTGTGCGTACAACAATTTTTCTTTCCACGATAACTATATTTCAAACTTCCAAAAAATTATATTTATTCACAATAATTATAGTAATACAGATTCCTAACCTTTTGGAGGTTGGAAAATACGTCATTCCTAACTTTAATGACAATCTCTTGGGTTGGAAATAACAGATTTCACTTCCATCTCTTGGGTTGGAATGTAGGGGTTGCCTTTGCCTAGCAACATTGCCGTAGATCCCCATAATTAAGTAGGCTAAACAAATTTTAAGATAGCTATTTCCGTATTTAAGCTTTCTGCATTAATATAAAAAGTTGATTAGATTTTGGGTAAAATCGGATAACTAAAAACTATATTCAAATATAATACAAAACTTTCAAAAATATATTATGATATAATCCAAAAATTTTTAAATTTGGTATTTAAGACTTTTATATTAACGAGAAAGACATATTAGATTTTTTTCTAAAATTGATAATCCGGAAATTGTACTTTACTAAAAGCTTTTCTTAAAAAATATATTTAAATATGATCCGAAACTTCTTAAATTTGGTATTTAAATCACGTATATAATTTAAAACAACATTTTGTATTTTGACTATATATGATAAACCGGAAGTGGTACTTAATTTTGAGCTCTTGACAGATTTTCGAGGAAAAACATAATAAAATATAATCCAAAATTTCGTATTATAGACTTTTTTATTTATTGGAACAAGAAATTAGATTTTGTTTACGATCAACCTACGATACTTTACTTACGGCCGAATTCACCATCCCTGAATCAAATTTGATTCTCTGATCAACAAAATTTGACACTGTTGCTTTGTTAAAACTGTTGATCTCCAAGGTAACCCAGAACTTGATTCACAGATCAGTGTTGATCAGAGAATCAAGACTTGATTCACGGTTGGTGAATTTGGTGGTTAAAGCTCATTGCTATTATAAACATGGAATTTGCGAGAGGTCATGTGCTGGCCATATTAGATATTTTTTAAATTTTGCTATAGTTACTTATCTATTAATTTAAAAGGTAAGTTGTAAATACAAAACTTGTTCATAATCAAAAACTACACAATGTGAGAGCTAAATGTCTTTTTTGTTTTATTTACGAGAAAAAAAATTGACATCTTATTTCCGAGTGTCTTGGAACTAGTGATGTTTTGTTTGTTCGGTCAAATTAGTAGCACGGTACTCTGATGTAAATTCCGAATTTTCTATTGCGTTTTTTTCTAGAAATAATAAAAATATGTGATTTAGTTGGAGCTTTGTATTGTGTATTTTTTTAATTATGAATAAGTTTTATAATTACAACTTTCCTCCAAAATTAATAAGTAATAAATACTTATAAATAAAATAAAAACGATCGTTTTCAAAAAAAAAAAAAAAATCAAGTAGACCCAGAACATTATGTAGAAAAAGAAAGAGAGGGACAGAGAGAAATGATTGTATATTGATGTATTGACTATCCGGAGTACAAATCTATTTTCAACAAGTTTCACCATAATATGAGTCTACCTGTTCATGCATATACAGTAGGTACATATGTACACAATACATCATAAACTCTACGTTTACCATTAATTTTATAATTAGTATTGCAGTTCCAAGCATATATCAAATAGGTACACAATTTTATTTTTTATTTATTATTCTCATTATTTGTTTATCTTTCATTAAATTTTTAACTGTAACAATGAATTTTCTCAAACGTAAGGAATATTTAATCATTTGTACTTGTGAACATTTCACCATTCATAAACTTGAATTTTATTCTACGTTCTGTAATTCTCCTAAATACGCGAAATAGTACTTAATATAAATAGCAAATATTATAAAATAAATAAGGAGTAATAAGAAAATATTGCTTCCTAGAATATTTATCATGCACAGTATGATATTTTTTCTGAAACTTGCTATTTTGTCACAGTAATGCTTAAAAAGTCGGTATAGATTAGTTTCGATTGTTTTGATAAGTATTAATCGAGTACTTAAATATATTAGAGATGTATTTATTTTGTACGGTTATTTTTTTTAATATTTACCTTTATTTTATACAATGATCAAATGTTTCTTTAAAAATGATAACCAAAAATTTTTAATATATCGAAATAATTTTCAAATCTTTTTTTTATTTTGTATTCCGATCTACAACAAACGTAATAAACATTGCGGTAGTAAGTCCTCTTCTACCGGTATCAGTCTCAATCGGTAGGAAGCACTTCCTGCCTTTGATACTTAAATAACTATTAAGTAATGGTATAATGTTTTTATAATTATCTTTACAATTTATTTGAAATTTTGAAAATTCTTTATTGCAATATTTTCTGTTGGTCCTTCTAATTTAAATGAAAAATTATTTTGCTGAAATTTAAACAAGAGTAAAAGCTCTAATCTTTCTGGATCTATTTTCCCTCTTAATGTATTGAATATTTATTATAAATTAGGATTGATTTGTATTTCAGAATTTCGTGAACTGATATATGTAAATATTACTAAAAATACGAATGAATATTTATTAAGGTGGGCTTCCAAAATATTCAGTCTACAGTTCTGTGTAAATTAATTTTAAAAATTATTAACATCTGTACAAAACAATGACAAATTTGTTTTACAGATTTCATATTTACAAATAGCAAAGGCAATCCACACTTCCGTGGTATTAATCAAACCATGGCGAATGTGTAAAATCGTGATCGTCATTAAGTATTCCTCTGAAATCTTACCTTTTAATTGTAAATAACATTTCACACATAAAATCAAAGGATTCAAGATAGGAAATGGCACGTATTTAAGCGTTCATGATTTTATTCAGTTTTGCTCCATATTTTATTTGATGTTGATCAGTATTTCATGTTCAGTATAAATAATAATTGTTCAGTAAAAAATATTTTTTGTTCAGTATATTTTCATATTTGTTCAGAAAAAAACATTTTTTGTTTAGTATTTTTATTTTTCATATTTGTTCAGTATAATTGTTCAGCAAAAAAACATTTTTATTCAGTAAAAATCAAACCAGAACCTTCCCTAACGCAAGTACTCGCGCCTGCAAAACTAGGTTTTGAAATTAGGCGAAAACTCAAAAACGTCGCCTGGCACCGCGACAGTTATGGGCGTCGGTCTTATCGACACAAGACTGAGTTAATTCCCGATGAAATGTATTATATTATAAAACTACTTAACGTTATATTATTTGTTGAAATCTGAAATGCTTTCTTCAATTAATTCCCATCTAATTACCTAACCAAACACTGTATGTGCAAATAGCCAATTATTCGTACATACTGTATGTGAAAATAGGCACTTTCTTATTTTAATTCAAATATTAAAATATATTGTTATTAAAAATAAATGGCATTTGTTGTGACTTTCTTAAATGTAAACGCAATTCCTAATATTTTCCTTATGTATAGGTATTTTATTAATTACCTCATTATCAACAGCTCTCATTCCATCCATCTCGAACTCCCTCGCTTGTCTGCTATCCTGATCCTGTTTCTCATCGTGCGCGCGTATCATCGCGGTAAGCGCGAGGATTAACACTAGCCTACACCACATGGTCACTACACGCTGCACGTTTGCTCGACACGATTATGACTACGACTGCGACTGCGACTGCTACTGCACGTCAAATGACTAACGTATACCACTGCATAGTAAAGTGCGTGCTGGTGCTTGCTGCTTGTGCCTCGAGACTTCACTCTGCTGAGAATGAATCGCCTTTCACCACCAGACGCGAGGGGGGCAGCTTCCGCTTGGAGAAAGATGGTCGGGAATTAAGGAATTAGATAATGAGGAAGTGCATACAGATACATTGATTACAGTTTTTTACCAACCGTCTTATTAGATATAAGGGAAGTATTGTGATCGCACCAAATTTGCTGTCTGGGTAATCACTCGTTGAACTCTATAGAAAGTAATGGAACAAGAAAGTTTTAAGATGATGTCTGTGTGTCTATGGACACGTATGCCTGAAATTCTATTTTGCAGAATCAAATTTTTGTGGTTATCCAGAAATTGTACTTTACTAATAACATTTGAATTTTTGAAGTATCTAATATTATTGTAATAGCCATTAGGTACATCTAAATTTGATTAAATTTTCATAAATATTATTCTACCGGAAATTGTGCTTTATTTGTGTTGTTTTTATGCATTTCATTTTTTAAAAATAATTTTATATTCTTTTGATCGTTTATTTATTCATAAATGAAAGGAAAATAGTTAAGCCCAGTCTCATAATAGTTCGGCCAGCTTATACATTTTCAATTAAAGGAATTAACAAATTATAGAATCTACAAAAATACTGAGATATTTCACAAAATTCTTTCTACTACTTAAAAATACTGACTTCACATTCACACTTACAAAAACGGAATATTATATTCAAGTTACCTAATAAGCAAAAGTTATACAGGATGTAACAGCTAAACAAGCTACTCAAATAATTTATATATTTATTAAAGGTACAATAAACTAGTAAGGCCTGGTGCACACATCAGGTTTTTAACGTGCGTGAAAGCTGCGGCGACGTAACGGTGATATAGACGCTGCAAGCACATTAGGTCCAATGCACACTGAGGCGACGGAGTTTCGGTCTGTGATACTAGTAAGTAAATGTAGCAGTGCATACGGAGCTCTGGCAACGTTACGGTAACGTACGGTCGTAGTATAGTCGTCTGCGTGACATTTTTAGCCTCGACTCCCCATGGCACCACACGGCAGCCGAACAGTGCTGTAGCCGTAGTACATTTGGGGAACATAGGCCCGGTGCACACGTCAGATTTTTAACGTGCGGGCTCGCTCGTATTTTAGGAAAAATAGCAGTCTAAATCCCAATATATTTAATTTTCTTTTAATCCAAAATGAAACGCAGTATATTACGTTGTTATAAATATAAAATAAACAAATAATATACTTAATTTATTTATATTATGGGGTAAACATTGAAAGTATTCATAATTTCATCACAAAAAAGTCTCCGTACGATAACCAAAACATTTAAATAATTAACTATTTATTTATGTTTCATAACGAAATATAATACTTGGATAGTTTTCTTTTGGGCTTTCCACCAGTAACTAAGCGACGAGTCATTGAATTTACCAAATTTTTGGTCACGGATGGCATTATGTTTTGCCATTTTTCTTGTAATTTATTTTAAATTCTTTTTTGGTTTATATTCTTATTTGTTTTAAGAATTTTCCGCACTTTCTCAATTTGGTTAAAGTCCGGAGACCGTAGGGGATGATTAAGCATATTTTTAATATAATACATTAGGTATTCTCTTATTAAACGCGAATTATTTGTCGAATTTTTCTAATGCATGAAATTAAAATTGGCTGTTAACGCCCTATTTTTCGGTAGTTTATTTTAAATTTGTTTCTAAAATATCTAAGTAATCTTTGCTATCCATTGCTGCAATAGTTACTAATTTTCGTAATGCCGCTCAATTAATATAGCCCCAAACATAATTGATCATATTGGTTACATTTTATTGAATAAATTCCAGAACAGTCAGATTTGTTTCTATAGAAAATGTTTTTATTTAAAAGATTTTTTAAAGTATATTTGTTATAGAATGCTAAAGTGATTATGTGTTTCTTAAAAAGGTTAAAAAAAATTTGGTGACAATTTTCAAAATACGTTAATTTCCGGTAAATGGTTTGTTTAGGTAAATGTAAAAGTCGTATGGTTTTTAATAAAATGTGTTCGTTTATGTTTGTTGAATAATTTTGTGATTGTAGATTTAGGGTAACCATTGACTTCTGCTAAATGGGAAATGTAATTAAGTTCATTTTTGAAAAATTCTTTGTTCAATGGTATATTAAATAAACGGTGAAACATGGAATTAAAGGTTGCAAGTTTATATTTAAAATGGGTTACTGAAGTTGGGTGCATATATATAATTTTCAGTACCTACTAGTCGGTTTCCTGTAAATGTCAAATAAAATTTTATCATTGTTTGTTATTATTTTTTATATCCAAAAGTAGAAGTGTATAATTTTCTTCTAATTCAAAAGTGAACTTAATAGTAGGGTACTGTGAGTTGATGATGTCAAGGAATTCATTTAAGTTAAAAAATTCATCAATTATAGCAAAAACATCATCTACGTATTTCAGCCAAATTTTGGGAGAAAATTTACATTGATTGTTTTCAAAATTTGACAAAAATAAATTAGCTAAAAATGGCGATAAAGGATTGCCATCATTTAATGGCATCTTTTGATAAAAGAGAAAACCATTGTAAGCTTCAAGTAAAGAGCTATTTCTGGTTATCCGATTTAAACCAAAATCTAACGGTTTCTTACCATATTAGAAAAGGGTCGAAATACAAGGTTTCAGATAATGAGTTTAAAACTACTAGATGTGTCTGGGCCTGGGGCAACTTTTTTGTTCGATAATATTTTTATTTATTTATTTATTTATTACGGAAAACCACCAGTCAGCAAAGACCAATTAAAGGTTTTCACTTCTTACAAAAATAATACAAATAGAGATACATTATGAAAGATATAAAGTATTGAGAATATACAGAGAATATTTAAAAAAATATAAACTATGTTATATTAATTAAACATTTGGCAGCATTTTTGAATTGTGATAGCGAGAGATGAAAAAGATCTAACGTATCAAATTTGAAGTTGTAAAATAGAGTGTTTGATCTTGTTATTTTGTTACAGACTTGTATATTGAATAAGTGAATTATGTTATTACCATATACCATGTTATTAAATATTTTGTAAAGAGATATCATATCAATGGTAGTCCTTCTATTTTCCAGCGATGATACGTTAAAGTATTTTAGTCTCTCAGAATATTCATAAGTTTGAACCTTAAATCTATAACACAAAATATGAATGAATTTTTTTTTAATGCTTTCAATTGACTTTATGTTTTTATTATATACTGGGTTCCAAATTGTTGATGCGTATTCCAATTTTGGTCGGACCAGAGTGGTATATAGTGTAATTAAAGCAAGTGGTTCTTTAAAGTGTTTACAGGTTCTCAGTATGAAACCTAGAGTTCTACTTGCTTTTTTTACAGTTAGTTCTATGTGTGAGTTTAACAATAATTTAGAGTCAAAGGTTATACCCAAGTCATTAACGGTTTTCTTATTCTCTAGTCTTATGTTAGCTATGTTGTAATTGTAATATAAGATATCCTGATTTCTTGTAAAATGAACTACATTACATTTTGAAACATTAAGGGTGAGGTAATTGGATTTACAATATTCTTGCAATTTATTTAAATCACGCTGAAGCTCTAAACTGTTTGCATCGTTAATAAATATATTAAAAAGCAAAGGACCCAGATGAGAGCCCTGTGGGACCCCAGATGTAACAGGGATTAATTGTGATTTAAATCCGTTGCAAGAAATTAGCTGCGATGTATTTGTAATATAAGACTGAATCCACCGTAGTAAAGTACCATGAATTCCCAATGTTTCAAGCTTTCTTACGAGAGTGGGATGATGAATATTGATTCAAATAAAACGATGGCTGGATTATAGAGGTCTATGGCTGATGATAGGTCTTTGTTTGGAAGTAGTAACCATAGCTACCTTTAGTTCTATGCTTTGCCTCTAGATGCGCTCTTGCAAATTGCAATTATGTAAGTGTCTATTGAAATATTATGCACGCTGGATTATTACGAAGATATTTTCCATATTGCACCAACAGATCTCGATAGGAGATAAATCTAGACTAGAGGATGTTCATTTTAATACTAATATTATTTGATGCCCCTTTTATCATTTTCGAATATTTTTTACCGTATGACACGATGCACCGTCCTGCAGGACGATAAAGTCACCTTCGGCCGTTTCGTTTCATACCACTGTTTTTCTATCCAGTTAGTATTCGTACCGTGCGGATGTTTACCAGACGCCCGGCATCACCTCACCGACACTTATTGCTGGTATGAAGTATGCACCACAGGGGTCACTATTGTGCAATTTAAAATTCGAAATAATATTGGAGTTGGTCAGGATAAAACCCAGATCCCTAGATACGCTACCGCAGACGCTCAGGCACGTGGTCACTAGGCCCCTATTAATAACATGACTTTTTTTAGTAAACGATTTTAGTATAAAAGCCATAGATACCACTGACACTTATTATCAAAACTTTAAGGCCCATTTGAAAAAAGCATTTGTTAACATTTACAAGGCTTATTTTATTTTCCTATGTATTTTTGATAGGTATCCAAGTTTACATTGTGCAGTTAAACACATCAACTAACAACGTTTTATGCAATTAGCCCCAAGTATCCAATTTACTACCTAAACTTTTCCCTTTCGTCAACTATAGGTATGAACGTTGCTTTGGTCAAAAAATTCGATGATGAGTTTTTAATGAAAAAGCACGTTTTCGAGTCTATAGAATACGATTTTACTATTTTTACGATGATGTCTGTATGCGTGTGTGTGTGTGTGTGCGCGCGCATGCGTGCGTGCGTGTATATGTGTGTGTGTGTGTGTATTTGTGTGACGATCGTTTTGGATCTCATAACTCCAATACCACAATTCCTTAAATTATAATTTTTGAATATTCCTCGAGTTTACAGAGAAATGAAGAGCCCGATTAGATTTTGGTTATAATTGGTCAACCAGAAGTACCCGCAATTCAAGTTTTTAATAGTTTTTTTCTAGAAAAAACTCAGCTAAACATTTTTTGACATTTTATGTTATTACAAATATTGAAGAATATTGTATTCTTTGCACGGTTTAATTAATTTTTTGTCTTATGCAAGGTATTAAGAGATAAAAGAAATATATAGAAAATTCTTGTAATCTATGCTGTTGTAAGCTGCACTGTGGAAACAGAATATCAGTGTAGTAATCTGGCTAGAATATTCAAATATTACTACATTGACAGATGTCAATGTCAAATAAATGTTACGTAATATCTTCTTAAAATGATTTTTGTGGAAATTTAGTATCGTTTTCAAGAATCTTTCTGTGTCGAATTTGTACAAAATACGTAAAATTGATGGGAGGTAATATGCTGGTCACGTCAGATTTTTTTCGTGGAATAAAATTAGATTATCTGAATTAAAAAAAATATTATAACAAACGCGCGTGTGTTAACCAGCGATTAATAATCTCAACAATTTAAATGTCCATCATCTGAGATTATACATATATTTAAGAAATTCCCACTTAGAATATCTGCATTTCATCAAATTTGAATAAACGTCACGTAACTGGAAATAGTTCTTTGCGTATTTTTTTTTAATATAATTTGTACTTAAAAATCATTTGTTAGCATTCATTTATATCAGAATAATACATGTTGAATTTATTGTTAACCATCACTACTTCTTTTCGTCGCCTTCGAAGGTGCTGTATCTTGTCCTAACATTGGGTGATTATTGAGTAGTTCACTGGTAGTGTTTTGCCTCTGTCAATCTTTTATATATTATTTTATAGAAAAATATATTAAATAACAATTATAGAAAAATTTATTGTATGCATATTTTATTTCAAATATTTTTCTCCAAAATAATTCATAAATGATTGTCAGAGAAACAATACTAATGCTAGTCAATTTTTCGTTAGTTACCCTTAATTATCTGATAATCCTAACGGTTCGACTAACGCTCATTGTACTTAGAAATTTTATTATGAACTTATTCTTAGAACTTTGTGTATCTAATTATTACTTACGTGTTAGTTACCAATTTTCGTAATATTTGTATTAGAATATTGCGACCAATTCAGTCAGAGTCAGATGGTGAATATTTATATATACAGTGTGTTAATTAAAAATCTGGCCATAGGCCATAGGCGTTTAACATGGGAAAACAGTAGAGATATATATATAACAGATTAATCTTAATTTTATTTTTATGTAGGTACTCCTGAGCACTTGTGCAGTAGCTTGATGAGGCAATTTAAAATCTAAAAAGAAGAATTAAAGATTTCAGTAGTTTTAAATGTTGTGGTATATCGGTAACACTTACGGTGAACATAAACAATCTTTTCTTGCTTGTTATAAACGGATTCGACTCTATAATCGTATCACTGTTTTCCCGCATTTTTGAATGTTTTGAGTTATGTGCAGAGACACCGCATTAGATTATTATGACCATTTACATATCGTGGTGAGAAAGAGATTACCACTAATATGGAATTTGAGGACAGTTAATAGATATTCTATGAATTAATGTTTCAGTATCCCTCGTTCTATTCATACATACTGAATGAATTTATTAATCTACTAATCATTAAATTTCTTTTGTGAACTCAATATTTTACAAAAACAAAAATATTTGTGTTGTATGATTGCATATTTGATTATTATACAAATATTTATTAGTATATGGGACTTTTGGTCTCTTGTATATATGTTACGCTCAAACACTGAAATCGCTCAGTGAACAACAGTCACAACGCGTTGTGGACGGTGATGAACTATCAACTACTGAAATTTTGGCAACCTAACAACCATTGTCTACCAATTATAAGTTGCCAGTTAATAAAAAAAAAAAAAAAAATACAAACTGCCACGTAACCTAACTGGCAACACTTAAAAACACGACCACAACGCGAATTTGGTCGTTGAGCACCGTCCACAACGCGTTGTGGCTGTTTTTTTTCGCTCACTGAGCGATTTCTGTGTTTGAGCGTAACAGCTATATTTCTTTTTCAGTACACTAGAAAAAAAAAATAATAATAATAAGTATAATTCACTAGTTTTTCTCCGGAAATATTTTTTTTTTTTAAATAGTCGGCAAAATTTTAATTTTTCAAAAATGAATCAAATATGAAAAAATTAAGGAGCTCTGATTATGTTTGATGTAATTTAATCTTGGCCGATTTTTATTCTGTATAATTTACAAACAATATGAAAATGTCATATTAATCATTTCAATATGAAATCATTAAGTCAGAGCGCAATATGAAAGATACAATTCTATAGTCTTCTTTCAGTTATGAAATAATTAAAATACCTTCCAACATGAATAATGATTCTGATTGGTTAGTATGTCACTGGTTACAAAAGAGATGTAATGATTTGAATGCCTGCACAGAGCACACAAACTATTCTTCTTTCACAATACATTCAGTATTATGCCTATGTGATGTGTCATTGTAAGTGAATAGGTTACAGATGAAATGTAATTGAAATGATGTTACCAGTTTTGTTATCTATCATTACTTTATTAATAATAAGCACTAATGTCATTCTAACATCTGCATGTTACTTATTGCCTTGGAAGTATTTAGAATATATTCAATAATATTAGGTATATCATTTTTGTTTTCATATACATACCTAATAAAATTCTACTATTTTTGAGCAAAAACTAAAACATACACAAAAATGGAAAATACAAATAACATGTTTTGTAACTTCTCCTATTTTGAATGGATTATTTCCTAAGTCTATAAGTTACTTATAAATTAAAATAATTATAAAATCAACGAACATTTTGTTTGCGTAAGTATTGCATTTTCACATATTTTAAATAAATAATAATAAAAAAATTAAATTGTTTCCGTTAATTAGAATATTTTATGGAATCATTGTTATAATTTTTAATTAAAATTTAAAGATCTTCTAATCAAAAGATAATGCTTCCGTAAACGATTTCTAAGCTTATTGTTAAAAGGTATAACAGAATTTATTTAGAATAGAACATACTCTCTCAGTAATTTCATATCTCTTTTGTTTGAACTATAATTCTTCTACTGCTACTACTACTGCTACTATTACTCCTAGACTTAAATGTACCATCTGCTACAAATATTACATATTCATTAAATTTAATTTTATTATTATTATTGTATATTATTGTTAAGTATTATTACACTAGTTTCACTTCTTAATTCGCAATATCCTTGTAATTTTTCTTAATTTGAATATATTGAATAATATAATTCAATGATAATATTGCTTAACTATCAAAAAATTAGACGCATATTGTTCCTAAGTAATGGGGTTGATGTATAGTTAACAATGCTGTTCTTTATATAAATATTTATAAATAAATGATAATTTATTATATATATTCTAATTCTTAATGCAAGAAATGCAAATACTTATTTTCAATAATTAACGCTTGAAGAATCTACATAATTTCCAAAAATATTTGCCCATTCGTCCATTTAATATTGTTTACTCACAACTTCATTAAAATTATTTTTTAATATTAGTTAACATTGCTGAAATTGAAAGATTACACCCTGCCGGCGGTAAAGTAGAACGAAAGCCCAACGACTGGTAAACAAAACGTCAACATTACAATTAGAAATATAGATCAACACCCTTATTTTCAAAAATCTGATGTGGCCAACACAACACCTCCCGCTATTTAATTTTTATTAATTTGAATACATACCTAATTACCTACATATTTACTAATGCTGCAAATTATTTTAAGTTCCTTTGCATATAACTATTGCTTTATCTACTTTTTTTTCACCATTATCAATTTGAAGTGATAGGTTCTTTGACAGTGACATTTATATGTCAGTTACGTACATTTGAAATATGAACTATGTAACAAAGGAATTATATTTATCTTAAGCTTCGGGATTTATAAAACTATTATTTTTTTAAATTTATATGTAAAATATATACTAGATTTTGGTGTAAATCGGATAACCGGAAATGGGACTTTACTTGAAGCTCATAATGGTTTTTCGACAAAAAATACCATTAAAAGTTATTTATTCGCATTTTATGTCATTATAAAAATTAAAGATTATTGAATTTTCTACAGGTATTCATTAATTCTTTTTCTATTCTCTCTTTGATTAATTCCGAAGCCTAAGATAAACACAATTCCTTTTTTTTGTTGAGCGCAAAATTTGTAAACAATTTTTTTTTCCTAGGGTTATCGCTCAAATGCAGCTGTAGACACATCAGTACAGCATAGCTAGTTAATAGGTGGACATTAACACGTGTCTACAGCTGCATTTGAGCGATAACCCTAGGAAAAAAGAATTGTTTACAAATTTTGCGCTCAAGAAAAATTATTGTTTTCGTATATTTACGTTTGGGGGTCCAAGTAACGGGTCTGGTGGGTGGTTATAAATCACCGCCGCTGTGACGTTGTATTTATCCACAATGTGTGTGGAAATACTGACTGCGACAACATGGGTGTATTTGGCTGCTTACTAGTTCTGTTACACTGTGTCAGTTTTTTTTATTACTACCTCTAGTTAATGTCCACCTATTAACTAGCTATGCTGTACTGATGATCTCTAATAAGAGCGAAACATGTGTCTACAGCTGCATTTGAGCGATAACCCTAGGAAAAAAGAATTGTTTACAATTCCTTTGTTACACAGTTCATATTTCAAATGTATGTAACTGACAGATAAATGTCACTGTCAAAAAATCTATAATTTCAAATTAGTAATGGTGACATTAGTAGATAAGCAATAGTTATATGCAAACTTAATATAGTAAAATTAGTAAATATATGGGTTGTAGATATGTATTTAAATTAATAAAAATTAAATAACGGGAGGTATTGGGTTGGCCACATCATATTTTTTTAAAATAAGAGTGTTGATTTATATTTCCAATTGTAATGTTGACTTTTTGTTTACCAGTCGCCGGGCTTTCGTTCCACTTTACCGCCCGCAGGGTGTAATCTTTTAATTTAGCCATGGTAATAAAATTAAAAACATAATTTTAATGAAGTTGTGAGTAAACAATATTAAATGGACGAATGGGCAAATATTTTTCAGAAATTATGTAGATTCTGCAAGCGTTAATTTATTGAAAATAAGTATCTGCATTTCTTGCATTAAAATAAAATAAAATAAATATATCATCACGGCATATTACCCATTACTGGGTGTGCCAGTATTTACAACTACAACACATGTAGACATCGGTAATGATGACGATATATTTTATTTACCATGTGGGCGCTTACCAGGCGTCACCTCACGGGCACTCATGGCTGGTGGGGAGAGTGCACCACAGGGATCACTTTTGTGCAATTAAAAGTCTGCACTGGCCGGGATCGTCCCCAGGTTATCAGATTGGCAACCAGATACTAAACGCACATGGCCACGCGACCCCATAACTATACACAAAGCCCATTACTTTGGAACAATTTGCCTCTAATTATTTAATAGTTAAGCAATATTAACATTGAGTTATATTATTCAATAAGATATTTTGCCGATGTTCAAGTTAAGAAAAATTACAAGGATATTGCGAATTAAGAAGTGAAACTAGTGTAATAATTCTTAACAATAATATACAATAATAATAATAATCCAGTTAAATATAATGAATATGTAATTTTTCTATTTTATTTATAGCATTCGTTTGTAAAAATGTTTTCTTTTTTGATGTATACACACCCACTTATCCTCAAAATAACTCCAAATCATTGCACCACGAAGCTTATAGAAGCAGCGTGTATATTGTCTATCCAGAGCCGTACGAAAATAATTTTTCTATCTATAATTTTTCAAGATAGAACACAAAGTTACATTTTTTTTAAATGGAGCCCATATTAGATTTTTACTTTAAAAAATACTTATTATTTCTCTCTTTCTATTGCTATATACCCATCTAATCAATTTTAGCCCAATAATCCGCATTATAGTTTAAATTTGGAGTTACATTTTCTGATTTTATTCATTCAACAGAAAATCTAACCTCAAAAATAAATGTGAATTCGTATTGATATTAATGTAATCGTACAATACGAGTATAATATTATTAATAAATTAAAAATTGTATTTTTAAACAACGTATCACATTTTCAAGAAAAAAAATAAAATTTTGACCAGATACTAAAATATTTAAGTTGGCATCCCTATCTTTTGCAGGCCGAGGTCAGCAATAGAACATTTCTGGACGATTTTGAGTTCTGTAAAACTAGTAATATTAGTACAAAAAAAAAATTATTAGTAGTCGCCATTTCTTTCAACAAGTGTTCTATAGAATCTACTTTTTATAATTTTTTATGATGTGTTTTATTTATTAATTTATTAGGTATTTGATTTTGTAGGTAAAACGAGAAATGCTGTTTTCCCTATAAAATGAAAGTCAAATACTAATAGATTTAATATTTTTAAAATGCAGAATGCTCTTAGAAAATTTCATGCTAACTTTACACATAATTATATTTTGCTATAACTGTATATATTTAAACAATATTAAAATTGTTTTAATAGTACCAATTAGCAGTAATTAAGCACTAATTCGTTGTACAAGATTCATTATTAATACTTCACCCTCATGTAAAGTTTTCGCTAAGTTCACATTTAAAAAATCTAGTGCACAATAACCTGATTGTTATAAATGATATGTAAATAATTATAACAACACTAATTAACACCTATCAGGGACTAATTGCTAACTTGAATAAAATTTCAAATTTCCAACCCTTTTGTGCTAGCGTAAAGGTAGTGAAATACTTTTTATTGTCCTTTAATATGCAGAATATTCAAAAAGTCATTTTGTCACCAATTAGCACGAATCAGCCACTACTTAGTCCAGTATAGGTGATTGACCTATTAGGAAACTTTAATGTCAACGTGAAGCTAGCAGGAAAAAATAAAGCTCATTATTTCGAAGAAGGGAGGTAGAAGGGAAAAATTTTTATTGGCAAAAATAAGGCACTAATTCAATGTGCTGCTTTGATAATAGATGCTTTATCTTTCACATACCTCCTTTTTACCTCTCGCTAAGAGAGGTATTGGATTCATGCTAAAATTTGCATATCCAGATTTTAGTAAATAAGTAATTTAAGAATCCGATTATAACATTTTTAAAATTATGTGTGTGTGTGTGTGTGCGTGCGTGCGTGCGTGCGTGCGTGTGTATGTATGTGTGTAGGTCTGGATGTTGTACACACGATTCCTCAAAAACTATAAGACTTAAGAACTGTTTAACCATGGATTCCTCAATCTGACATTCCTGGGAAGAGCTGAAAAGGTTTTGGTAACAATTGAACAACCGGAAGTAGTAGTTTCTTAGAAAAATTCTTCTAAATATAACTTTTTGGAAATTTTTGTTATTAAATATTGAAGAACATAAAATTCTCCATCTAATACACTTAAAATTTTTATTATATCTTGTATAGATTTAGAGATAAAGACACTATAATATATAGAGTAATTTAATCGCAGAGGCTAAGGCACTAAGGAAACCAGATGACAAATTCCAATGTTTATAACATAGTTTGTAAATAACACATGTCACTGTCAAAAATCAACAGTTTTAGTGACATTCTGATAGCTTTTTCTGGAAAGTATATTTAATCTTTCTTATTGTTTTATTAATCAAATATTTGAAATTATAGGTAAAATGCACATATCCATCAGAAATACCGCCAATCTGGTTAATGAATTGGAAGAATCTCTCACATTTAAAAACTTCCTCATACAATGAAAAATAGATATAATTAGAAATATATGTTTGCAGAAGACATGTTAAATACAATGAAAAACAGTATTTGGGTAAAGTTCTGTAATTTTTTGTTATAAAACGACGGTTCGAAAGGGAGCTGTAATACAATACTTATATAGCCTAATATGGAAATGGCGAGAGGTCTTGTGCTGGCCACAACAGATTTTTTAATTCTTTATTCAAGTTTCTTTTAACTTAACATTGAAAGTATTCATTTTTTTTAGCGGCGTGCATACTTTTCTTGAGTCAATGAATTATGCGACGATCGCAAATTTAAAATACATATATCATTAATTTAACATTTTCAATTAATTTAATTATACTTGAGATATAATCATAATCAAATAACTTATTTAATGTTATTTATTTCATATTGTAGGTATTTATTTATAAGTTAAATTTTCAGATTCACATCAAAGAAATATATTTTCTGAGAACACCTATCAGCTCTCCAGCAATATAAATTCAATTCGTGGAAAAACAAGCTATTTTAGAAATCTGTTAGGATGAAAATATTTTACTTTTACAACGGTTTTGCCATAAATGACAGGTAATACTTACGGTATTGTCGAAAAATCATCTGCAATATAAGAAGTTGCCATTTACGCCCGTTGTGTAAATTTTTCGGCGCCAAAGCAAACTTTGCAAACAATGTCATGCATTTTACATTCATCCGGCAGCCGAGATAATTACAACCATTCATGGTTTTGAGTAATTTGTGAGCTAGCTGCCTACGTGACTGTAGTCATCGCACTAACCAAGAGGGTTCCTTAAATATTTTTTCCTGGAATTTTTTTGAAAGTTTGTTGAAGAGTGTCACGACAGTTAATCTTATACTTGAAATATTAGTCTGCTTTTCATGAATTATCACTTTTGTACGTGTCATTTCAGTATTACTTTGGAATATACAGAAGCTAAAAAGTACCCTTTTCTATAATTATAAGTTTTTCATACTATGGTTCAACCATAAAAAAATAAGTATCGTGCTCAGTTTTATAAAATTGAGTTTTAAATTGTGAAAATGTTTTTAATACTTGAATGAATAAATAAATATATTTTCGCGGTATATTACCCATTTCTGGATGTACCATTCTGATTTGTACACAGATTTCGGAAATAATGACATATTTGTACAGTGCGGGCGTGTCAGGCGTCACCTTACGGGCACTCATTGCTGGCGTGAGAGAGCACAACAGGGGTTTATGCTATTTCAAATTGAAAATAGGTATTTGTTTTGGTGTTGGTCGGGTTCGAACCCGGTTCCCCAGATTCGCGACCAGACACTCGGGCACGTGACCACATCACCCATTATTAATAAATGTGTATAATATAATAAATTTTGTGCCAACTGTCAAAACTCTTGTGAAAATTTAACAACTGTTATTTTCATATTGACAATGACAAGATGTAAGAAATATTAAAAATTTTAAACTGCGTTCATCCGTGCCAGTTTTTATAAGTATATACTTGTATGATATTGTAAAAATTACAGGAGTAAAAATAAATATTGATTTGGAAAAACAAAAATTATACCGCAAAGAAAATATGTACCTATGTACTTACCTACTTTTGAAGATTAATTTCCACAATAATATGTATGTCCTATATGCTGTGTGTGTAACAAACAAAATTCTTTTTTCAAAATCTTACAAAAAATGAACTTGAGCGATAATCGACTGAGGAACGAATGAAGGTTCCCGAAGAAAAAATAATCGGAAATGCAGTCTGCAGTAAGACTATTTATTTCAATCCGACGTTTCGACTAATACATTAGTCTTTTTTTTTGTTAAACATTTTCATTTTATTTTATTCTGACGACAAAATTATCAGTTCTTATTTATTTATTTTTTTATCATTACTGACTTTTCATCGTGTTTAACCGTTATTTATTTATTTATGTTTTTATCCATAACGACAATCAACTCTGTGATTATTGTAATTGTTCCTTATGGATGGTTGCTAAAAAAAACTCATATTATTAAACCATTTCTTACCCTGAAGAAGACTAATGTATTAGTCGAGACGTCGGCTTGAAATAAATACTCTTACTGCAGACTGCTTGTCCGATAATTTTTCATCCGGAAACCTTCGTACAAAAAAATCTTTGTACTTGGATAATCCCGTAATATTTGTACATACTAAGAATGACGATAGGTACCCGGGTACTTGGAACCTACCCGATAACAATGTACCCGGGTATAAAATTTGTTATCCGATTACCCGCTGCCCGTTAATTACCCGATACCCTTCAATTACCCGAACAGTTTTCAGCTGCCGGAAAAAAGAAGAGTTTTTTATCATCATACAATAATTAATACAATTTATGTTGTTTTTTTTGTAGAGATACAGTAGGCATATTATTTATTTGTATTACTTTTTATTTAATAAATTATATGTAAATAATAATAATGAATTTTATTAAAAAGTAAACTGCTAATATAAGGGCAACTGGTTACGAACAAATTAAAGAATTATGTATATGTACTTAAATGATAACGGGTAATTAAAGGGTATCGGGTAATTAACGAGTAAAGGGTACTATCCGGGTAGCTGTTTCGGGTACTCGGGTACCAAAATTATCGGAATTTGTCATTCCTAGTCCATACGGGTAATCGTGAGTTTATAAAAGCTTTAAAATGTTTTTTTTTTTATTGTAATTCTGTTGTAGAAAAATATTGTTTGTATTTTGTGAGCGAAATATTTTCAAACGCACTATTTTTAATTACTTTTATTTTTGATAAAGGCTTACCGTAACATTATCATACACTAAAAACACCCATTTCGCTCACTTTAATACAGTAGTTATTTATGTATCAAGAGTCGTAAGTGCAATTTTTCCGTCGAGAACACAGTTCACAAAACCAAAACCCGTAGGGCCGAGGTGTTGCAAACATTCGAGACCTAAAATAGCACTATACGACTCGAGGTGCATATGAAATTTGTCGTCAACTTTATATATATATCATTTTACAAGAAAATAAGTATATTTAATTTTTATACATCATGTGTCATATGTATCGTATGTATCATATGTATATATGTCATAATAATCGAAAACACATTTCAAGAAATTAAAAAGGCGACAAATGCAACCTCTTATATTAAAGGCGGATTTATGCAGCCATTTTCATTTACATTTAAATTAATTTAATTTTCATTTAAAAGATAAATGTATGTAAACCAATGTAGCCATGCATACACCATTTTCATTTACGTTTTCATTTATCTCTCATTCTCATTTATTTTTAAAGATGGCCAACTTTTATCTAATAATGAAAATTATAAATGGCGCATGCGTGTACGACATGACAGGGACGAAAATTTGAGTTGATCAGCTGGTTGTCATTATGTATCTCCGATATCGTTTCTTTTTACGGTTTTTTATTGCAATAACACGTTTAAAACTAAAGTCGTAACTTCTTCGCTGGCTGTCACTATTGTTGAATATTTTTATTAATAAATTTTATTCCAATGAAAGTCGGATTATAACGTTAATCATCTGTCAGCGTATTTTTATATGTGCGCATGCGTTCATTTTCATTTGTTTTTGTTATATATTTTTGTATGAATAGGTACATTTAAAAATTATAAATGAGAATTAAACGAAAATTAAAGTAAAATGTAAATGTAAATGAAAATGGCTGCATAAATCCACCTTAACTGCGAATTCCCAACGAAAGTATTGGTAGACAGTTTTTACTTGTTTGTCCAAGATACCTAATCCATATTTCAACCCGCTGCCTATAGTAACCAGCACTTGAATGTAAACTGTCACTAATTACATGATATATTTTCGGAATAGATATAACGAAAAAATAAGTATTTGGTTCACTCGCGAAAAGTAGCACACTTAGCTAAATTCAATAAGATATGTCTTTTTTTCTTGCTGTAAATAAATATGTATTTCGGCATATTACTCGTATCTTATAATTAAAATTGAAGACTTTTACTTTTCTACTGGCAGTTTGAAAGTTTTATTTATGTGTTTTTTTTTTAAACTAATTGTACGATGAATAATATTTTAATCAAATGATTACACAGTTCAGTAATTAATTTATAGGTAATGTATGTGAAAGGTACATATTACGTATTGTACTTAGTAAGTATTGTACTCGTATATTCCGCATTCTAAAGCCGAAGCATATTTAATTTATTTCAAAAAAAATCAGTTGGGGCCCAGCACTAAACCTCCCGCCAGTACTTCTGATGATGCCGCAACTGGCGAAATTGTACAATAAAATAAAAATATACTTTTCTTGTAAAACTAAACTGTTATTATTTTTATTTTTTTAAAATTTTATTAATTTAAACACCTGGCTACATATTTATTGATGCTGGAAACTATATTACGTTCCTTTGCATTCGTATAATATAACAATTGTTTTATTTACTATTACAGTTTTCTTTTTAAAACGTTACCTTTAATAATTTGAAATGATAGATTTTTTGACAGTGACATTTATCTGCCAGTTACATACATTTGAAATTTGAACTGTGTAACTAAGAAATTGTGTTTATCTTTAAAACATAGGCTCCGCGATTTATAAAATAGATTATTTTATATATTTATCTATAAAATATATAGAAAAAATATGAATGCATACCTGTAGAAAATTTAATAATCTTTAGTTCTTATAAATAATATAAATCGCGATAAAAATACATTTAAATGTATTTTTCGAAGAAAAACTAGTTTGAGCTTCAAGTAAAGTGCCATTTCCGGGTACCTGATTTACACCAAAATCTAATAGCTTTGTTTTCATATTCGAATAAGGTAGAAATACAAGGGTTCAGAATTTTGTGAATGATAGTATTTGAGTTTAGAGCGTTGACAAAATCCATATACACACATACAGACATCATCGTGAAAATGTTAAAATCGGATTCTAGAGACCTTGGTCATTTACCAAAATCTCGACATGCGATTTTTAGCACAATCCCTATACCCACTTTAGCAAGGACAGCGGGAAGTAAAAATTTTACTCTGTTCATATCTTCTTAATCATTGAAATGAAAGTAGTTACACATTACAATTACTATAAAATCTTCCATTGTAATAATACTATAATTTCAGTTCCATACGATTAACGAACAATAATCCTTCGCAGAAAATCTTCACGAATAATCCTTTCTCATATTATAATTCGAAGGCGAGGTAAAATCCACTGCTAAGAAAATTCTTCTGCAAATTTTTCTTCTTACAGATGACTTATTACTCATCATTACTTTTGAACGATGGTTTTAATCTCCAATTTGGACTAATCCTTAAACTAATATCCCTTTAATGAATAGTTCTCATGAATGTATGAATATGTTACTTTTCAATATATTTGAACTTTGCCAGTAACAACATGAACTTCCATTGATTTTTGATTACAAAAATTATTAATCAGTAATAGGAAAATGAGAAATAATTTCGGTATTTTTGTAATAATATTCGCCGCAAATTTACTTAATATAAAATAAATAAATAATTAACAGTGATAATAATGAGTTAAACTTGTTTAATTGTAAAAATAAAATGAACAGATATTAATTTTGATACCAATAAAGTTGTATCGCATTGAAAATTTATAGAAGAAGGAGAAAAGTATAAAGGAATGAGGTGGAGCACAGAGAAGAATTTTGAGAAAAATAAGAAAGAGGAAGTTAAATTTTTGGATTGAACATATTTTAAGGATGGATTGTCTTCAGATAATTATAGTTCAAGGAAAACTACATGGGGGAAGAGGTAGAAGGAAGTTTGGAATGTTAAAGGCTGAGCGGAGAGAATTACGAGGGACTGAAAACTTTTTTTTTTGAAATATTAATAGTTTATCAGTTATTATACTTGCCGTCAAATAAATATGGACTGGAGATTTCTACACTGTTGCCAATTCCACTGGTCATGTTGAAAATGCTAAGTTATGAAGAAGCGGCAACACCGCACGGTAAGGTACGGGGCGGGGAGAAAGAAAAAATGAGTATCAGTCCATATTTATTTGACGGCGAGTATAAAAACAATAATATAATAATAAATAAGCAAAGCGATGTAACAGCACAAATATTACACAGGTATAAATTAAAGATGAAAGAATACAAAATATAAATTTGAATATTTATTATTTACGAGGAATAATACCATACATATATAATATATATTGCATATTCTGAATAACAAACATTGCAACAAGTTATTGGATGATTAAATTTTGTCATAGAAACTTGTGTTAGATCACTTGTTTTTTTTTTTATTACATTCATTTCTCATTCTTCTTTCAACTTATTCAACACGTTTAAAACAATTTGATAACTTTGTTCCACTAAATGTAGAACGCATTTAGAAGATTTAATTTCTTCATCACTACTATCGGTAATTTTTTCTTCAGACCACGCTCTCTACATTTTATTAGACTCCAAATGTAAATCAAAAGATTCGCGAATACTAACGCAATTGTAAAAATGTCATAGTTATACTTAAAATAAGTATCCTAAATATCAATTAGTCATTTCCAACAGCCAATCACAGTTAAAAATTTAATATAATACCTATTGATGTATTATGTCGATTTTCCTTGGATATTATTTAGTAAATACAAGAAAATAAGATTAAGTTCAAATTTAATTTTGTATAATCATAACTAGCAAAAATTCCTACTGTTTATTGTTAATACTAGTGCTGTGAGGATCCGGCAAAACTTGGATCCGAGTACCCAAATATCCGGTTCCTCGGATATCCGGTTCCTCGGATATCCGATGTTCGGATATTGAAGCGGATATCCGTAAATTTAATTCGGATTTGGATCCGGATCCCTTTTGGATTCGGATCTGGATTCGGATTCGATGTTTTGTTTACGGATCCGGATCCGAATTTTAATTCTGGATCCAATTCTATTAACTATATCACACAAAAATTTATTGTGGATTATTTCATAATCAGATTTATTTGGTTTTGAAACTCCATTATACATTCAAATATTGTCATCGGGTTCAATACTGAGAATATTCGAATCCGAGAACCGATGTGGATTCTGAAATTCCATATCTAAAATCCGAAACTCATACTCATATTCGGATCCGGATCCAAAATCCAATACGCAGATTTGGATCCAAAATCCGATTCTCAGATCCGGATCCAAAATCCAATACTCAGATCCGGATCCAAAATCTGATACTCAGATTCGGATAGTTCAACAATCAATTATCCGGATATTTTTGGATCCGAAACCGAAACTATCCGGATCCGGATCCCACCACTAGTTAATACAGGCTAGTACGCTTGGTGTGAAGACCCGCTACAGATCTACACTAAACCATTACTAGTTTCCACGCGTTTAGTATATCTTCCGACATTTGCCGATGAGTGGTTTCAAGAATTAATAAAAACGCAAAAACAACGACTGGCGTTATTTAAAATACTGACCAAAATTGTTTAAATATACTTACCCGATAAATAGCAGCCATTTAAAAATATGAACTTCATACAGAGTGATGAAAAACAAGTATAACAACTTTGGAGGACAAATAGTACAGACCAAAATGAATAAAAAAGCTTAATTAACATGTGTCCGATCTTCAATAGGTTCCGAGATATAATAAGGCAGTGAAAGTTTTTACGGGGTTTACCTTTATTATCTCGAAAACTATAAGAGTTACAACATGTATAACGACTTTCAGAGGTCATCTTATGTGCTTTTTTTTAAAAAAAAAAAATAGTTGACCTAAGACAAATTTTGTGCCGACCTTGGCCAATATGTAATGTACAAGTAACTTCGTAACTATTAGAAATTGAAAAAATGTTTCATATAAAATTTTATTGTTTGACACATAATATTTTGTTCGATCACTCTCTTTGTCAATTTTTCTTCGATTCTAATACAAAATGGCTTGTTTCTCGGAAACAGTTGAAGATCAGACTCGTGTTGATTAAGCTTTTTTACTCATTTTAGTCAGTACTATGTTCTCAAAAGTTGTTACTACAATTGTTTTTTAACATCATGTATAATTGTAACTTGTATCTTCTTCTACAAATTCTTAAAACAGAATGGGGAAGTTTAGTGATTTTTTTTATTCTTTTATTCCATGGGAAATGACTTGAAAAATGATGTAACATGTTTTATTTTTTTCAAAAATGCCCAGATTTTCCGGAAAAATCGATTTTAAGCTGTGATGACGTCGGTAGAGGCTTGGTACAACGTATGTCCCTTATACACTGACGCACGCGGTTGCTGTTACCAGTCACTTGAGACTGAGGTGTTGTTCGACCTACGTTCAAGTGGTTCGCTTTCACCGTTCTGTCTGAGTTTGCGCATAACTGACTTGTGACGTACTTAGAGTTTACCCAAAAAATATTAATTATAAATAAATGGAGCAATAATTTTAATTTTTAATTTCAATTTCAACAGCCATTTGTGTTATTTTTGTGAGAAAATAGTATGTTATGCAGAATTTTTACCATGCTAAACTTCCCCATTGTGAAATATATTATTTAGATCCGCATGTTTATTATTCATGGTAAACAACACATCTTTCAGTTGTACGAGATGCATCAGAAAGTCAATTATTAAAATAGTCTAGATATGATTATGATAAGAGTGTACATATAAAAATCTACGTCTTAAGAAGAGCAGAGCATAAAAAGTACCACTGTGCTACAAAAATGTAACACATCTAATCTGGCAAGTGTGTTTACAGCGTACGATAAAGGATTGAGAAAACGATTTCTAAGAGAAGAAATTGTAAACGCATTTAGCTGGTAATGGCTCTTGGAAATCATGAATTGTTGAATGGTGTTTCTCGATGACAAATATCTGTTGTTATTTATGGCAATATTTATAGGCTAGTGCGGTTTCTAGGAAATTATATGTTCCGGTTTCAAGTGCTCTTAATTAATTATCACATCGTTATTCATTTCATCTTAGATTATTTGTAGGGGAAAATTTAATAAATAAATTCTCATAAACTCAAAATAGAAATCAGTGCGCTGGTAATAATCCCACTGGTTTTTATTGCCCATGCATCCAAGAAAGCAATTTATATAAACCACATTGCAAGTGGTTAGAAAATTATTTTCGGTTTTTATGGTTTACGCACTTTTATTTTAAATGTACATATGGTGTAACATAAACTAAACTGAATTTATTTAAACGGTATCGAAACTGCTCTTGAATTAAACTCACAAATAAAGGGAACAGGGAAAAATACCAGATATGTCACTTCATTTTCAAAAAGAATGTGTGTATATATATACATACACACATTCTTTTCTTTCATTCAATTCTTTGCCCGGAAACTCATCTTTTAGAACCTTAAAACTGCGTAGTCTCATGTAATCTTTTATCAAAGATTTTAACATATAGGAAAAAAGTTTTGTTTTTGGTAAAAAAAAAAGTTGCCTAATACTTGCCTATACGGTACTATTTTGGATATATGTACCTAGAAGTAGATACTGTAGTATTTCTTTTATTTAATTTCTTTTAATATTTTTTTGGAAAAACGCAAATGGGTTTTCAAATTATAAAATATGTACATATTTATTTCATTTTAAAACATCTGTTTTTATGTACCTTTTAAATAACATTAGCTTGTCTTTTCTGGTATTGAAGTCCATTGGCGATAGCGAAAGGATTTTTACCTAACCCATGAACAGAAACAACGTTCTGTTGGTCGCGTTTAAATAATTTTTGAGCCGAACCAATAGAATGACTTGGCTCTGACCGCGAGTTAATTTGAAATTCTCTCGCTAACGGAATGGATCATACAGTGTTCAGGAAAAAAACTTAACTCAGAATAGGCTATGAACAAAGAAAAACATGTGTTAATTTAAAAGTATGTAATTAAATGTCAATTTAACACAAGATATAGTCAAATATGTTTTGAATCTTTAGAAATGTAAATAAAATATTATCATTTCTCTTTAAAATTACATTTCAAGATCAATTTTGATAATTTGATTTTTGAATTGAATAAGGGCTGGTTTATGATGAATTTAATTTATAAATTTACAGTTTGAAATTTTGATTTGAAATTTACAATTTTTTGTCTGATTTATGTTCAATTTTAAAATTCTGGTCCTGACCATTCAGTATCGCTTGACGTTTCACCAATTACCCGTCAGACGCTAATGAACAAGTTGATTTTTTATTAATATCGGGAAACAGCTGATATATTCAAATATTCTAATTGACAGATGCCAGTGTCAAGTGCAATTTACGTAGTATATGTTCGTGTTATATATACTTTCGGTAAGGGATTAATGCAAAATACATAGAATTGACGGAAGGTAACGTGCAGAAATGGGTAATATGCCGTAATGATATATTTGTATTTATTTATTTACATTAAAGGATTAAAAAAAAAAATTGTTTCATCATTACTAAATAAAGTAAAATAAAATAGAAAAATTTAATACGTACCTGTCCTTTCCCTGCCATAAATCAAGCTTAAATCCCGATCAGTAGACCTGCTGTGAGAGTCATAACGATAGATTTCTGTACAAACCATACCTTTCCGCCATATTTAATAGTTCTCTCTTATTGTGGTTGGTCGAATTTGAAATTTACATTTGGATGTATAAAATAGTTATATTCCAAGTCTGTAAATCGTTCATAAACTATCAGATAGGTTTTAAATACATCTGTATTTTAAAATCTAAATTATAAGTTATAAATTTGTAAATTAAATTCATCATACACCAGCCCTAATAATCAGACATACGTTTCTCTGTTCCGTGTTAAATCAAAATTACGATTTATATTTTAAAAAATCATGATTTTTTAATTTGCCGTATTTTTGCTAGAAGCAAATTCAGACACATCATTTACCATTCTGTAGTAAAACTATTTGGGGATGAGTTTAAGCCGAGTATAAGCATTACATTAGTTAGTAGTGGCAAGTGCAGGAGGGTATTGCGAAAAATTAAAAGTGTTTTACACAATGTGAAAAAATTACTACGTGCTGCAGTAGTCTTTTGCATCTGTCGAAAGAATATTTTCTTCTTTGGACCTAGTCCACTATAGTTTAAGAAATTGATTTAGCCACAGAAAAACCTGCAAACTAGTATTTCTTGTTGCTTCATGAGCATTATAATATGTTATCAATAATATTTGAAATTTATTTTTTGGCATGATTTCTGTCTCTAGGTTTTGATTTACATAAATAAGTCTTTTTATTTTCTATGGTAACCTTAATTTTAATAAATATTTTTTTATTTAAATTATTGGCTATTTTAAACAATCATTTGTTTTAAATAAAATTATTTAAGTCATCTACACTCTGCTTGTAAGTTTATGTAAATTAAAATAACGGCAAATGAAATGTTTTTCTTCAATAACCAATATGTATGTACCGAAATGAGCACATCTAAATGTAAATATCAAATTGATTCCGAAAATTAAATACACATGTTTTCATTGGGCTTCAGCTGAAACCATTGAGCTTTACATAGAGGAGAACAAGATATGGTTCTTAGAACATCATAATCACTTAAAATGTAAATAGTTCCTACTTCTAAACTGAGTCAAATATTAAAAGGAAAAACACTTATTACCTACTGACTAATTTTATATTTTTAACTTTGTAATCGTTTGGAAGATTAATGATGTCGAAATTCGACATGTAAACAACAAATAAGAAATTTTGCTAAAGTAACAATATTGATATATTGATTACGAAATTCGGGGATTACCCGAATACTTAATTTATAAAATGATATGTGTGTAGTATGACGTCATTTAATTAAATGATAATTCATAAATTCATATATAATAATTTACAGATATTAATAAAGATTTCCATTGACGACTTTTGGAATTCATTTTGACGTCGCGTACTCATCGGGTATGTTAGGGTAGGTTATGTCGGAGCAGGTTACTTTAGGGTAATTTAGGTTCATATTCCATTGATAGTCAAATCAGTATCACTATCCAAAAATGAAAGAAAACTACAGCAATACTCGGTCAATTTTCAACTTTAGGCATATACTCGTAATGCCTATTTGCCTATACAAACTATACTTTGCTATAAAACGTGCCCATAATAATAAAACCAACAATGTGATCTCGAGAACTATTACAAAACAGATTAAACTAGACAGCAGATGTTGCATTAAAAACCATTTTGTAATTATATTTTGCAAACATTTTTCAATTGAGAATTAATAAAAATTTTAGTTTGCACTTGTGGGTTGCGCTGCTTTGTAATACTTTTATTATTATTCTTTTATATAAAAAGGTTTGCCAGATTTTGAAAGACTAAATACGAGACATGGAAATAAAAAAATAGTTATTTATGCTATAAGAGAGGTGCTATGTATATGTACAGGGTGTTAAAAAATAAGTGTCACAAATTATGAGGGCATATAGTACTAACTAAAATGAGTAAAAAATCAACATGAGTCCGATCTTCAACTGTTTTTGAGAAAGAGGCCATTTTGTATTACAATCAAAGAAAACTTGACGAACAAAATTTTGTCTTTGCCAGTAAATAAGACTATAAAAAACAATAACATTTTATAAGAAACATTTTTCACTTTCTAATAGTTACGAAGTTATTTGAAAACTAAATATTGGCAAAGGTCGCTACAACTTTTGTCTTAGTACAATTGTCTCATTTAATCAAAGTCGTAACTCTTACAGTTTTGGAGATAGCAGAGGTAAACATCGAAAAAACTCATTTTTCATTGCCTGTTACCCCAAAACTATTGAAGATCGGACCCATGTTGATTAAACTTTTTTACTCAATTTGGAACACTTATTTTTTAACACCCTGTATATTATAATAGTATATTAGTACATACGAGGTGGGAGATAGGGAGATGCTGAATTACAGTCGAGGGCTTGTGTAAATTACCGAGAGGCGGTACCTCGAGGTCAGATGGTCAGATAAAGAACGAGGATGTGATGAGATCTCCCACCGAAGTATGGAAATGGATGCTATTTTACCAGTCGAGGACGTGTTTGACACCGGAACAAAGCGAGAGCTTGCATTTAAGTCCGAAACTGGTCATAGATTACCTATTTACCTTTTATATTTATAAGATTCTTTTCACACCCGATAATTTATTTTTTCCCTGTTTATTTTTACTGCCAGATATATCAAGGAATACCTTGGAATGTTGATACATTGAAACAAAACATCTAAGTATTCCATGAAAAATTTAAGAAGAAAAACGCTGTCATTTGTCACATTTGAGTCGTCAAAGGTAACTTTTAAATGGAAATATTTTCGAAGTGAGAACAATTTGAAAGAAATTAAATTCAAAATCATAAATTATAAGAATCCTATGTAACAATTCTAATATTGAATTAACAATATAAGAAAGTATAACCGGGCATTTCGATTAAGTGAAATATTGGTGAAAATTGGTAATGATTGGTTGTGGCAATGCCAAACTTCTTAATAAAAAGAGAAACTGATATGTAATATAATTGAGGCGTACACAAATTTACATAACATAGAGAATAAAATCTAGAAAGAATACAGAAGTCAACATACAATCCAAATTATAAATACTATATCTAGACGGAAGAGAATACTTGTCATCGAATGCACCATACCCAGTAACTAAGCTAATATCTCAGCTAAGGATGTCTTATTGCAAGAAAACCAAGATTTTGCTGAGGGCATCGTACACACGTTCAGCTCAAAAGAATTATGCTCGCTTTGTAACCCTTACGAGCGTGATACTTTATACCACTTATTTTACAGATGTCCAATCTTCACGCCACTGAGGACACAGTTTGGCACGGTATAGGGAAGTTCCTATTTGGTGGTTTAGGGCTGGTTTATGATGAATTTAATATACGAATTTACAATTTATAATTTAAATTTTAAAATATAAACTCACATAAAACGCATGCGATAGTTTATGAACGATTTACAAATTTTAAATTCGTCCAATCACAAGATATAACTTTGCTTTATCCGTCAGCTGTCTTCTCTATTTGCGAGTTGTTGACATTTTGAAGATGGGTTCACAGGATCAAATTGATATTTTGTTTTTTGTTAATAAACAGTATTCGCGAACATCGTAATTTGTACGACAAAGTAAATGAATTGTACAAAAATATGATATTGCCCGTTGACAAATCAATGTGTTCATAGGCCTAACAGAGATTCTACGTTTTTTAGGTTTGTTTTATTTCTTTATTATATATATAGGTGTCTCAATAAGCTTGCTCACTATTGGTAACTTTTTTATTTGAAGAGGTACGAGCTTGGTTAAATGAGCAAAATTGTGCTATTTTATATTAGAAAATTGGTCATGTAGACAAAATAAAATTTGTGTCAGCGGTTCTCAAAATTTGGGACAATATATATCTTTTTTAAATGGAACCATATATTTTTTATTATTATTAAGGTAATGTTATTTATGTACAATTTTTTCAAATAAACGAGTTATTTACGGTTAAAAATTTAAATTTTGTAAACTATTTTGTTAGTTTTTTAGTCAAGTAAGGCATGGAAACAATTGATTCTTTGTTTTTTTGACGTTTAATAATTTCTCCGTAAAGTTCTCTGTGTTTAATAATGTTTAATAACTTTACAAATGAAGAAAAGTTAGATATGATCGTGCTATGTGGAAAGTTATATCTAGACACCAGTTATGTAGAACGGTCGGCTCTCTTTCCAAAAAAGTTTAAATGTGCGAAAGAAATAATGGCTTTCAATTTGAATATTTTCTTTGTTTTGTTATTACTGTAAAATAAATTAATAAAACAATAATTTTATAAAAGGCAATTGTTTCCATAGTTTCATCATCTTTGGCACAACAGCCCTTGTAGGGACAAGGCCTCAAGTACCGTAGGTACTCGTTTCGTGACCGTAGTACTAGAGCAGTCGGTGTACTTAATCCGTGCGACGACCACTGATTGCTATGCAACCAGTGCGGCAGCGGAAATACTCCTTCTACAGCTAGCACCACCTATGTTTTAACATGGACAACTGGTCGGGTCATCTCATGCGAGTACGATTAATATTGTGGCATTTTAAAGACTCGCACTCGTTTATTTGAAAAAATTGTACATACACAACATTACCTTATTGGAAAGAGAAAAAAATACTCTTTCTAATAAGATAATAAAAAATATATAGTTCCATTTAAAAAATATATATTCTGTCCCAAATTTTGGGAACCGCTGACACAATTTTTCATATAAAATGGCACAATTTTGCTAATTTAACCAACCTCGTATTTCTTCTAATAAAAAAGTTACCAATAGTGAGCAAGCTTATTGAGACACCCTGTATATATATATATATATATATATATATATCAACAATAGCAAAAAACAGTCCTATTAACGTGTAACAATTTCATGGCTATGAAAATAAAATTGTAACCTAAAATCTGAACTGATAACTGATGAAACGTCAAATGACAAGCAGCGACAAGTCACGCGATAGATATTGATTGGTCAGATCTAGAATTTTAAAATAGAACATAAACCAGAGAGAAAATTGTAATTTTTAAATCAAATTTATAAATTAAATTCATCATAAATCAGCCCCTACAGGTACTACTTACCTCCTACGGATTCAGAAATAGAAAAATCTCTATCAATATCAAAAGTCTCTAAAATAAGGGGACATGTCTTAACCACAGATTCCTAAGGCTAAAATACGACGATTTAATTAAACTTACCTTTACCGGAAAGTGTACCGTTTATTTAACCAGAATTCTGTTTCAAATTTCTTCGAAAAAAAAAAAATGCTTATAATAACAGAACACTTTATTCGATTTGGATGAAATTTGGGAGTTTTATCCTGACCGGCCCACAAAAAAGTTAATTCAGCATATAATGTTTTACTAGAAAGAAAGCGACGATTCATGCTTTTAGTAACCATGCCATAAATTACATCGTGATAATTAAAACTTTAAATAAGTATCATAAAACTCAGTCCACCAGCCCATACCCGGACCGGCCCTTTGGGAAATGTCCCGAAGCTCCCTTTGGCCAGTCCCGGCCTGAACTTGGGTATCCCGATATTGACTAAACAGGAACTTTTAAATGGTCATACCAATAACGTATTGTTTTTTTTTTTCAGAAAAATACATTCGATAGTAAATATTTCTCTCTCTGTTTAATTTATGATATTGTTACGGTTTACAGTTCACACAGAAAAAAATAAAACCTATGTGACTGCACCGTTAAATTTTATCTAGCAGTTATCCAAATGTCAAATAACTAATTTTTAATGACAGTAACAATTGTTTATAGGTTGTTAAAAATTTTCTTCGCAATATTCTAAAACTAGTAACATCTGTATGTTCGGCCCTCGGTTCGGCCTATAATACTATTTACTACCATTATTATAGTAAGACGATTAAATAATGTTAGCTTATTCCTAAACAAGTTGAAAAGATTGACAACTGGTTACTGTCATGTTTGGCATTTGGACAGTTAGATAAAATTTATTTTAAAAATTTAACGGTGCTGTCACTTAGGTTTTATTTTTTTCTGTGTGAAGTGTGAACTGTAACAGATGTCATAAATTAAACAAAGAGAGAAATGTTTACTATCGAATGTATCTTTCTGAAAAAAATAATTTCACGTTATCGGTGTGGCCATTAAAAAGTTCCTGTTTAATCATTGTCGAGACACCCAAGTATCATACACTAGTGATTCACTAATAATAACAGGTATCATCTTAAAAGATGACTTATAATTATAACAATACAAAGTACCATACCAAACATCCAAATTGAATAATGTGTTCCGTTATTATAAGCAATTTTTTTTTTTCGAAGAACTTTGAAGCAAAATACTGGTTAAACGTACACTTTCCGGAAAAGGTAAGTTTAGTTAAATCGTCTTATTTTAGCCTCAGGAATCTATGGTTAAGCTATGTCCCACTTTTTTAGAGACACCTGTATATCTAATATGTACAAAATGTATTGTAATATCGTCTCTTAAGCTCAGTGGTTTCATATGAATATGTACACCATTTATTTTATCTTGTACTTCATATAGAAATCTTAATTTGTCAACAGGAACAATTTATCGTTGCCAATTCCTTCCAAATAAGTGTATTCATGCTTGATTTACATATATATTTATTTATTATTTATTTGTTTACTGTAAATTATAATTATTAACGTGGTATTTATAATTCTACCTTTTCATTCCAATACATCAATTCGAATCAAACAACAGTGTTTCCCGTGATGCTAAAATAAATAAAATAAGCATTGAGCTTGAGTATGTCTATGATGTAAGCTTTAGTTAACACAATTAAAATGGAAAATGATAAAATATTCATGATCACTTTCTTTCCGAAACTTATTAGAAATAAACTTATTTATTTATCGCATTAAAAAATATTTCTTCCCACTTGAGCAACTTTTACACATATGGAATTTCTAAAAAATTACGTTAAAATAATGCATTTCAAGCATTCTTAGAAATTAAATCTGCAACCATGTAAAAACGCATACATAATTTCCGTAATAACAAAACTGTTATGAACACCTAATTTCACTGAATTTTATATGACTTGAATTTTTATGAAGCACGAATGCGTTTACGATTTAAATAAAAAATTCGCTTTCAAATATTTTAGGTTACACAAAACCAAATTTATTCAACGGATATCCCACATTGAACAAAGACGGACTTTCTCCAAACGTGACAAAAACGATTCGTGACAGAAGAATTCAAGGTCATTGATAGCGTGTGCCTCCGGCGGCAGCGGGATATTTCTCCGAACGAGCGCAACATGCAAAGTGCTCGGCGAAGAACTTTCTCCCGACTTCGCAAACAAATCGCGCTGTAGAAAATACTCTCTTGAGCATTACTTTCGTTAGCGGTCATTATCACATTCTTCATTTATCTCTCTGTGTACATAATAGGGTAGTTTTGGGCATGTGCAATAGTGCAACATTAATTGCTAGATCTAGCAGTATAATGTTATCGTATATTTCTTGTTTTTTAATAAAATAGTTTCGAAAAAACAGTGCATGTAAAATGTATAATGTAAGTAAACACTTTCTATAAATTATTTCAGAATAGATAAGTACGATTCTTTATTTAAACTTTTTTTTCGTATTTATTTTTTTTTATTTAAAATATTAATTCATAGTGTAGTTATAATCATTATTTGTCCTCATATATTTAACTACTTATTGTTGCAGGACTTATAGATCGTAGTACAGGGTGCAATAAATTCGTCTACCGTATAAGAAACAGTTATTATGCACGCTACAGAAAATTGAGTTAGGTCTTTATGGGCCAACTTTTTGAGAAATATTCAATGATCAAATCTTTTCATTTGCTTTGAAAAAAAAAAAAAAATGATGAACTTGAATTTTGACTATAATTTTTTTGTGGCTGGAAATTTTGAAAAGTATTGCAATTTTTTTATGCAGAAATAAGAAGAATATTTTTTCATGTATTCGAGAGACGACATAAAATAACACCATTCTCTTACACTACTGTGGAAATTCACACATTCTCTAACTGACAACTGTTGCAGAAACAGAATGAGCATATTATGTTACAGAATATTATTCTGTAACAGTTAGTTACAGCCCACAATTTCAAAATCTAACCGGCTTTGCTTGGCGCGTTGTTTCCATTGTTTCTTTGATTTTGTCACTTGAACTGTCAAATTGTAAAAGAAATTTTCACAAAAAGTAATTATACGCTTTGTCTTACACTTTTTGAATTTCATTACATGGTAAGTTAAATAACAAATGATTGATTTTATAACACACCTATAATATTTTATTTTTAGCAAAAATGTTATATGGCGAGGAGAATATATTTTTTAAAGTGTTAGAGAAAGTATAGTCTAAAACTCGTAAATAATAGTTTTTCCGCCATTCGCGAAACCGTAGACTTCGCCTTCAGCCTACAAACTTTTCGGTAATGCGGAAATTATCTATTTTATACTAGTTATAGGATATACTATTCTCTGTGTCGAAATTAAAATGACATATTCTAGCATTCATTAATGTCAGGAGCTTAATTTTTAGATGAATAAAAACAGAAAACAGTACTATATATCAACCTATTTTGTCAAAAATTTCCCTTAATGGAAATTTTTAACTATTTTTATACAGAAATAATGCAAATTAAAGCCGAAACAGAGAAAATAGTATTAAAAAAAACTCGTTACAGAAGGGTATTCAAGCATTAGTTCTTTTTCCCACTCGCTGCTACGCTTGTGTCGAAATTAAAACTCGTGCTCGAATAGGTTACCTTATGTAACTCATGTTTTAATATACTATTTTTCAGCTTTTATTATGTTGGTACGTTTCATGTAAGACGTATAAATCGTAGTAGCATATGCTTTTAAAACAAAAGAGTTATTAATACTGTCGTTAGTAACAATTAATTTGTTATGTTTTATCATTTTGTTTGATTTATTTTATTGAAACGGTAAAATTGTTTTTTTTTTTTAAATGATATAAAACAAGCTCGAACACAAACCATTGAATTGGGCCAATAAAGGCCTACATCAATTTTCTGCAGCGTGCATAATAAGAAAGTTTCTCATAAAAAGAAGTCGAATTTGTTACATCCTGATAAGGGTTCATATTTTTTCGGACATATTTATAAACTAAGTGGAACCAAACATATTCTGATCATATAAAATTAGTGAATAATATCTGGCTGGAAACAGCAAAATGATCTATTGTTATTGTGTGGCATCAGTAAAAACCCGCATGACTCGATTAATTGTTATTTACATTTTAAAGTCAATTTTTACCTCTATTGGATACATTATTATACATATTTTTGGTGAATAAGCACGTTTTAAGGTCACTAGAATCCGATTTTAACATTTTCGCAATGATGTGTGTATGTATGTATCTATATGTGTGTATGTGTGTGTGAGTATGTGTGTGTGTGAATGTTGGAGGGACGGTTTCTCAAATTCTAAGACCAATTTAACGACCTATTCCTTAATCTGAAATTAATGGGAAGAGCTAAAAAGGTTTTGTAATAATTGGAAAACCGGAAGTAGTAGTTTTTTAAAAAAATGTCCTAAATATTATTTTTTTGGAAATTTGTGTTTTTACAAATGTATAATAGAATATAAAATTCTCTATCCGATACATTGAACATTTTTATTATATCTTCTATAGATTTAAAGATAGAGAATTATAAATATGTAAAATAATCCAATATAATTAATCTCACAGCCCAAATAACTCCATGGAAACCAGTTGAAAAATCAAAATGTTTGTAATTGACAGAAAAATGTCAGTATCAAAAATCCAGATACATTACTGAAAGCATTTTCTGGGAAGTACATTAAATATTTCTTATTTTATTATTAATTAAATATGTATATTACATATACTCTTCAATGAATTTGAAGAATCTCGAACATTTAGAAGAGTAGGAGTAAAATGAATTTAAAAAAATATAAAAAAAAATATATTAATAGTAGATGTAATTAGAATTTTGTGTGTGTATCGGAAATGATAAATACAATATGTACTTATATAGCGTGATATGGAAATGGCGAGAGGTCTTGTGCTGGCCACAACAGATTTTTTTGTCTAGGAATATCAGTATTTTGTGAAATGCGCTTAAAAAAATATTAGGTTAAATATCTTTACCTCAGGCACGACAGCTCTTGTCCGAACAAGACCAGGGGCGCGATTCTCGACATCGTTCGTATTCGTACGAATGCGAAAGCGAAGCGAAGCTCCAATGCGAACAGAAACTCTAAACCGTATTCTCGACAACTCTTCGCTTCGCGTGTCGTTCGAACACGAATACACGGAGTGCAATATTTGGCAACGTTGCATAAGACAGCTAGACAACTTCACACATATTTTGACATTACATTTTGTCAATTTGAGTGTGGAAGAAGGTTGAGTGTCAGGTAGAAATTTATTAATTGAATATGGAATTAAGCAAGAATAGTTGCAAAATATCCGAAAGCCAAAGGAAAATACTGGTAGAATATATTAAAAAGTTAAGCTTGTAAAATATTCTCTTATCAATCAAGCAATTGAAATTCAGAAGTCTCCTAATAATATCAATCTTAACACAGGCTATGAACTAAATAAATCATGGTACCCTGTTATTCGTTTATAATTTTCTTATTCATTTGTATGTTTTATATTAACCATTTATCAATGTACCTTTGATTTTATATACTTGTAGTCTTGACTACATATTTATTTATTTATGTTATTATTATTAAAACCTGAAGAAGACAGTACCTTGCTGTCGAAACGTTGTTAATTTAATAAAATATCTACAGAACTAAACCCAAATATTGTTTAATTATATATCAAGATCATTCGGTCTTTTCTTTGGTTCCATAAAAGGTCTTACAATATCCAATAAAAATTCAAAAAGTCTCTTATCAACACGAAATAGTTTATGAAACATATTATCCGATAGTTCATTAATCGGATTTCTTACTATTACATTTTGATTTTCTTCATTTAATTCATTTTGTAATTCGTCCATTTTCCTTACTGAAACAACGTCCACAAAACTCAAGTACATGAAAGCGAATGACTCAACACGAACGCGAATGGTTTTACCCACTCGCTGCAATACGAACAGTATTCCACGAATTCGTAACGAAGCGAAGGGTCGAGAATACAGTTATACAAATTTTGTTCGCTTTCGTGCGAAAACGAACGACCTTGGCGATTACGAACGCTCAAGAATCGAGCCCCAGTAGGTTTTCGTTTCATGACCGATCCGATTAGTATTAGTTCGAGTCCCGAGTACTAGTGCAATTTGAATCTGTCCGTCAACCACTGCTTAGTATGCAACCAGGGTGGCATCGTGGATACTTTTTACACCATCTGTGTGTATTTAACATGGACAATGGAATGATGTGTGATATCAAGGATCAAGGCCTAATGGCAGAAGTAGGTAGACGAGGCAATCAGAAAATGAGGATTCATAGCGCAATACGCAATGTGCACGGCTATTCTGCACCAGCCTGTTAAATATGTACCAAACATAATATTTAAGAATAATCAACATATAATTGTAGCATAGCAGCAATTTTCTATTAGCTGGTTATCAACTAGTATTTTTTTTGCGTTGTCACTAAATTTTAGTAGTAATTGTAGCATCTTCAGTTTTCATGAAATTAATACAGATTTCTGAAAACGAGCGCATTTTCTCATGCACATTAAAATTAAGTAAAACAATGAAGCGCTTTTCGTATATGAAACGTTAATTTAACATTAAAAAAATACATTAAAAATTAAAATTCGTACCTACATAAAAATTTATTGTATCATATCACTTCCCAGCTAGCTGGAAAATACTTTTTCGGCTAGCTAAATGTCACTTTCCAACAGCTAAAATGTCTTTGTGATTTTGCCAAGTCAAAATAAATTTCCATAATAAAAAGAACGCTTTATTTAACAAATAAACAACAGTACACAGTAAATTAGTCAAATTATAATTGTTGAGAAAAACGGCAAACCATCAAAACATGTTAAGATTACTCAACTGACAGAATCAATAAATATTTTGTCGTTAACTAGCAACATTGTCATAAGTTAAAGCAGAGTGTATAAATATAGGTGAGACAACTTTTCAATTTTTTATGTTGACGATCAGTAGGCCGACATTGTAAGCCTTACTGACAAATATAAAGAACAAAGGATTTTTAGTACATTTTAGTGGTAGAATCTTACTTTTCAAAGAATATTGAATCTTCAGAGGATATTTATAATGATACAATAGAATTCATTATTGAAAATTATTTATTTACTTTTCCATGCAATACACATAAGAATGATGTTATATCCCACACTTTAAATTATTATATCCAAATAAGAATGCGGCAATATTGCAATAAAAAAAAATAAAAATACGAAAAAAATATCTCAAAAGAGAAAAATAGCAAAACGTTTATCTCAATAGATTTATTTTATTAAATATGTTCAAAATACAAGTGTAAATAAATTGTTGAGTATTTGCTATTTCTATTTCTTCGTATATATTTTGAAGTATTATTCAACAATTATTATGCAAATGGACCGCTGGAACACATTAGGCAACTCAGGCATCGCCTATGGGCGGCAAAAATTGAAGGGATGTCATTAGAGAGACTAATATATTGATTAAATTAATTGTAATTTTGACACAGTTATGTACATAGGCCCGGATTATACAACGACATTTAATTTGTCATGTTAGTTTCAGAATGTTATATGGTAGAGCACATTTGTAGAGGCGCTACGTGTAAGGTTACAATCTCGGTCTACTGATCGCCAACATTTATAAAGCATAAAAGATTGAAAAGTTGTCTCACCTATGTATATACATCGTGGTTGAAGTAAACTATACAAATTATAATAAAACTGTCAAGAAATAAAATTTATGTTTAAAAACTCAATGATTACTGCTTGATTGTGAATAAAATAGTATACATACTTCGCGGATATGCTAATTCCAGCCTCGCGCTCATAGCAGACCTCGGTAAACCTCGGTCATCTACATCAGCGCTTGGCTGTATTGGAGAATCTCCCGGCTCGGTGTGTAAGTACTATTAAACCAAATAGTAGTTAGTGAAAAAATTAAAAATATCAAATTTGAAATTTGTTTACCTTTGTACTGTATGACATGTGTACATTTTGCGGTTGTAAAGATGAATCCGGAGAATGACAATGGGGGATTACGGCTCAATCGAATTAAAGGAAAATAGTAAAAAAATACGAATGTATATGCTGAGTAACGAATATTAATAAAAAAATGAAATGGTATAATTGAGATATTTCGGAAATAAAGGGTTTTTTGTTATAACGCTTCGACACTAATATAAAAATATTTTGATTAGCGACCGAAAGACCGCCTATACATGCATAACAAATAGCGTGTTAGGAGATGTAGGTTACTACCAATGGAAGTTAAGAAATTCAAATTCGAAAGGAGGGGCTAACATTCCTGTACTACAGTTTCCAACAGTTTTTATTTTAACATAAATTTCTTGCATTAAACTTAATAATTTAAATACACCTGTAATTATAAAGTATGTATACTTATACAGTGTTATAATATTAATTTATTTTTATGTAAATATAACTTAAAATAGCATATATTTCAAGAATATTTAGGTCCATGATGAAAACAGTTTGATATAAAAACACATAAATGTGACGTCACGTCAATCTTTTCAAAATTCGGGAGACCATAACTCGCTTATTAATAAGAATTTTTTCACCGGATTTTCATCAATAGTCTTAGTTTTCCTAATATTTTCAGATGAAATTATAAAAAAAAAATGGTGTAATCCCCCATTATAATAAATTGAAGTAACATGACAATGTCAAAATAACATGTACAGAATGAAAATATTATTTTTTAACGAACCGTAATACGGCCGAAATTCGAGTCGTTAAATATTACAATGGATTTTACGATTGTAACAGATAATAAATGTTTATGAATAAAATAATTGTTTTACTACGGGCGTTTTGAATATAACGATTCATTACCCTCGTTATGGACGATTATCAATATGGGCATTAGTGTTATCACAGCTATAATGTCTGATATTTCATTTTAAATATGCATTTAACAAAAAAAAGTTTATCAATATTTCCACAGAAATGTTATCATTTATCATGTATAAAATTTTATTTCCGTGGGTTATCGGCCCTTATTGTATTTCATTCTTATAAGTTCAATTAAAAAATATTTACATTTGAATTATCGAATTAATATATGTACATATTTCTATATTTCACTGTATGTACTCAATTTTTGAATGTTTAATTTTCCTTGTATTTATACCAGTAGGTATATTTAAAAGAAATTTCCATTCCAATGTATTTTTTTTTTTTAGATATTATAAAGATTATATCAAAAATATAAATATGATAAATAAGTAAAAATATAATGTATAAAAACAAAATTGAATAGGTATAAAATATTTCTTTTTCTCTTTGCTTTTATTAAAGCGTCAAATGAATGATGTGGAAAAAGACTTGTTTGAATGAATATAATATGTATAGCGTTCAGAAGAAGAAATGTAATATAACTTTCAATTTACTGATAGGTACCTACTGTACAGTGTAAAATATAATTACTGCGTTCACTAAACGATTAGTTTATGAATTCCAAAATAATAACAACCTAACCCTTCGATTTTCAAAAAGTAGGCATCACGTAATATAAATATACTTTTTAATTTAGTTTAGAATACGATCCGCAGGCGAATATTGAAATCATCCGAGAGTAATATAGCTATTATATGCGAATCAAATACTATACATTATCTACAATTATCAATTTCACAGTTTATAAAAATAGTCCAGGGGATGGAGGCTGAAAAAGGGGGGTATCCTACAAAAGGTCGGGTAGTTCTGAATTTTTGATATGTTGTATAGGATGGTAAGTAAAATCATCTTGTAAAAACCACCGAAAATCAGCACTTTTTTCAGTTTATTGACTATAACTTCTTTCTGGTGCATTATAGCACAAAAAAAAGTTATTTGCCGACTTGTAGAAGACAAAATTTCCTGCGAACTAGTTGTGTAAAGTTATTTTGTACGACTAATAGCAACGGAGCTATGATGCTGAGAAAAAAGGTTAAAATTGCGTACTTAGCAACATTTTGAGTTTCTGTCCACTTTACATCGCAAAAGCTCCGCAACACATCATTTTAGCGTAAAAGTCCTCATAATCAATCTTATAGAGAATTTAATTACCTACAAAATCCAATTATATTTTTACGATCAATGCAACGGAGTGGGGAACAATTTACAAAAAACGATAAAAATAGTTGTTTCTAGTTTAGAGCACCAACTCTTTTTGGTTTATTATTTCTAATTATAAAAGTATTATTCAAACAAAATACAAAATAATCTGTATAGATGCAAAATAAACGTAATTATGTGTTGGCAAACGTCAATGAAGCTCCGTTGCTATAAATCGTACAAAATAACTTTACACAATCGTTCGCAGGAAATTTTGTCCTCTACAAGTCGGCAAATAATTTTTTTTGTGCTATAATGCACCAGAAAGAAGTTATAGTCAATAAACTGAAAAAAGTGCTGATTTTCGGTGGTTTTCACAAGATGGCGGAGGAAGCGGAGGAGGGGGATTGTGGAAATTTGAATTTTTCACTAACTTACCATCCTATACAACATATCAAAAATTCAGAACTACCCGACCTTTTGTAGGGTAAAATGCTTCGTTTACTGGACTAAAATATATGGTTATAATATTTTGAGTGGTTATGTTAGACACGTTGACGTTACATCAGAAACTGCAATGATATGTCAGATGTTGATGTCATTATTGACATGTGTGACTGATTTCTTTATTAATAAATTTAATTAAGTAGTATATTTTATGACAAATGTTTATAAAAGTATCAATAATACAGTGTAGTTTATTTATATTAAAAAAAGTCTTAACCGTGGAACATGATTATTTATTATTTCGCAAGTGTAATATGAGTAGCACAATGTATTTAGAGTTGGATACATAATGTATTTGTAGCTCAATAGTTGACAATATATTTATGGGGTTGTTTTTTTAAAAAAACTGACCGCTATGTGGGGGGGGGGGGGTGTTGTAATTATTACGTACGATAAATTTCAAATATATATTTTAAATCAAAAAAATATTTATAAACAAAACAAAATTATATTTTTTAAGTCATACTTTATAAATTAGCTCAATACGCCTATCCTTCAAAAAAGTTTTTGCAAATAAAAGCGACCACATAACCAGGAAAATATATTGTACCAGGCAGATTTCAAATGTAGATTGTGCGTTCTTCCACAGTTTTTAACATTTTTTATTTTATTTAAATTTAATGTTGGGGTTGGTCGACCACTTGCCAATACGTTATTATCATCTATTCATCTAGAGAACTGTGTTTCCAATAAATTGCATATAATACCATTATGCAGATTCATTCTGATGATTTAAATATACAATGAGCAATCTGTTAAAGTGTTAATATTAACAATAAAATATTAAAGTGAATTTATTTTCACTGATTTTTTTTAAAAATATTTTGTTTTCTGAAATAACAGGTGAAGTTGCTCTTCACCTTCTTCACCCGAATAGCCGCCACTGTTTGTTACTAGAGAAGTAGATAATGACGAAAAACTAATTTTAGTAATATTTTTCACTCTGAATTAACCTCTAAATCAGCGAGAATGTTTTAAATTAAAATGTTACCGTATATAACCTATCTCTATAACTAATCGCTTAGTACGAAAATATTTTTCTGTAAACAAATTTTTGAGATTTCATCTGACATTCACTTCACTTATTTAATAGTCGTTGCGCGTTGCACGTCGCTATCAGTTATTTCCCTTTTTGGCGGTATTATATTGGAAAATGAATTAAATTATAAGGAATAATTCTTTAAATTAAAACCGACTGCAATATTTAAGAAAACAAAAATATTTTTTTTTAAATTAATGCTGACGACATGACATGATGTATCTTCATTTCACGTAAAAAAAAATAGCGTTGATTTAGATAGGGATACAAATTCTGTCCTTTGATTGGTCAGAATGTTAACCTAGTTTACAAAAGCGAAAAAAATATCACTTGTCACTTGTTTTGATGTAATTTTTAATATTCAGAACTCGTAAATTTTACAGGAAAATAATAAAATATTTTTATTATTGACCAAGTTTGGTTTCACGTATTTAATTAATTTATTTAATGCATGTATTTAAAAACGGTCGGCTCTCAAGCGCCATCGTACATGGAATGAAGTATAGGTATCAGGGTTGGCAGATATATATCAAGTGATATATATCATGATATATATCTTGATATATATCCGATATTTATTGATTGATATATATCATGATATATATCACTTGATATATCGTCGCGTTCAAGGCAAAACGACACAAGCGCCATTTACATAATAAGCCAGGAGACACAAATAACTGTCTGCGCTTTTATACAAATATATTTTTAATGTCTTAACTGCATTAAAAGTAAGCAGATTTTTTAAAACACTTACTTTGACATCAATAACTCGGGCCATTTCACTCTGCATTCACCCATAAGAAACTACGTAGAAATGGAGCATATGCCATTTTAAGCCTGCGTAATAAAATTGTGATTGTCGCTTGCGCAACTTCAAAGTGAAATATCTACTTAAATAAATTTTTCGTACTTATGCCACTGTGTTTAATAGATGGAGGTTACGCCAATCTATCGAAAGGTACCAAAATCGCAAATTACGATTTTTTGGCGCTTAGGCCGTTTTGCCTTGAACGCGACGATATGTCTGCCAACCCTGTATTTATGTAATATAAATATTTAGGAAAATGTTATTTTTTGTTACTTAAATAAAAATATGAATATTTTATATCATATGTCAAACTACAATAGTATTTACTCATTTAGGTATTTACTATTTATATAATATATTTAGGAAAAATGTTATTTTTTGTTACTTAAATAATAATAATTTTTGTCTTGTTTTTTGTTATTTTAAACTAAAGTTTGATTTTTGTTGTATACCAAAATAAAGGTATTTTACGTTTCATGTTTTTTTTTGCATATAGCCTAAGAACGAAATTCCTGATATATATCGGATATATATCGGATATATATCCGATATTATGATATTTTGATATTTATATAAATATCATGATATTTGCCAACCCTGATAGGTATATCTATTAATTAAATTTAAATACATGTTTTTAATAAATTGTTATCATAGTCAAAAATAAACCTCAATATAAAGAGAATATTAAGTTATTAAATTTAAAACCTGACGGGGTCATCCACCATGGTAACACATTAGAAATTGGATCATTTATATTAAAGGTAGATCTTAAAATTGTACGAAAGTAAACCAACTAACCTGCTCTGATATAACTTATTTGTATTTATTGTCAAGATGTCATGTCATACAGTATTTTCGCCTTTATCTTATGTTGTGTAAACTGTAGAATAAAAAGGTCCCTAGAATTGAACTCGTATAAGCAACTGAAGTAGATTTTACCTGTGATACTCTCTATTATAATATGGGTGCTACACTACAATATGTTAATATAATTCCGAAACAAAGAAACATTTTTATAAGTGACTCCAATTATTGGCGAATTTCACAGTTTGAGAAAAAAATGAATAATAATTAAGGCTTTCCATATCAAAAATTACTTTCAATTTATACGAAACATCACAAAAAAAATATAGTAGAGAAACCAACTAAGTAATTTTTTATTTAGTTCAAATTTCCTGTTATAAATATATGAGTTTAACATTCGTAACACCGTTGATTTGACATGGACTTTATTTAAAAAAATACTTAATTGTAATTGTCTTGCTCTAACTTAGACACTTATCTTTTTTGCCTGATCATAATACGAACACCAGCAAGTTTTTTCTTTTCTTTTTGTTGTTTTGTTTATATTTATCAAACACATCAGTTTCTATTCTGTCTTCTGTCACATAGCTTTTAATCTTATAAAAGATTTCCCGTTCGAACTTACAACGTTACAACCAGTTGCTAAAAGAAAGTATCATTTTCACGTTTTAGTTTTTTTAAATGCGTTTGTTTTCACAATCTGTTCTGATTTTATCGTTGCAAAGGAAATCGATGAAGTTTCTTGTTTTGACAGATGAATTCCCGTATTAGTTTTTTTAAATGAATATTTGGATATCAACTATCACTTTTATTCTCCTGGGCAGATGGTGTCCGGCAAATTCGGTCATTTATAAAGAAAGTTTGTTTGTAGGTAATGAAAGATATTTATTTTAAATAAAATATGGGATTGATTTCGAGATAAAAGTGAAAACTATAACTCATAAAATAATGAAAGATTTTAAATGGAGAATCTATAAACTCTGTAAACTTGGGTATCACATACAGAAATTTTTACCTATAATTACAACAATCGATTTTTTACAAAAAAAAAATCAACAAATTAACTTTTTTATTTGAATCACATAACACTAAAAAAATGGGATATTTTTAATAATTTTTCCATAAGAAATGTTATTTTTAAATGATTATATTTATAAAAATAAAACTTTATTATAATGTACCGTATGTAATATAAATTTGGCTGCTTTTACTGTGCCCAGTTGGTTGCTCAATATGTAATGAATTAAATTAAATGAAGAAAAAACATGTCCTGCCTACCCCATCCGATAATAGTAATTTACTTAACAAGACCTGAAGTTTAGGAATCATCTTAGACCCTAAATTAAGTTTTGATATTCATGCTAATAGTATAATTAAGCAATCTTATAGAATGTTGGGATTTTTAATTCGATCTTCGCAATGTTTCAAAAACCTTCGTATGATAAATATTTATGTGTATCGTTGGTGCGCTCACAATTAGAGTTTGCAACTGTTTGTTGGGCACCACATTATCAAGTGTATATAAAAAGAATTGAGAGAGTCCAAGAAAAATTTATAAATTATTTGAATTCTAGACTCCCAAATTATATACCTAATTTGATTAATTCAGAAAAAAGGAGATTGTTTTTGGATTTGTCCATTCTTTTTAAAATTATTAATAATTACTTTGACTACCCTATGTTATTATCTCAAATATTTTTTCGGGTATCTAATTTTACAACTAGAGCTTCTGATTTATTCACACTGTGGAATTTGCTAAGACTAATGCCCCATTAACTGATCTCCCACTTCTATATAACAAGTTTTCTAAATTAGATTATTTCCCGATATACAAGGTGTCCCATTTAAGGTACGAATGCATTGGTATCTCGAGAACCGTAAGAGCTACGAGGTTGGTTAAATTAGACAAAAGTTGCCCCATTAGGAGGCTATTTTAATGGTGTTTTGTTATTTGCGAAAAAATGCATAGGTCACTAGATACAGGTGAAAATGGAAATTTAGCGATTTTCTTTTTTTGCTTATAACTTTGTTATATGAAATAATACGAGATTCTGGTTTGCACTTTCTTAAGGCACTTTTGTATGGTAAATTTGCAGAAGTTCTCAATTTTTTTTTATATCTAACCATTTACGAGTTACTGATAGCAACTTTTATTTTTCATATGGAGGTCATATTAAGCTATGGCATTTTTAAATAGAGATTTTTTTTAGCTTTACAATGATATAAAACAATAATAATTTATTTTTATAATTGACAGAAAAATTAACAAAAATTGTTATTTATACTAAAATTAAGTTGAAAAAAGTAAATCGAAAGCTGCTATGGAAACAACGAACAACGAAAAAGTGCAACAATTGAATTTCTGAATTTTACTTGACAATAGTAGATTATTACGAGAGTAATAAACGAACTTTGACAACGATTGTAACAACTCAACATATCATATTTTTCCCAACGAGAAAAATTCATATTTAATATTAAATTCTGTTCTTAGGAAAGCATCGTTTCTAACCTTCAGTTTAATTAAGAAACTGTCACATAGCTAGATGTGGTAGGATCGTCCTAAGTAAATAGGATATTTTTTTATTCCGCTAATCGGTTTATTTCATTTTTTATTAACCGACTAGTAAGCTTGTTTGAATAAAATTTGTCCGGTTACTAGCGAAGTTTAAAAATATTTTTATATTCAATTGAAAAAAATATCACATAATAATTGGTCGACTCCGGTGGCTCAATGGTTAGAGCAACGCTTCTTATTCATGAGTGTATGTGTGGAGTGTGGGATTTATTTATGTTGAGAGGTTATTTTTAAAAAAAAAAAAAGTAGGGATAGGACTTAGAGTCGATGCTTTACCCATAAGACCCGTAAGAGCCATATTACCCGTACGAACCGTATGACCCATAAGACAACGTTATGTGTAAAGCGTAGATTACGTTATTGTATTTAAATATACATTTAAATTATTTACAATGGTGTGTCTTTTTTATAAATTGATTTTTGTTACTTCTGTTGTACAAATTACTAATTTAACTTTTAAAACTAATTGTGTTAAGTATATTAAATGTTTAAGCAAATAAATCTACAATGGTATGTGAAATTCAAAGCGGTCAAGTACGTCTTACGGGTAATACGGCTCTTATGGGTCTTACGGGTCTTTTGAGTCTTACGAGTAAAGAATCAATTCCGACCCGTATTCGCTGAATTACAGGTGAGCGGGTGGCCTTTTGAATCCATCGGTATTCCGAGCACTAACAAAAAGTAACTGCGTCAAACGAATTTTAGATTTCAAATTTACAAATTAAAGTATAAACATATGTGTTCTATAAAATTTTATGTATATTTAGCACAGTAAACTACGAATATGATTTAATTTAAATTTAATATAAATTTAATTTAAATTTAAATTTTATTTTATTTTATTTATTTATTTAAAATTCTTGGCTAGGCACTACACTATTAAATTGTAACCAAAATTTACAAATCCTACTTCCGCACGTCTGCAGTCACAAAACATATTAAACGATATTTGTTTATTGATTTATAAGCAGAATTTTATGCTCGATAACTTTTATTTGAAGTATTTCTTTTTAAAAATTATTTGGGTAGTACTGTGCAAGGAACTACTGTTTTCCCATGTTAAACACCTATGGCCAAAATTTTGAGAAACAGCTTGTTATATATTTATACTTACTGAAGTTTTTTTTAAATAACGCTTTCATGTGAATTTATATAATAATATTTAATTTAATATTGCACTTGTATTCATTGACGTACAAATATTCGAATAAATAATCAAATTATGTGTACTTAAATGTCAAAGAATGCAAGGATATTGATCTATTGCGTACATATGTAGCAAACATTCTGTTGATCTGTAGGGAATTTACCATCGCATTCGTTGTTGGCAAAGAGGTAAGCTCCAGCTTTAACAAGATTACAGAATACCAGTTTGTAGGATATCGGATTACAGAAACTTCTAAACCTAATTAACGGATTAATTACTGGTTTCTATTACTTGTACCTACATACACTAATCAAACAGGCCTTTAAAAAATCATATTCGTAGTTTACTGTGCTAAATATACATAAAATTTTATAGAACACATATGTTTATACTTTAATTTGTAAATTTGAAATCTAAAATTCGTTTGACGCAGTTCCTTTTTGTTAGTGCTCGGAATACCGATGGATTCAAAAGACCACCCGCTCACCTGTAATTCAGCGAATACGGGTCGGAATTGATTATTTACCCGTAAGACTCAAAAGACCCGTAAGACCCATAATATTATATATAAATTTAAATTAAATTAAATAAATAAATAAATAAATTGAATAAATAAATATAACATCATGGCATATTACCCATTCCATTGCCGAGTGTACCGATCTGCATTATCACAGATATCGGTAATGCTGACGACATATTCATACTGTGCGGGCATGTATCAGACGTCACCTCACATGTCCTCATTGCTGGCGTGGAGAGAGCACCACAGGTGTCACTTTGGTGCCATTTAAAATTCTAAATCATTTTGATAACTGTCGGAATCGAACCTGGGTTCCAGAGACCCCATGAAAAAGAAAAAGAAAACAAACATTCATAAGCTTCTCAACCTCAATGATATATTAAATGTCTATTTTTTTTTTGTTTAAAACAACAACAAAGCATAAATGATTAATTTATTGTGGTAAAAAAGAAAATTATTGTTTTTTATTTTATTTTTCATTTGTTTCGTAAACGCTTTTCTCGCCCCAATATATGAATAAATCATGTTTTTTCTGTTGTAAACAAATGAATATACTGAATATAGGTAGACATGTTATACGTATACAGCGTGATTCATTTTGATTGCGTTTGTTAAAAAAGTATACTCTTTTCATTAAAATGGGTCTATAAATAAAAGTGTGAAAACTGCATTTTTTAACGCAACTGGGTGAAAAAAAAAATGAAACGCTATGGCAATTTTCTTCACACTTTTATTTCAGATGTAAAAAAAGTGTACGCAATTAGAGTAAAAAGTATCTTATTTCTTAGGATGTCTTAGGATCTATCGAACTCGCCTACGGTTCCGATCGGTCAAACTTTCCTAGTCACAAAATAAGAGAAGACTATATTTTTATGTTGCACAAAATTATATATTTTTTGTTTTTTTTTTTTTTATTGCTTAAGACTTGTTTATGATGGATTTAATTTACAATCAATTCCATACCTAATTATATTGAATATCCATTATAAATTAAAATTACATTTTTTATATAAATAAACTACGTTTTGACTTATTATTGATACTGCCATTAACTGTCATCATTTTATTTATTTAGTTACTTGTTGCTATGAATTTTAAAGAAAACTGTATTCTGTTTGATGTGATTTAAAAATTTTAGAATAAAATTTCGAATATAAAAATTTGTAAATCTAATTACATATCTAAAAGCCGGTTGCATCAGCGTAACATAAATATTAAACTTGACTTAAATTGACCAGATTGCATCTGTACATGTTTTCAGCTGCATTCTTCATTAACAGCCCGATTCACAAAAAGGTTTAAGCTAATCCTAATTTTTGGATTAGCGAATTCTACTCTAATTTTTACAGTTTATAACTTAAAATATAGTCTAATCTATTCCTAGTACCTAACTGTATTGATAATATCATGAAAATTAAATTTTAAATACCGGAATAGAATAGAATTTTTCCAACGAGCTATAAGTATATATAGAGTGGCGCATCGCACGCTCAACGCGTCCTATACCCGTACACAGTTGAATGCTTAGGTCGGCGGCCATTACTATAACCGAGCATCTCTCCTTAATTGCACTGCGCTCATTGCACTATTCATTAAAAATGCCCGCAAAGTGTGTTGTTACTCAATGTGGAAACAGACAAATTAGAAATAGTTGCACGTCGTTTCACAGGTAAATTTTATAGTCAAAAATTTTAACACAAATTTTTAATCAATGGATTTACGATATACCGAATTTTTGATTATTTTCACAATTTTGTTTATTTTATTTATAGAATATGCTTTTGTTATTGTATTTTATATATTATATTTTTTATGTACGTTATTATTGTCATAATAAAATATACAGGGTGTCTCTTAAATAGGGGGACATGGCTTAACCACAGATTCCTGAGGCTAAAATAAGACGATTTAACCAAACTTGCTTCTACCAGAAAGTGTACCATTTAGCCAGAATTCTGCTTCAAAGTTCTTCGGAAAAAAATTAATTTTGCTTATAATAACCGGACGCTTAATTCAATTTGAATGAAATTTGGTACGACAGTTTATATGATTATAAGTCATCTTTTAAGATGATACTTGTTATTATTAGTGAACCACTAGTGTATGAAATGTAGGTGCCCCAACATTGATTAGACCATAACTTTTTAATGGCCACGCCGATAACGTGAAATTACTTTTTTCTAGAAAGATACATTCAATAGTAAACTTTTTTCTCTCTGTGTAATTTGTGATATCTGTTACGGTTCAGACAGAAAAAAATAAAACCTGAGTGACTGCATCGTGAATTTTTAAAAAATAAATTTAATCTAGCAGTCTCTCCAAATGTCAAACAATTAATTTTTAATGACAGTAACGAGTTGTCAATCTTCTCAACTAGTTTAGGAGTAACCTAACATATTTATTCGTGTTATTTATAATAATGATAGTAAAATACTATTAGGCTGAACAAATAGATGTTACTAGTTTCTGAATATTGCGAAGGAATTTTTTGACAACCCAAAAACAATTGTTACTGTCATTAGAAATTCGTTGTTTGACATTTGGATAGATTGCTAGATTAAATTTATTTTTAAAAAATTCACGGTGCAGTCACTCAGGTTTTATTTTTTTCTGCCTGAATCTTAACAGATATCATAAAATAGACAGAGAGAGAAAAGTTTACTATTGAATGTATCTTTCTGAAAAAAAATAATTTCACGTTAACGGCGTAGCCATTAAAAAGTTATGGTCTAATCAATGTTGGGACACCTACATTTCATACACTAGTGGTTCACTAATAATAACAAGTATTATCTTAAAAGATGACTTATAATCATATAAACTGTCATACCAAATTTCATCCAAATCGAATAAAGCGTCCGGTTATTATAAGCAAAATTAATTTTTTTTCGAAGAACTTTGAAGCAGAATTCTGGCTAAATGGTACACTTTCCGGTAGAAGCAAGTTTGGTTAAATCGTCTTATTTTAGCCTCAGGAATCTGTGGTTAAGCCATGTCCCCCTATTTAAGAGACACCCTGTATATTTTAATTTTCACTATTTTTGTTTTTAAGTATCTACGTACCTACCTACTTACCTTGTTACTTTTTCAATATATTGTATTAACGCAGTTACATTTTTCATATTAATTGTTATTTATTATCGTAAAATATTATAACAAAATAAGGATACACAGTAAAAATTCTTAAATTATATTAATTTTCAGTTTCACAGCATCCATATTATATATATGTGAAACTAAATATGTATTAATATATTTATTTATTTCGAAATAAAATATATGTCAGAATAAAACTTTTCGCCACAAATTGTATTATTTACATTTATAATTGCAATATAGAAGTTAAATTATTTCGTTAAAAATAATTCAAAAATATTACTGGTCGGCATGACAACTGACAAGCTGCGATATGGCATCTGCTGGGAAAAATATGAACTTTCCGGTTTAGTACTGCATTGTGATTGTATGCTTGAATTACATATGGTTTAATCATTTGATGTCAATAGAAATGAGAAAAAGTCGTACTAATTGTTGTGTATTCGGATGCAACTCAAGATCTGGTCGAGACACAGGCATTGGATTTTATAATATTCCGAAACATGGCTAAAATAAAGTTAAAATTACGACAAGTGTAGGTGTTGAAATGGATATGGATTGACGAAAACAAATAACGAAACATATGAAAGTTTGTTCTCGTCATTTTAAATCGGATGATTACATATTTCCTAGTGAGTAAAAAAATCAATGTTCAGATTTTGTCTTAGAATAAAAAGTGCATGTTGTGTTCTTTCTAATTATTTATGTATTTTTCTATACAATTAAGCGTAAAACTTTAAAAAGAACTGTAGTATCATCACTTTGTCTTCTCGTATGTCAAGTAAAAGTTCCTAATAATAAACGTTTGCTACGACAAACCAAACGTGTAAAGCCAAAAGCAGTAAACGCCAGTGACATTGCAATGCAGTAAATGAAGAACTAGAGGATAATATTAATAATACATCAGCACCAGCATCTAAATTGTCTGAAGAACTCGCTAAATGTATTTTGATTTCATGCGGCTTCGCAGTTAAATATATATAAAATTATAAATACCTTCTATAAACATATAGAATTAACTGTTGCTTCCAGATATGTAAAATGTTCCATGATACCTAGCCAGAAACAGCTGATCGGTCCGATGGTGCTGCCGCCATCGGACATGTCAGTTCTCAATAGTAGACATGGCGTCCAATAGGGTAGTTGCGAAAAAAATAAATGTTATTTTTTCCTATTAATTATGAAATATAAACTAATTCTAAACATTTTAATGTAAAAATAATTAGAAAATATAATACTTTTCATTCATTATTTCCATAAATAAAGTTCGCGGTGGAATTCTTGTGACGTAGAATTTTAATAATTATATAGTTCGACCAAGTCTGTATGACTCATACAAGCTTGTTAGAATACCACGACAAAGCGAAAATGTTGAATTATATTTAATTGTATCATACAAATATTTACAATATAATTCTAAAAGAAAAATAACAGATACAAAAGTATTATATAATAGTACGTATATTTTATAATTATCTACTTGAATACCAGATATTTTCAAGATATTTAATTCTTATATAGACAACTTCATAATTTTGCCAACAGGTGGCTGCACACTCCAGTGAATGAACATGTCATTTTTAGTTACATAACCTATGTTTTACGTGTTAAAATCAGATTTTATTTTTCTTTTCTACATATCAGCAGATTTAAAACAAGGTAATGAAACTAATGAATTTGTGTGAAAATGAATAATTTCTTTTGAAATAGTGCTTCTCTCAAACATATAAATCGTTTCAAATAAAAATGGTAGTATTGTATACAAAGTGTACAACCGAGAGTGTACCGCTGGGCAAGAAAGACTGTGATTGGTATTAATAAAACACGTCACCACGGGAAAATTTGAAATAAGAATTTATTTTATAAAAAGTATATTTTGAAAAATATACAGTTGCCAGACATAAAATATGTATTAAAGTGAATAACTTAAACAATTCTTTCAGAAAAAAAATAAATTGGAAAATGCGCAACTACCCTATTGTGTACGGCCAGCAGCGCTCACCCGCCACTCTATATTTACTTATAGCTCGTTGCATTTTTCTCAAATATTTTGTAATAGTTGAATTCAGAAAAAAATACTGAATCGAATAAGCAAATAAAAAAATAGGTTGCCGTTTAAAATAAGAAAGTTGCACCTCGTATTTTAAGAACAATGGGTGGAATTCAGTGGGTTGTATTAAAGTCTGTATTAAAGCTTGTATTAAGTATATGGCAACATTGTAATATTTCCCAAATCTATCAATGAGATTCAATTGTGATATAGAAATTTTACCGCAGGGAAAAGTAATACAGATATCCTTTATTCAAATGAAGAAGTATAATTGTAAATGGAAGGTGTAAAAGGAAACTTGCAAAAAAATAGCAACATTAGGTTAGAAATATGTCAAATTTTATGTGTCAAATTTCATACCTGAATGTTAATGAATTTTAAAATATCTCAATCCCCGTTTTGATCAGTTTTGATATTTGTCCTTTTTTATCGTAATTGTATGGCTTTCTTACTTCTATTAATAATATTTTTTTCTTTATTTGATCCTTTGGTCTCTCACTTTTTTCTGACAGGTATTACAAAGTTGCCAAAATATTTTTGACAAAGGACTGTTTTAGCTTAAAACACGCTAATACAACCCACTGAATCTCACCCAATTAGTCTAAAAAAATTCTTGTTTCGTTCGTTAGTCTTATAAAATAGAAATTGTTTGCTATTTTAACGGACCTCGTACCCTAGCTCTTATAATTCTCGAGATAACAATAGCGTAGCACTTAAAATGAATCCGCTGTATAAGTAAGTATATAAAAATGTATTTATAGTTTAGGTTCAAGACGTATACCGGGTTGTGGCGATTAAGGGTGAACAGGGATAGGATTTTACTTTTTTTAAATTACCTGCTCTCCTGTTCATTTTACGGCAGAAACTGTAGAGTGCAAAGTTGCTTAGAATTAAAAGTTGCATATAAAGCTATTTTTACATTTTTTATTATGTTTTTGGTTTGTTCGCAATTAAAAAAAAAAAATAAAAATTTCGGTTTATTACTAGGAATAGCCATAGAATTTATTTTCTATTTTTTCCTAGTTTTCACAAATTATTTATAAACGTCAAACGTCAATTTGACTTACCTATGGGAAATAAATTTCATATTCTTTTGTAACTATGTCCATCATAATATTCCTTTACAATATACACACGTTTCTCATTCCAATAAACATTCATCATGTAATATACATATTTTCCATATGTCACATGGACGTTTGACGTTTATAAATAATTTATGAAAACCAGAAAAAAAGCAAGTTTCATGGCTATTGCTACTAATAAACTGAAATTTTTAAATTTCTTTTAAAAATTGTGAAGAAACCAAAAACATAATAAAATATGTGAAAACGGTTATATATATGCAACTATTAATTCTGTACAACTTTATACTCTGCATTTTTTGCAATAAAATTTACAGGAGAGCAGGAAATTTCATAAAACTAAAATCCCATGTTAAATCCATCACCCTGCATCAACCTGTATATCGTCAATTTAATTAAAAGTGCATGCGGCTCCTACAAGAAAATTTTATGTGTGTTCAATAAGCCCGGAAAAACAAGAAACCAGAAGTAAAATTTGTTGAACGACTTTGCGAACTTAGCTTTTGCTTGATTTGCTCGCAAGCAACCCAAACAACAAATTTCTCGCTTATCTTGCTGTCAATAATGGCGGGAAATACAAATTATACCTACATGAAATGAACATGAACTTGTAGTATGTTTATATTTCTTTATACGGTGTCCGTTTGTCAAAAAAGCATTGAATATTTGGTTATGGATGTATATAACATTATTAATTTTGAAATATTTTGTTATACATAGCTTCTTCAAAATTAATCCCGTTAGTTGCAAATAAATGTATAAATTCATTTTCTATAACTTCGTAGATCAAGAAAAGAGATACGAGAGATACACACTTATACACATGTTATATATGACAGCTCTTTAAATTTCTCGATGACAATGGTGGATGACATGTCGACATATGGCGAGCAAATCGTTTAGGGAAGTAAGTAACAAGCCTCGTTTACTTGATTTTTATTTACATTATTCAGTTATCAATAATTGATAATTTACCCTGTATGTCGCACTATTATTCACTTCATAGTCATAGCTAGAGTTGCGGGAAAATTTTAAACAATTGTGCACTTCCTTGAGATAAAATTAAATTATGAATTTCAGATATGGCGTGTGGAATAAGAAGGCGAAGAGCTGATGTCTATCTTTTTGATTGTTAACTGAGTGATGCGACTGTCTTTTGCTTTTTTAATCATTTAATTAATTTATGTCAATGTTTAGTTCCGCAAAGTATAGTAAATAAATTTTTATAACGTTTTTAATTTATATAATTAAGGTGAAAGTATTTTTTGTACTGTTTAAGTGTTTAATGTGGAAACTTTCCGATTTTTGAGGAACTGATTATCATATAACCTATACACGTTTTCATACTTCGAATTTTTATACTGTGAAACGAATATCGCAAAAAATCTTCAAATTTAATAAAAGTGTCTTGGTCTGTGCGCTGCAACGTCCTGGGAACAAGGGACCCTTTGACATATGAGGGTAAAGTTGTTTTAATTTGTTGCCTTTGGTAAGTTAAATAATAGATACAGTAATGTGCAGTTTTTACCTCCCGTTACCCTAGGTAAGGGAGGTATAGGAATCGTGCTAAAAGTCGCACATAGAGATTTTAGTAAATAAGTACGTTTCGATGTCCCCAGAATCCGATTTTAACATTTTTACAATGGTGTCTGTAGGTATGTATGTATGTAGGTATGTGTGTCTGTGTGTGTGTGTGTGTGTGTGTGTGTGTGTGTGTGTGTGTGTGATGATTTTTCTTTCAAGTCTATTAAAATATGAGTCGAAACTTCTCAAATTTGGTATATAAAACTCATATATAATTTTAAACATCATATTAAATTTTAACCATATATGATTAATCGGATGTAGTACTTAATTTGGAGCTCTAACAGATTTTTGAGGAAACATAATAAAACATAATCCAAAATTTCATATTACAGACTTTTCTATTGGACAACAAATTAGGTTTTATTTACAAACGATCAACCGGAAGTGATACTTTACATAAAGCTCACTGCTATTTTAAACATGGAATTGGCGGAAGGTCATGTGTTGACCACATCAGATTTTTTTTATTAACGCACCTTATTTGTAGATGCATCGCGAAGTATTCCAATATTGTCATTATTTATGGCGCTAATGCATTTAGCACACTGATTTTTATACATATAGTCAAGAATATTGACTCTGTCGGACAATAAAACTATAAATGTCGTCATTATGAAAAAGCAGCATAACGCTTACTGTTTGCTTTCTGATATTAAATAAAACAGGCCATTATTTGCGCCGCTCTTTTGGAATGAAGACATACATCGCCTGCTACTTCTACCTGCCCTGAGTGCTCTGTTTAATAAAATAATCTTACTATTCTTTTAACATAAATGCTATTTTTGTTTGAAATAATATTTGGAACTACAGTTTTCATTCTCATAAGATATATATACAGGGTGTTTATTTAAGTGTGCCATCATTGCTATCTCGAGAACTATGAGAGCTACGAGGTTGGTTAAATTAGCAACAAAATAACTGAGAAAAATGCATGTTAAATTTATGTATATTTCATTTATATCTGGCTGAAACAAGAGTGCTATGGATAGAAAACAATTGGACATATTGTTCTGGCTAACATTGTTTCATTATTTGTTGTTAAATTTTATGTTCTTAAACTGTCAGTTTTAAGAAGAAAATGAATAATTTTACTCACGATGAAAAAGTTGACATGTACAGAGAACGGTATCCTGATAGAGAAGTACCCGGACGACGATTTTTCAGGAAACTAGAAACAAGACTTCGTGCGAATACTCAGGCATTCAGTTGTAAGCGAGGGCGTGTTGGAAATAATATTGAAATAGACATTTTGGCATATTTTGAAGCAAATCCAACAGCCTCTGTAAGAATGGTTGCTGCCGAGTGCAATGTAGGTGTGGCCACAGTGCATCGCTATTTAAAAAAACATAAGTATAAACCATATAAATACCATAAAATCCACCATCTTCATTTTGGTGACCATGAGCGAAGATTAGAATTTTGCTATTTATTACTTAATGAGGGATATGAAATTTTAAAGAAAATAATTTGGACCAACGAAGCCAATTTTTCAAATAATGGAATGTTCAACAGGCACAATACACATTATTGGAGTCGCGTCAACCCTGTTATAACAAGAGATACAGGTTTTCAAGAAAAATTTAGTGTTAATGTAAGGTGTGCCATTTTAAACAATCGCGTTTACTGTTATATGTACGAGGGTACGTTACTGGCGCTCGATATTTAGAATTTCTCAGGGACATGGTAGACAATATTTTGGATGATCTGCCGTTATTAGTATTGCGAGACGTATATTTCCAACAAGATGGAGCACCAGCTCACAACTCTCATCAAGTAGCCGAGGATTTAAATAATTATTTCCCAAATCAATGGATTGGTACCAATGGTCCAATTGCGTGGCCCACAAGAACCCCTGACTTAAGCCCATTGGATTTCTTTTTATGGGGCTATCTAAAAGACAAAGTTTATGCTACAGTGCATCCCGATGTTGAAAGTTTAAGAAATAATATTGAAGATGTCATCACTAATATTGACAGGAGAACATTAAGAAAAGTTAGACATAGTTTATTTAAAAGAGTTCAATTATGCATTAATCAGAATGGGAGAAATTTTGAACAATTTTTATAATTTAATAGGTATTTATTAATTTTAATTTCATTGTAGTTACACCATTGTTTATTTTTCAATTATTTTCTATCCATAGCACTCTTGTTTCTGCCAGATACAGGGTGATTCTTGACCTATACGCATAAATGTGAGGAATGATAGTTTGTGATAGGTAATGACAGATAATGAAAACAAAAAAATTGGTAAAAGTTGTTTATTTACGGAGATAACGAATAAAGTTTGAAATTATTTTTATAACTTTTACTACTTTTTTTTTTCATTATCTGTTATCACCTATCACAACCTATCATTCCTCACATTTATGCGTATAGGTCAAGAATCACCTGTATAAATAAAATACATATAAATTTAACATGCATTTTTCTGTTATTTTGTTATTAGTATATGATATGTTTATATCGTTGATTTCAGAAAAAAAAAAATACTCCATCGAATAACCTAAAAAAATGTTCCCATTTAAAATAAGAAAGTTGTATCCCGTATTTTGAGAACCACTGGCGGAAAAAATAAAATTTTTGCTCATTGTAATAGACTTGTAAAATGGTGGTTCTTTGTTAATTTAACCAACTTCGTAGCTCTTATAGTTCTCGAGAAAGCAATGGTGGCACACTTAAATGGAACACCTGTATATACATATGTTGAAGGAACAGTAAGATTATTTTACTATATTTTACTAAACACAGCATGTTTTTTAACAGAGCGGCGCAAATAATAGCCCGTTGACACCTAATGTTATAATGCAAGTAGTGAGCAATATGCTGCTTTGTCATAATTACGATATTTATAGTTTTATTATTGGACCCGACAGAGTCAATTTTTTTTTACTATATCTGGATAGTATAGAACGGCCATGTTTAATACAACATTTTGTGACTAACTGAACGCCTCCACGTTGGTGCATTTTGGCACATTTACTTGGAGATCCGGAACTTCCTAGCTACCATTAAGTTAAAACTTAGGTAATCTTATTGGAAATTTTTCGAAAAATTTTGATAGTTTCTGGTATTCTTTCTTATTGCGAACATTTGAAAATTATTTTTTTTCGAAAACATCACCACATTTAAATTTATTCGCAATTTTTAATTTTAACTATTCATATCTTTTATGTATTATAAATATCATATTTGTTTCTAAAATGATTAGTAAAACCAGTATTCGAAAACGTTTGTTTTGGATTTTGCAGCACAAAAAACAAGCAAGAAACTAATATACAGGGACAAAGTTGTAGTACATGAATTAAAGAAGTTTTTTTATTTGATTTTTTTCCAAAATCTTCACCGGTTCCGAAAGAAAATGAACACAAAAAGTAAGTACATCTTAATGAGCGCGACTTGGCTGGCGCTGACCCCAGACGTGTTGCAGTCATTTTCCTCTATGTTCTTATATGCACATTACGATGCACTTACTTGGGAAATCTAATAATTATATTATTAAAAATATTTTTAATTGTCTGGAAAAATGACTTTTTGATAATTTATTTATCATTATTTTTTTATTTAGAAATATGTACTTAAATTCTTAAATACATACACTCGTAATATTATTTTTACGAAAGGTAATAATATTTATCTAATTGCTTGCTATTATTAATGAGTTATTAATTATTGAAAAGTATGTATGAAGGGTTTTCCACAAAATTCTAACAAGTCCATTTATTGAAGTTTCCTGTTTATGGCGCCATATCGTTCGGTTCCGGTCGAGATACATTGTGATCAACAAGGTTTTGTCAAAAGCGAAACAAAGAGGGTTGAAATTTTCGTCAAGCAAATGACGTCATGGTAGTAGGGCATGGGATAATTTTATAATACAATTACGTATCTGAAATAAAGAAAAATGTCTATCAGAATATATTTTTTATATTTTAAATATGTATAAGAAAAAATTCCAAATAACCTAGTAAATTTTATATTTGGTCAGTACGATATATTTGGACCAACGACGAAATATAATTAGACAAAACATTCCCTATCTCTCTTCACTCAATGTTTTGATTTCGGCTGCCCAGAAAGAGACAGAGATATGTTTTATCTAGTTCGTGAATTTCTCACTACAGGCCACTTGAATATATCAGTGTAATTTGACATTTGCTGGTTTGTTTTTGAGTGAAACGTTGGTTTGTATTTAATACCAAAGCTTATAAATAATTAAATAAACAAAACATATTGGATATTTTTATAAATTAATTTTACGCTTAAATTCATTTGGCAACACGGACAAGGTACACAAACTGTAATCTTGGCAACCTTGTTGTGGTGGTCCATACAAGCAAATGTCAAAAACCGCGTCTCATATGCAAAATGGATGCGTTTTTATAAGTTTTTTACAGATTTACGGATCTGTAAAACTTACAGATTTGACTTGTAATCGAAATATATGTATAACTTTCTATTCTAAAATGTCAACGATATTGCGCCTCTAGTGAGAAAAGCTCGAACTAGATAAAACATATCTCTATCTCTGTCTGGCCAGCCGAAATCAAAACAAATGAAACTATGTTTTGTCTAGTTATAGTTGGTCGTTGATTTGGACCGTAGACCGTAGGTGTCACTTTTGTGATATTTGAAAATTGCAAATTATTTTTCTTATTCATTCGCCAAACACACTTACTTGTATTTCAGATAAGAATGGAGTGGTGGGAAGATAGGAGCAATTTGATCTTGTTTTTTGATTGAGTCAAACTGCTACTTACTTCCCACCACCTTATTCTTATCTGAAATACAGTATAGTCATACAACCTCACAATATGATTTTAAAAATAGTACACTTTTTACGTTTTACTGTTTCGAAATTTTCAACCCCCTATGGATTATGCCGAGGATTATCCCTAGGGTGGCCTGACACACACAATATCTATTTAGTTCTATTTAAAAAATTGCAACGACGTTCGTTGCTTAGATGCCCATGTTCTGTTTTCCACCCGGTGCAAGCCGTTGTTACAACCACTAGTCGATACCCGCTAGCTTTGTGCTTGCCAAGTTAATTGTTTCCCAAGTTAGGGCGTTTTCACACTAGCCGACAAGGCATCAGCACGACGCCGACGACGATGCCGGTGGACACCAAATCCCATGTTACTTTCACACTTACCGATATAACGGTAACGTGTCGTTGCAGGTCCCGACATTATCTCTAAATTTTAAGCGATGATCACACGCAGCTTGGACATTTAAAGAAAAAAAAACCTTTTCTGTTTCGAAAAAGTTCAGCTTGTTCACCACCTGGACTCTGTATTCTTATGTGTACAATCTAATGCTAGCAATGCTCGTGGAAAGGCTGCTATGTTGTAAAATCCTTGTTGTACTATTAACATTTCTTCGCCTTCAGGTAAAATCAAATATCTTCCTCGTAACGTACATAGTGCACTAGTAACCCGTTTAACAATGTTACTGACTGATGATTTATGTACCCCAGCGAAGTCGCCATTTGTAATCAACATATTTCCATTCGCATAAAATCGCAAACATATTAGCAGCTGCTGAAGTGGAGTAATAACAGCATTTCTAAAAGTAAAAATGTGAAATAAAAAATAAACTGCATTGAAAAATAATTAATTTTTCACATACCTATTAGTTGGAAATCGTATAATATTTTCAATATTTTGAAGAAGATGTTGAACTGCTTCTTTACCTAAATCTATTTACTAAGTCGGTATCATCCCAAAAATCGAAGTGATTAGGTCGTTGTCTAATAATGTATGGTCTTCTGTGAAGTATATTTATATAATCCATTAATTCTTCGTCGCTACTTGAATCTGTGAAGATGTTAACATCAATTTCTGCCATCGATAAAATTAGAACAGTAATCTTCAAGAAAAAATACTACGATTATTATTTTGCTTTGATTGACTTTTCTTTCTGTTAAGCCTTAACAGGAACTTATTCCCATCTAAAAGCACTTGGTAGCTATCTGCCTGTTAAATAAAATTTATGTTCTTGGTAAACTTTAACAATCCATTGATAAACAGAAAATTATACTTACCAGACATATAAATTTAACAGTTAATTTAACAGTCGATTGATAAACCGGCCCTAAGGTTAGGATTGGAAACAAAGTACGATTATTATTTGTCCCCAAATATCTTTTTTTCTTTTTAAATCTTTATATAATTTATTTCTTTTGTCATACAGACTACTGTTTTCTTGCACATAATACATTATTATTTCATCTAACGTCATTTCGTCCATTTTCAATTTTCTGTTGTCGTGACCTTCAATGTCGTTGTCTGAGAAAGATGAGAAATGACCAACCTGCGTTCCGACTCCGACAGCCGACAACGCCTACTGCCAAATTTCTGCGTAGTGCGCACGCGTACGACATCCGACACCGACAAACGACTTATTGTAGAACAGGCCTTACTCCATTTGTGTCTTCCTGTTTTTCATTAATTTTGTTGTTGAGTTCAACAAGAATTGTATCCTGCTTCTTGATAGCATCGTTTAAAATTATGTAACATATATTTAAATGTATTTTTACTCATCCGAAAACAATTAAAAACTTATTTTCATCATTAACCAACTTTTCAAAAAGTGTATAAAATGTACCCTCTAAGTACCGTACTTTTATAAACGAATGAATCCAAAATTGTCTTTGCTTGTTTGTTTTTGCGCTTTACATACAATAATGTCCATATTCATAAACACTCGTAAAGTTTCAAAACGGCTCGTTATAATTATACAAATAGAATCAAACTTGACAAATACACTCTTAGAAACAGATAGGGAAAATAACACGCACGAAAATCTATTATCCTAGTCCCTACAGGTCCACTATGATATTCTAGACATATTAACTTACATATAAAAAGTCAATATTTTACTAGCCAATATGACAAAAAAATGACTATATGATCCTAGACACTTTTTTACTATTTAATCATTGTAAAATTCTTTACTTGAATCATAGTCATTATGTCTTGCTTAAAATAGATATATTTACAATTAGCTTGTCAATAATTAACTGGGTTTTAAGACAATATTTACTATTTGAAAATTGTCACTTTTACTTTGTAGAAAGTCATTTTGACAAATTTAATTTTGTCATTTTATCTATGCAGTTTTGCCATATTGACTAATAAAAACTGTCAATTTCACTATGATTCTATTTTATTTAACTAGAGATTTTTGTCACAGGGTATAAATATAAAACAAATATATGTAATGGCATTTTTTTACTTTATTAAAAATAAACGTACATTGTGTAAATAATATATAATATAGATATAAAAAAACTTTTATAAAAAACAATTATAAATTACTAAGTTAATAACACATTAAATTAATTCTCATCTAATAAAACTGCATATTTTAATACTGTGCATACGAGTATCTTATTCGAAAAATTGTCTTGCATTATAGCATAACAAACAAAAGGTTTAGATAATATAAATTAATTGCTAAATATTCTTTGTTTTATTTATTTGCAACAATAAAAGAAAATAAATCATTATTAAAATAAATGGTATTCCATTTTACACATAAACAATGTTTGTCATTATGAAAAAATAATCTGCTGATTTTATAAACTGAGTTATATTTTGAAATTAAATTACGCTCTTCGTATAAAGAATGTTGCAGTCTTAAGTGTCGAATTATATCATATACTTTTAATTTTGTAGTTTTACACAAATAGCACACAAACATTTTTAAATAGTATAAAATGGAATACCGATATATTAAAAAATTATGTACTCGTATTATTTATATTATACCTTAATTCTCTAATTTTCGGTGTAATAGTCACGGAATCCAGGTCTACTCGTATTTTATAGAATTCAATTTGTAAAAAGGAATAAAATTGTAATAGGTTGGGATCAAAGTGTGTTCCGAATACAGTATGTGACATAAACTGTTGGTCGAAAGCACTTACTGTATTCGATGTATGACAATCAATAAACCTGTTATCAATGCAAATTAAGTACTGATCTACTGCTCCTTTACTTGGTCCACGGGCAATCAGAAGGGGTTGACTTGTCTTTTTTGCTGAGGACATCTGTCATTGAAAGACCAGTCTAAAAATATTTTTTATCTATAGATTTAAATGTTCCATCAAACAGTATAATAAAATATCTACCTTGTGGAAAATAATTAGACGATCTACACTTGACTAGATAGTGTCTCTTGTTGCACTCGCGTAACCTCGTGCATAGTGCATAGTACCTTCAAATATAGATTGTTTTAATTTTAATTCAATAATTGCTCCTGTCCCTAGTTTTGTTAAGTAAATATTTGAAAATGGTGCCGGTATTTCTGCTCCTATGCCATCAACCAATAGTATGTCTGAATTTGGAGGACCTTTATTGAATAATTCATATACTGAAAATTAATTTGAGAACCATTACTATTATTAGTCCGCAGAAAAGTATAAAATTTAAATAAGCTTCATATACTTACCAGCAACGCTAATGTCTAACATGGTACCCGGTGTTTTTAACAAACACCATTTTAATTCAGAATTAAATTTAAGTCGAATAAATATTTCATTATTCTGAGGGTTGGTGGTAGAATCTGAGTATGAAATTAATTCAGCAGAATGTGGGTCCATTTTATCAATTTTCAAACACGACACACGAGCACATTGTACTGATCACCAAATAAAAATGAAACTATGCCTGTCTCGTTCACACAAGTTCAAATTTGTGTAGGTATACTAATAAAATTTACTGGGGCTGATTGTATATTTTAAACTGGTTCAAACTTGATTCCTTTTATGACTATGGTAACCAGTGTAGCATACTATACTTTTAGTAAAACTTGCTTAAATTTTTAGTCAATTGAAATTTTAACTTTTCTTAAAGACAAATTGACATTGTGCAAATATTTTATCAGGTATTACTAGGTATCTTGTTAAATTGATATTACAAAAAGTAAATTAAATTTTACTTTTTTGTACTTAGTCAAAATAACATTAGAAACTAGTAAATAAAGCTTGACTAGCGTCATAGAATTTAGCAATTTCTAAAAGTGTATAATTTTGATTTTTCTTTCAATGTCGACTGTTTTCATTGGATAAATATTATAACGAACCGTTTAAAATTTTTACGAGTGTTTATGAATACGGGCATAAATATAGCAAATATAATTTATTTTGCCCCATGTGTATTGTCACATCCACATCTCGCAGTCGACTCCCGCCCGACAAAATGTAAAGTGAAGATGATTTGCCGGTGTCGTAGTGGTATCGGTGTCGTGCCGTAATTGTGCCGGTGCTGATGACGGCAGATGTGAAAACGCCCTTAGAAAGTATATTATACTGATTCAAACCCACGATCTCTGAGTCCAGAGGCTAGCACACTACCACTGTGCTATCCGGCAATTCAGTTCGCAGTATGCAAATTTAGATAAAGGCGTTTTCGTAAAAGTCGATCGGATTGATCCGATGCAATCTGAAACTTCGTAAAGCAATCGGGTTAATCTCACTCCGATCAGTCAAACCGAGCGATCCGATCAAAAAATTTCAACCTCGATCCATTTGCAGGGTTAGTACAGATTACTCGCGCAAATTTAAAATGTATTTATTTAATTGTTTCTGATTATAAACGTTGTAACACTATAGCAAGTTCTAAAAAAAAACAAGGCATTTTGCACTTCGTGAAGTCTTTATGATTTATTTCGAAGAAATAAATGGCCACATGATAAAATATCTGATCGAAATAATCTAAATCTAAACAAATGATTCAAGTGGCCTTTCAGTCTCACTTAATTCTTCTTATATAAAATTATGTACAACTACAGAAACAAGCATTATTTTCTTATCAATTTTAACAAATATAATAACAGATCCGTCGGATAGGTCCGACTGTCTTTACGAAAACGCCAAAACGCCTAATATATTATCCCCTAAAAAAAGGAAAAATATGTATAATAATGATTCCGAATATTAATTATTACTTTGCATATTGTTTTTACTGATTAAGATATACAATCTAGCATTCAGATACTACTAAACAATGAGTTTTTACAAACGAAATCCTTCAATATAAATATTCTTGTGAAAAATTATTTCATTGTATTCTGTAAATATAAACATGATTCTTAAACAACATACATATAATGTTTATGTTTATTTAATAATCTTATTTGAAATTTAATTACTGTCAATTATAGTAATAACTAATATTTATTTCTTTTATCAAAGGTTATAAATCTAATTGAAAAAAATATACAAAAATGATACATAATAAAAATTTATAAAAAGTATGTTACAAATATGTATTGTTGTATATTTTTTAATTGTTTATCTTCAAATAAAGGTGACAGCAAAATAGTTGTTGCTAGAGAGTGAAAGTTATGTGACGAGTTATGTGATCAGCAGACTTTACATTAGGAATATATTTGATAGATAACCACTAACAGGAAAAACATCACATTGTGGCTTGGTACCCCTGACACTCTGCATGTAAAGTTATAAATGGTTTCCAGATTATAGATTAGATTATCTCCAAATTTACAATTGCAGGCATTGACATTGAAATGAATTTATGTACACATGTATGTATGAGTACCAAATACAAAATGCAATCATTCATGTGTTGAGTCAAAATTGTGCAGGGCATTTTTTTGTAGAAAATTTTAATTAATTAAATATTAAATAATGGAAAAGCTAATATTTTCTGGGAACATGCTTTCCTAAGTGTACACCTGATTCCTGAGGATAACATTATAAGAACTACTGCTATTGTAATTACGTACTTGAAATGAAAGACAACTTATTTTCTGCAAAAATTAATATTGTTAATAAAATGTGTTATTTTCGGCTATAGTTAAAATATTTTAAATTATTTTTTGCAAAAGTAGTAAGAAATGGTACTTGAAATTGAACATACAGTTTACTACATAGTTTACAAGGGTAGTTCGAAAGGTCCTTGGCCTGACACAGATATGATGCTCAGAAGTATCAAATGTTAATCATTTTCACCGGTTTCAAGATATTATATTTGTTTAAATGTACAAAAGAAGATTGCTAAGTGAGTAATAATGTACGGTAAAAATATTACTATACTGACATGTCAACAACAGTTAACAAAATTTAAATAAAATAAAATGAAAATATAAGGATATTTATTAATACATACAGAAAACGTTACGTGTATCGTTTGGAACACAGTTTACTTTATTTCGAAATAATACACATGAGAAATAAAGCAGATAACTTGATTATTTGTCATATTGACAAGAAATGTCAAAATAATTGTTGTTTATCAGAGCATTCTGAAAGTAGCATTAATAAAAGAATTTCAAAAAATACCAATTTTCTATAGCAGATATTAAACTGTGCTTTTATCTACTCAAAATAGTAGATTAAGTAGCACTTTAACCGCAAGGGTAGATAAAGTAACATTTTAACAGCAAGGGTAGATAAAATACTTTAATTCTTATTTATTTACGTACAAAATACATAACAACCCACACACATACTGTGATTTTAAAATTGTGTTCAATTAATAATAACATATAATTGATATTTTTTATTCTTTTCATCTGCTATAGAAAAAAATAGAATGGGGGATTCCACCATTTTTTTTATAATTTCATCTGAAAATATTAGGAAAACTAAGACTATTGATGAAAATCCGGCGAAAAAATTCCTATTAATAAGCGAGTTATGGTCTCCCGAATTTTGAAAAGATTGACGTGACGTCACGCTTATGTGTTTTTATATCAAACTGTTTTCATCATGGACCTAAATATTCTTGAAATATATGCTATTTTAAGTTATATTTACATAAAATAAATGAGTATTATAACACTGTATAAGTCTACATACTTTATAATTACAGGTGTATTTAAATTATTAAGTTTAATGCAAGAAATTTATGTTAAAATAAAAACTGTTTGAAAACTGCAGTACAGGAATGTTAGCCCCTCCTTTCGAATTTGAATTTCTTAACTTCCATTGGTAGTAACCTACATCTCCTAACACGCTATTTGTTATGCATGTATAGGCGGTCTTTCGGTCGCTAATCAAAATATTATATATTGATTTCATATTAGTGTCGAAGCGCTATAATAAGAAACCCCTTTATTTCCGAAATATCTCAATTATACCATTTCATTTTTTTATTAATATTCGTTATTCAGCATATACATTCGTATTTTTTTACTATTTTCCTTTAATTCGATTGAGCTGGAGTCCCCTATTTTATACACGACGATAAAATAAAATTATCGACTCGCAAAAAATAATTCACTCGCGAAATCGCTCGTGAATTAAGCTTTCCTCTCGTCGATAAATATAATTTTATCGTCTTGTATAAAAATAGTTAAGAAGATAAAATTTAATTTTATCGTCGTGTATAAAATTCTATTTTGTTCTATAGCAGATGTTAAAGAAAAAAATAAAAAATACCAATTATATGTTATTATTAATTGAACACAATTTTAAAATTACAGTATGTATGTCGGTTGTTATGGATTTCGTACGTGAATAAATAAGAATTATAGTAATTAACGTATCAAGGGTGTTATAAGGACGATAAAGCTGCGTTCAGAACCAAATAATTTCAATTTCCAATTTGAATTTCTACTCTATAATTTTTACTTCGAATTTGTCGCATTCACAACAGCATGTAATTTCAATTTGACGCATGTGCAAAATATCATATTCTGCATACGTGTATTAAGTTTCTTATCACATTTCTGTACACATTTGTTTCGATCGAGACTTTTGACAAAAGATTACTGAAGCTTAAGAGCTTCTTTGCGATGAATTTCTAAATAACCTCCAAATAACGACAGCTTGCAAGGTTCGAATTAGAAGCTGAAATTGGAAAGTGAAATTATTATGTTGCGAACGCGTACATTCAGGTACATGTTCCAAGCTTTAACGCAAAGTAGAAATTCGAATTGGATATTGAAATTATTTGGTTGTGAACGCCGCTTAACGCCTGAAGTCTCCGAGGGCCTCTGGCCCGAGGTGTGTACGTTGACCGAAGAGGTTATTGTCCGTTTAACACCCGTGGTGCGTTCAACGTTTAACGTCCGACCGATATATTATTTTAATAAAGATTTTTGTCGATTTATGTCTTGTCATTGTGATTTGTGTTAAAGATATTAATCTACTTAAACGCTGTAACTAGGAAACGCGATATTTTTATTTGTTTACAATACCGATTTCATAGCAACAATTTTATTACACCGTAGGGTGTTATTTGGTATATAACATTCCAGAAAGCAGGGTTGTTATGATAAAATAACATACCAGTAGGACGTTAAAGTATTTTATCTACCCTTGCTGTTACAATGTTACTTTATCTACCCTTGCGGTTAAAGTGCTACTTTATCTACTATTTTGAGTAGATAAAAGCACAGTTTAACATCTGCTGTAGCAAAAATAACTATTAGTTAATAACATTTTCTGAAACTGATAAACTATTGAACAAACCACGGATATTATGAATCATACCAGGCATTATGGCTGGTGTATCATGGATTTAATTTATAAATTTATATTTACAAATTTTGATTTGAAATTTACGATTTACCTTATTGGTTTATAGTGAATTTATAGATATTTACAAACCAAGTGAGCTAAGGTAATGTTTATTCATTAGAAGAAAGTTTAGCTAATTAGTTAATTTCTTCGAGTGAATAAACATTCTTAGCTCACGTGGTTTGTACAATATTTTATTCAATTTTGACGAAATACTAATAAAAACCATTAAAATATTTAATTTTGACAAAATAAAAAACTGGTCAGTTAGTAGGCTGAGCATGACAATCGTCGCTGATAGACGTCAAGTCATGTATTTAAAATACTTTATTGTCTATCATTTGTACCGTGAAAAATAATGAAAATGGCTGATAATATCTAATAAATATTATAGTGAGTGTTATTTTTGTACCTGATGTTTTTTAAATGCATTGTTTGTTGGAGAGTGAGTTAAAATTTTGTGAGAGTGATTTAAAAAAATTTTAATTCACATGTGAAAAAAGTGTTACTTATAGTTGCTATGGAGTTAATAATGACAGTTTAAAACGTCAAAATTGAATAAAATATATTTAATGTGTCAAATTAACTTATTTATTTATCGTATCCAACCACGAACAAAATACATAGTATATATATATATATATATATATATATATATATATATATATATATATATATATATATATATATATATATATATACAGTGTGTCCCATTTAGAGGTGCCACCATTGGGATCTCGAGAACTGTAAGAGATACGATGTCGGTTAAATGGAACTTTTTATGCGCCTTTGGGAGGCCATCTCAGATGTGCTTTTATTTTTCCAAAAATTCTCATATGGCACTAGATAATGACGAAAAACTGAAAATTGTTGATTTTTTCTTTCTCAAATAACTTCTAAACTATTAGTAATTGAGAAAAGCGTTTCAAATATAAAAGATAGATATTTTTATTATCTAATCAGTGGCGTACGAAATAAATTTTTATATCTGTAAATTTTTGAGATATAACACAAACTTATATTTTTTTAAATGGAACCCATATCTTATTTTAGTCTGTAACAATGTTCTTCAGTATTATTAGTTTAATTTGTAATTAATTGTAGTAAGTAAATAATTCGGCAAAAGTCATTAATCTAAATTTTGTTGTTGTTGGTCATTATCAAAAACTTAATATTTAAAGTACTATTCGGAATTTTCTTATAACAGACATTGTATTTGCCGAATTATTATTATCTCGTTGTTTGGCAAACATCATCGGTCTGGTTCTCATGGGTCATGAGAATGTGAGTCATCTTGGTCGTGACAAGGGTTGTTTCTCTCGTGATGCTTCTGATGAACGCGATACTTGATTGGTGCGCTGACGTCAGAATTGACCAATAAGAATCCAGATTGGTGATGTAGTGTCAAACAATGGGATAATCATGGACAATAAATTGACGATCGAGATATTAGTCAGTTTGGTTAGTCGGAGTTAGTCGGAGTAAGAAGCCGTTAGTTAGTCAAGATGTAAGTGTAAATATTCATAGTTGTGTAAGTTAACAATAATATTTTTAACAATGTAACTTTTTCCGCTCGGTTTCTAAATTGTGTTATAAAATTCTACTTGTTTTTATTTTATTGTATTGTTATCTTCTATTTTAATTATATTTTGTTAATACAGTTATTTAATAGAAAATCGTTTAATCATTATATCGCCTTGCCCTCCAAACAAATAAAATTATAGTTTATATCCAAATTCAAAATTAGGTTTTGGTTATTTACCTATAAATAACCTGGTGGCACGCTATCAATAATTTGGATTATTTAATTAGTTGTTTTTTTAATTCCAAATTATTTAATTTAGATTCCCGCGTTTTCCTCTTTTTAAATAGTCCCGTTAATTTTAAGTCCGTCGTAGTGTTACAATCTGGTATGCAGCGGTGAGATGCGAAATTATTCCGGTAGTCAAGCTCGGTTTGAAAATTGCAATGAATTAGCAGAGATATTTTATCTATTACAATGTTTAGAGGACGGTTTAGGCAATATAATGAATACAATAGAATAAGATTTAACTCGGGTAGTCAGATCATAAAAGTTGTATGCATTTAGGAAATTGGCACTCCTACCCGTATGACAGCCAACGTATGTCTTAGGCTGGGAGATGAAGTAATGTTAACTAAATTTTGGATACGAATTCCTTCCAAGCTAAGACCTACGGTAGATTAGTTAGTCGAGAGATAGAATAAGATTTATTAGGGATTCGTAAAAGTAGTAATAGATATAATTTTGTTTTGAGTTTATTTAGATTTTAGTTACGTAATCAGTTACATTTAGTTAGAGAGTTAAATTAATTTGAGAACAAAAGGAGGAAATATTTTGAGACTAGATAGGTTTTCGAAGTTTATATTTAATCGATTAATTATTATTTATCTATGTATTGAGACACAAGATACTGCTTAGAACCGTTGTTACAGTTTACAATGTCAGAGTTGCTAGACGACGGCATCAGAGACCTTAATGCTGGATTGCAAGCAGAACTGCCCAGAAGAAAATGTCGAGCCTGCCATCCTCATGTCGAAGTAGTACAGCCTCGTCCAAAAACGAGAAGCCGAGACAGCACTGACTGTGACGAAGCTTTCGGAGGATACCAATGCCTCAGAGGACGATCGCACGTATTCGAGAGTAGGTGAGATATGATGCAACTGAAGAAAGAGCTGCCGGGAGTGATTCTAGCGTGAGGGTCGCAGAATACAAGGTGCAAGCTACGGAAATTGATCATATCGTCACGAGGATGTAGTTCAGAAACGTGGAGCTGAAGCAGCACAGACTGAAATGAAGCCTACGGTGGACAAGTTTACGGAGTTGATGGCAACAGAAGTATGAAACCAGCAGGGAGTCTGCAGTAGTCTAGCAAAGGGGAACCTGGAGGCCGGATTCTGGTAACTTATGGTAGCCTATTGAATTAAGTTGTATTTTCCTTCAGAAAATATATCTTAGTTTAAGGGGAAAGGAGTTGTAACAATGTTCTTCAGTATTATTAGTTTAATTTGTAATTAATTGTAGTAAGTAAATAATTCGGCAAAAGTCATTAATCTAAATTTTGTTGCTGTTGGTCATTATCAAAAACTTAATATTTAAAGTACTATTCGGAATTTTCTTATAACAGACATTGTATTTGCCGAATTATTATTATCTCGTTGTTTGGCAAACATCATCGGTCTGGTTCTCATGGGTCATGAGAATGTGAGTCATCTTGGTCGTGACAAGGGTTGTTTCTCTCGTGATGCTTCTGATGAACGCGATACTTGATTGGTGCGCTGACGTCAGAATTGACCAATAAGAATCCAGATTGGTGATGTAGTGTCAAACAATGGGATAATCATGGACAATAAATTGACGATCGAGATATTAGTCAGTTTGGTTAGTCGGAGTTAGTCGGAGTAAGAAGCCGTTAGTTAGTCAAGATGTAAGTGTAAATATTCATAGTTGTGTAAGTTAACAATAATATTTTTAACAATGTAACTTTTTCCGCTCGGTTTCTAAATTGTGTTATAAAATTCTACTTGTTTTTATTTTATTGTATTGTTATCTTCTATTTTAATTATATTTTGTTAATACAGTTATTTAATAGAAAATCGTTTAATCATTATATCGCCTTGCCCTCCAAACAAATAAAATTATAGTTTATATCCAAATTCAAAATTAGGTTTTGGTTATTTACCTATAAATAACCTGGTGGCACGCTACCAATAATTTGGATTATTTAATTAGTTGTTTTTTAATTCCAAATTATTTAATTTAGATTCCCGCGTTTTCCTCTTTTTAAATAGTCCCGTTAATTTTAAGTCCGTCGTAGTGTTACAAGTCTCAAAAAAATAAATATTTTTTTCTCTTTTCAACGATGTAAGGGTTATTATGTTTTATATTTGTTTTGCCTTCAAAAATTATTATTTTTTCCTTATTTTGTATCAAATTTACAATTATTTTGAAAATATTGGTAGATTTCTATTTGGAAATACTCCTTGTATTTAAATAATTTATTTCCTTAAAAATATTTGCTCAAAATTCGTATCAAATTAATTTTTATAATATTTTGTATCAGGTCGCCCTTGGCACATCATAGTGTAATTTGTAATTATGAGTCTAGAATGAAAATATTAAGTAATAAAGGCATAAAACAAATTATTTTGATCAAATACAATATAATTAATAAAAATAATAATGTTTTTTTGGGAAATAATTAGAAAATTTAAGAAAATAAAGAGAAAAATTAAATTTTAGGAGCAAAACAAATATAAAACATAACCCTTACACCATTGAAAAGAGAAAAAAATATTGATTTTTTTGAGACTAAAATCAGATATGGGTTCCATTTAAAAAAATATAAGTTTGTGTTATATCTCGAAAATTTACGGATATGAAAATTTATTTCGTACGCCACTGGTTAGATAATAAAAATATCTATCTTTTATATTTGAAACGCTTTTCTCAATTACTAATAGTTTAGAAGTTATTTGAGAAAGAAAAAATCAACAATATTCAGTTTTTCGTCATTATCTAGTGTCCTATGAGAATTTTTGGAAAAACAAAAGCACATCTGAGATGACCTCCCAAAGGTGCAAAAAAAGTTCCATTTAACCGACATCGTATCTCTTATAGTTCTCGAGATTCCAATGGTGGCACCTCTAAATGGGACACGCTGTATATATATATATATATATATATATATATATATATATATATATATATATATATATATATAACAAATGTAACAGAAGCAATTAACAAGAAACAAGTGAAAAAACATACAACATATATCATAACATAATATAACATACAATGAATTTATAATGAAATCTGTGAACACCAATAATTAGCATAGAATAGTGCTGTTTTATTTTTTGTTTTTTTTTATTTGTTTTTTTTTTTTACTTCTTAAAATTGGGTCTCGTGGTTTGACACAAATGGGATGACAGTTATATAACCTCTTAAAATATTAATAATAATTTCGGAATACATTTCATCAAATTTCTCAAATCAAAATCAAAATGTAACTTTACGAGCAGTCAAACTGTCACTTGGAACTTTCATTCTCACCACCAAAATCATAATAAAATATGTATGGTTATATTTTATGTAAATTCTAAATCTAAATTTCTTAAATTCATCATGAACCAGTAAAGGCAGATACGTACAGTTTATATTTATAAATGTAAATTCGTAAATCTAAATTTGTAAATTACATCCATCATAAACCTGCTATTAGATGTCTTAAAATCCTCGCACTACGATATCTGCGGCAGGTATGACACTCATAACAATCCTAGATATGATAATAGCTATTACCAAAGGTCGTACGGTAAAATTTCAAGACAGATTCGTTTAGTATTATGGTATTGTTGCATCCAGTTTTGAAGACTAGAAATAATGATGCGTCCCGTTCAAAGAATCAGATGGATTATGGATGTGGGAATCTATAGCCGAGACAAATACAAAGGCCATCGTTCTTCAAAATTATTATTAAAAGAAATATTAACATATCAAGGTGGGTACCTCTGCCATACACAACGTACTTGCTAAATTTAGCTCCCTAATGACTTTTTCTTTTCCAATTCTGAAGAAATGGTTCACTGGAAAAAGATTCACTTAAAATACGCTGAGACAAACGCTTATTTAGCAGAGTTGAATAAATCTTATACTAAAGAAAGATATAAAGAAATTGGAATATCATTGGTGCGTTTTGTGTATTGACTTAAAGGGAGACTACATTGAAAATAAAATAAAAAATTGTCAAAATTCATAGTTATTTTTTTATTGCCTAAGTCCTAAGTAATATTTGGTTTCCGTCCGTAACACATATCATATCTTGTGTCAAGCAAGTATAAAATTACTGAGTGACAATGCACTTCCCTGCACTTCACTTAGATATTGTATCCCGCGGTTAACCTGATAAACCAGTAGCAGCACGCAGTACGCGATCGCCTGTTGTCGATTTCATGCACTGCCAAGTCACATCACCCTCCGTTAGGTTTCGGTGTGCATACTTCGTATGCAAATTGCAAACACACTTGATAAACACACCAGCCGGCTCCATTTCCATACAACTGGAGTATGTCATGATTTATTAGTGCAGTTAGTTGCCGCAGTGTGGCGTTCATAGCGCTCAGGAGGCATAAAGGAGATAGAGTGAGTGATAAAGGAAAGTGAATGACAAAGATAGAAATTGACCCACATTTGCTCTAATTAGAGCCTGAGCTTAGGGTTAGATGTGCATGTTACTTATTTACACGCGATTGTTTCTTGAATGTAAACATGTCTGCATTACACTTGTGAAATGATGAAAGTACACAATTCACAAATTACTCATAAAAACGGAAAGGCAATCATTTCGCTTGGGTTAAATTATGAAAAAATATATTTGTTTGTACATTATGTGGGGTGTTATGTAAGTAAGCGTACAACGCTTAACCGATGGTAGAGAAGTAACCCCATAGGTAGTAAATCTGGCAATAATGTTTGTTTTACATGCTTTCTATCAGAAATGGAGCCACTTAAAACTGACCAACTACGTCATGGTTCAAAATTTTGCAAAGAAATAAAAATCGATGTGTTCTCTAAAAAAAGTCACACAAGTCACAAGTCATAATTGACATATAAGATCATTGTACCACCTTACGATTATTTTGTAATTTTTCGCCTTAAACCAAGTGCATATCTGCATACTCTTGATTCGTAAAGGTATCGGTATTTAGAGAAACAAAATTGTAAAATAATGGGTTACTTTACAACATAGCAACCCTTACTGCATAGCAACGGTTTTGTCATTAAAATACATTTTTACACAAGGTTATTTTAATTTATTATTGTTTATCTTCAAAGCGTTTTCAATGTTCTTTTCATCATCTTGATCCATCGTTTTGCAAATCGGCCTCCAAAAATTAATTTGTTTGGAGGTTGTAACGTACAAAAAACAATAACTGTTAAGTTACTAAGAATCAGACTACTATGTTTTTTAGATGTTTTAATTCAGTATATTATGCCGCAAAAAAATAAAATTTTGATAGTAATATAAAATACGAAAAAATAGTGTACGCACCGCGTTAGAAAAGTGATTTTACTGTACTCGTATGGCATTTAAGGACTCGCTATCGCTCGTACTTAAACTTGCCATACTCGCCTGGTAAACTTTCACTTTTCTTAACTTGGAACGTAATATACTATTAACATGTAAAACAAAAATTATTGCCAGATTTACTATCTGTGAGGTAGGTTCTGCCATCGGTTTAAGCGTTGTATGCTTACTTACATAACCTGTACAGTGTACACTACTCGAATATCAAAATATGCAATTTGTATGTATAATATAATTCATAATCTATTAGTAGAATTTTAACCATATATATTATTAAGAAATGAATGATACATTGTCATTTTTTATTTTTTCAGGTCAGTCAGTTTGCTTTAAAATATGACATGAATCTGAAATTATATACATATTCATTTTGTTTACCTAATTGTAAGGCATTTTTTATATCTTTTATAACTAACACAAACTTGTAAATAATCTTTAAAATAGAAGAACATTAACTTAAAAATAAAAATTCTAATTTTGTCTAACTTATTTTGCAGAGGCTTCCTTTGCACATATTGGCTGAAAAGTATAGTCGAATTCTATAATGTGCAGCGTCATGATAAATGATAATAAAATATATGAAATTCGAATATAATAAAGTTTAAATAATGTGTATAACACAATTGACTTAGCTATATATTGTTTATTTGTGATTTCCTATTTTTTTAGCAGTGCGCCGAGAATAGCCTGGATTGACATTCCTACATATATGCTCGGTTTGTATAAGTATATTTTTATGGCAACAATTTGTTTGTTCTGTATATTATTTAAATGAACAGTATTTTATGCTCAGTATTTTTCATAAATGTTCAGTAATATAATACTTGTTCAGTATAAATATAAATTTTCACTTAAATAATATTTGTTCATTAAGTTAATTAGGTTCAGTATTTAAATTAAATGTTCAGTAAAATATAATACATATGTTCAATATTTAAATTAAATGTTCAGTGTTAATAATAAATCAGTTCTCAAAACCACTCATCGGAAATCAACTTCGACGGGTGTCAGAAGATAGCGACGGCCATCGACGTCGCGTGTGTATGCTGGAAAGACGATTCCTCAAAAACTATAAAACAAAGCTTAAGACCTGTTTAAGTACGTATTCCTCAATCTGAAATTACTGGGAAGAGCTGAAAAAGTTTTGGTAATAACTGGAAGTAGTAGTTTTTTAAATAAAATCTTCTAAATATTATTTTTTGAAAATTTATGTTACTACAAATAATAAAGATCAGTAAATACTAAATCTGATAAATTTAATTTTTTTATTATATCTTCTAGATTTAGAGATAGTAAACTTAAGTAATAAATCGCAGAGACAGAGTTCCAACTACACCAAGAAAACCAGTTGACAAAAACAAATGTTTGTAACATAGTTTCTAATTGACAGGTAAAAGTCATTGTCAAAAATCAACAGAGTGACATTACTGAAAGCTTTTTGTGGGAAGTACGTTTATTATTGTTTTATTAATTAAATATTTAAAATTATAGGTAAAATGCATATATCCATAACAAATACCGTCAATCTTATCAAAGAATAAGAAGAATCTCTAATATTTAGGAATACTCTCATAGAATGAAAGAATATATGTATAATTAGAATTTTTGTATGCATAAGAAAATTTAAGTATAATAAATAAAACATTATTTGGTCAATAGTCTGTAATTTTTTACTTCCCGCTACCCTTGGTAAAAGAAGTAAAGGGATTATGCTTAAAATCGCGTATCGAGATTTTAGTAAATGGCTACATTTTAAGATTCGTAGAATCCAATTTTAATATTTTCATGGTGTGTGTGTTTGCGACACACACACATACACACACACATCCATACATGTACATACACACACACATACATACACACACACATACATACATACATACATACATACATACATACATACATACATACATACATACATACATACATACATACAGACAGACATACATACGGACGTCATCGTAAAAATGTTATAATCGGATTAGGGACCTTAAAAAGTGCTTGTCCACTAAAATCTGGGTATGCGATTTTTAGCATGATTCCAATACCTCTCTTAGCGAGAGGTAAAAAATGTATTTTTTATGTTGTTTATGCTTAATAATAATTTCTTCATGAATATAACGTATAAATTATACAAAAATATTTCAGCTATGGGAACATGAAAAGCTTATACTCTCTAGATTCTAGAACTAACAGTTTGTCGACCACTGCATGCTACGTCACACGTTAAATTATAAATTTTAAAAATTCATATCTCGTAGAATTTTTAAATCACTTTCGCGCTAAAATTTTTAGTTCATCCTATTCTTCTAGAAAAAATTGGTATAGAACCCCATTATAGCCAAAGGCGTACCATCTATGTAGATCCTCCCGTTTAAGTCTAAAGTATGCAGTAAACTCTTCTTATAACTATCTATATTTAGTTTCCATATCTAACAGATAATAATCGAAAGATTTTGCAAAGTAGCAACAACTTTCATTGTCATTAAATTCATCTCAGATAACAATATTCAAAAAAATCCTCTTATTTTTACCTCTCGCTAAGAGAGGTATTGGAATCATGGTAAAATTCGCATATCCAGAATTTAGTGGATAAGCACGATTTAAGGTCCATATAAACAGATTTTAACATTCTTACGATGATGTGTGTGTGTGTGTGTGTGTGTGTGTGTGTGTGTGTGTGCGTGCGTGCGTGCGTGCGTGCGTGTGTTGGGACGATTACTCAAAAACTATAAGATATAACACCTGTTTAACTATGAATTCCTCAATCTGACATTCCTGGGAAGAGCTGAAATAATTTTGGTAACAATTCAACAATCGGAAGTAGTAGTTTTTTAAAAAAATTCATCTAAATATTATTTTTTGAAAATTTTTGTTATTACGCCTTTTGAAGAACAAAATTCTACATCTGATACATTTAAATTTTTTATTATATCTTCTATAAATTTAGAGATAAATACGCTATAATATATAGAATATCGGGATATAATAAGTCGAATAGGCGAAACTACACTAAGGAAACCAGTTGACAAATTCAAATGTTTATAACATAATTTGTAAATGACAGATATCAGTGTCAAAAATCAAAAGTTTAGTTACATTCTGAAAGCTTTTTCTGGGAAGTAAATTTAATTTTTCTTATGGTTTTATTAATTAAATATTTAAAATTATAGGTAAACTGCATATATCCATTAGAAATACCGCGAATCTTGTTAATGAATTGGAAGAATCTTTGACATAGGAACTTCCTCATACAATGGAAAATAGATATAATTAGAATGGGGAAGTTTAGCGATTTTTTTTATGCTTTTATTCCACGGGAAATGACTTGAAAAATGATGTAACATGTTTTATTTTTTTCAAAAATGCCCAGATTTTCCGGAAAAGCCGATTTTAAGCTGTGATGACGTCGGTAGAGGCTTGGTACAACGTATGTCGCTTATACACTGACGCACGCGGTTGCTGTTACCAGTCACTTGAGACTGAGGTATTGTTCGGCCTACGTTCAAGTGGTTCGCTTTCACCGTTTTGTCTGAGTTTGCGCACAACTGCCTTGTGACGTACTTAGAGTTTACCCAAAAAATATTAATTATAAATAAATGGAGCAATAATTTTAATTTTTAATTTCAATTTCAGCAGTCATTTGTGTTATATTTGTGAGAAAACAGTATGTTATGTAGAATTTTTACCATGCTAAACTTCCCCATTGTATGTGTGCAGAAGACATGTTAAATACAATAAAATACAATATTTGGGTAAAGTTCTGTATTTTTTTTGTTACAAAACGACGGTTCGATAGGGTGATAGGGAAGTGCAATACATTACTTATACCGAGAGTTTTTTTTTATCTGTGAACATGGGCGTATGTCATTACCATATTTACATTTAAAATGATTGACAGCAATGTATTATCGCGTTTTTTTTAAAACTGAACATAGGACGTGACATTTAGTATATCTGTCAATGTCATCAAATTGTCATATTTCAAAATGTATACAGTTGAAGAAAAAGTTCAAATTGTATGGTATAATTCTATACTCTGACATAAGCCTAAGGCAAGAAATAATTAATATAAATTATATTTTATCCCTATTTTTTAATAGGAAGAAGTGGAGGCCACTCCACTTCTCCATCACGTCCTATCCAGCGTTGGGGGAATACCTGGTGCAGATATAAGTGAAAATTTTGACGACTCCAATGCCTGCAATTTTGTGAATTTACTTCCCGATTAATATAAAATGTCGCTTCATCAGTAAATAAAATTCGATCCAGTAATATTTCCTCACTATTAATTTGGTTCATCATATCTTCGTAAAAGATATTTCTTCGTTCTATATCGTTGTGTAATAACTCTTGGTGATTTTGATATTTAAAACTCTTAAAATGTTCTTGTCTTAAAACTTTGTATAATAGTATTCTTAGTTTCAGAAAAAAAATTATTGACAGGGTGTTGTCACTTTCAATTAATTGCATAATTTCTTGTTTCTTTCTATTAACTACAGTACTTGGTCTGATTTTCTTCTTGTGCTGTTTATTGACGCACCTTTAGTTCTGTAGTCATTGTAAATTTTTCTTATAGTTGTTGGACTGGGTCGCTTATTAAAAGTTAATGCACATAAGTCAGAAACTTGTTGTAGACTCGTTATAATTACTCCAATTTACAATTTGAACTTTTCTTTAACTGTATACATTTTGAAGTATGACAATTTGATGACATTGACAGATATACTAAATGTCACGTCTTATGTTCAGTTTTAAAAAAAACGCGATAATACATTGCTGTCAATCATTTTAAATGTAACTATGGTAATGACATACGCCCATGTTCACTGATAAAAAAAAACTCTCGGTATAACATAAAATGGAACTGGCGAGAGGTCTTGTGCTGGCCGCAACAGATTTTTTATTATTACATTAGTGTCAAATATCACAGTTACATTTTTGGTTATGTTTTCGTTAACGTTTTACCGCTGACAATACGATCGACTTGCTAAAATTAATTTTTAAGGCCGAATTAAAAGCGACACGATAAATTTAACGTTAAAGTTATCGTTTTATGTATGACCTAAACGTTTTGCTAAAATTCTCTAATGATATGAGAGAGTTTATCAGACTTGGAAATGTTTAAAGTTTGACGACGGTTAGAATTGAATCTACGCCGTCGGAATCACAATCAGTCACCTAACACTCACAGTCACTTGATAAAGAAATAATTCTAATAATTTAAAGGTGTCATTGATATCTATATTAAAAAAAAATACGACTTTTGTGCGTTAGGTTACTATAGGAATCTTCTACTATATATTATAAATAAAAACTCTTATTCTAGGTACATCACAATAGTGCCGTTCAAAATTCTAAATTCTAATCGCCTAATATCATTGCAGTGTATTGGTCTATTGGTGGTTTGTTTTTCCGTGTTTTTATTCTCCATATACTGTTTTCTTTTTACCTTCTGTCACCTTTAGGTAAGGAAGGTATTGACTGGTCAAAAAATTCGTTGGTCAGTTTTTAATGAATAAGCACGTTTTAGGGTCCCTAGAATACGAATCTACTATTTTTAAGTTCATGTCTGTATGTATATGTGTGTGTGCGTGTGTCCTTGTGTGTGTATGTGTTTCTGTGTGTGACAAATTTTTGACGATAACTCCAATACTACAATTCTAAAAATTATAATTCTTTCGTATTCCTCTTCTCTACATCCATATGAAGAACTGATTAGATAATTGATCCACCGGAAGTACCCTTGTTTGAAGTTTTTAACAGTTTTTCTTAAAAAATCGCAGTTAAATATTAGTTTTTGACATTTCATGTTATTATAAATATTAGAAAATGCTCTTCTCTATACGGTTTGATTATTTCCTTCATATTCAATAGATATAAAGTTAAAGCATTATAAAGAGAGACTAACTTTTAAAAATCAGTCAGCTTTGCTATTTATCATGGAAACAGCTGATATATGCAAAAAATTGAAAATTGACAGATGTCAGTGTCAAGTGCAAAACCAAATATGGAAAGTATAGGATCAGATTGCCGAGAGTACGAGGAAGGCGAAAGAGATGGAAGGACTGTACCGCAGAATATACTTGAGAGAGGAAGAACTGTGTGAAGAAGCGTTGGACAGGACTGAGTGGAAGAGAAGAGTATGAAACAGTGACCCCTAATAAAATTGGATAAAGCAGAAGAATAAACAATGAGGTGTCCAGTGCAATTTACATAGTGTATGTTCATGTTATAATTTTATTGTATTTATAAAATCTTTTTAAAGGAATTTGTAAAAAATAATATATGTTCGTGTTACGATTTTACATGTTATATAGAATCTTTTCCAAGGAACTTTTGGTATGGGATTTGTACAAAATACATGGAATTGACGGAAGGTCTTGTGCTGGCCACAACAGATTTTTTATAATTATTTTGTATTCAGTGATAGATCATTCTATGGCCCAAAAGCAGGAAAACTCTTAACAGGATTCAAATGTGTATACACATTTTAATTTATTATATACTTTTTGTTTTGAACGCTCCATCACACAAAATAAATAAATACTTTATACAAGAAATATATGTAATAGTCAGTAACACTAACAATTTTCTTTAACAATTTCTCTCATTAATCTATTTATTATCTTAATTAAAATTTATATACACTTTTCTTATTTTTTAACGCACAATCACACAAAATAAAAAATATTTTATACATGAAATATATGTAACACTAACAATTTCTCACATTAATCCATTTATTATCTCAATTACATGATACATGTAATAGATAATAGATGAAAGTAAATCTATCGAGAGTTTTATGATTTCTTTTAATAATAAATAATCAATTTAGAAATTATCGTACTAGTACATTAAAGAGTTTAAAATAGAAATTTTAATACTAGTTGAAAATTATGGTATTGATTACAATAATTGGCCTGGATATAATTCATTTATTTTATTACGCGTAAAGTACTGGTAAAGAGAGAAAGTATTTCTTTGTAGTTCATTTCACAAAGATATGTATTCATAGTGGGATATAAGAAAAGCCACGGACACGAAACCGTCTCTCCACGTGAGAAAAATGAAATTACTACGAATTCAATGACATGAAATTTAATTATATGAAAGGTGAAAAGCGCTTTACCTACTGTTCATGAGAGTCTGTCAGATTAAGTGTAATTTCGTTAAGATGGTAGTATAAAGATAAGCCACCAACCGATTAGCTAATGAAGTCTTCAAATGAAGAAGCTCTTGACTCCTCTCTATGAGATTTATAATAGTAGACAGTTCCGTAATTAGAAAGTACTTAAATAGTAAATGTCAAATAGTTTTTCAATATTTTAGATAGGTAATAATTTTACTATTCATTTATATGTAAGACTATTTAGAAATTTCTTTGTCGTAGGTACGAAATAATAATGTAATATGTATAATTATAATTATTTGTTGCAATAAAAGCGAAATTTTGAATGTATGAAAAGTAAAAGTAAATATGCACACCTACATATGAATTTCACACTTGTAGCCACAGTTTACGTTAAAAGCTGTAGTTTCAGGTACTTACTCAAAATATATTTTTTAGTTTTACAAGTTATGGAATAGGAAGTACATGATGTATCTTACTATATAACTTTCATAAAATATTTATAGACGCAATAAATGCGAACTATTTATGCCCAGTTAACACTTAAAATTCTTATTTATTATGAAACGTGCATATAAACTAGCCTTAAACTACCATCGAAACTTATAAAAGTTTAAACTTGGTTTTATTCAGTTATGCCCAGTTGCACCATCGACACATAAAATTTAAACATGATTTTATTCTGTTGCATACTATTTTAATTACAGTGTAAAATTAGGCATTAGCCAATTCAATTTTACATTGCAATTAAAAAAATATTTATTTGGAATTAACAATAATTTAATTTAATCGGCTAACTGAATAAAATCAAATTTAAAATTTATAAGTTTCGATGGTGGCTGGTAATAAATAATAATAAAACATAGTGATAGTGTCACATAGTGACGAACATAGTGATAATGTCAGTTTATGCATGCAAAATATATTCATATTAGGGAAATAAAATATAGACCCCATAATCAGTAATATCAACATTTAAAATACTTGTTACTGCAATGCAACATACAATGTACGTATTGATGTTTAATTTTAATTATTAGATATTTAGATACAGCATTTTTTATATATTTATTGGTTTTATATAAGTTTATTACTGCTTAATTTATAAAATTTAATAAGGGTCCGCCGACAGCTTTATATGAATTTCAAACTGTCATAACTCAATGTGTATTTATTTTAAAAAATCTGATGTGGCCAGCACATGACCTCCCGCCAATTCTATGTTTAATATAGCAGTGAGCTTTAAGTAAAGTATCACTTCCGGTTGATCGTTTGTAAATAAAATCTAATTTGTTGTCCAATAAAAAGAAAAGTCTGTAATACGAAATTTTAGATTGTTTTATTGTACATCTAATATTTATGTATGATGGAAAATACAGGGTGTTAAAAAATAAGTGTCACAAATTAAGAAGGCATATAGTACTGACCAAAATAAGTAAAAAAAGTTTAATCAACATAGGTCCGATCTTCAAATGTGGCCATTTTGTATTAGAATCGAAGAAAAATTGACTTAGTGGTCGAACAAAATTTTGTCTATGCCAGTAAATAGACTATAAAAAAAACAAAAAGATTTTATATGAAACATTTTTTTTCACTTTCTAATAGTTACGAAGTTATTTGAAAACTAAATATTGGCAAAGGTCGCCACAATTTTTGTCTTAGTACAATTATTCGTTTTTTTTTTTTTTTTGAAAAACAAAAACACATCTAAGATGACCTCTGAAAGGTAAACAAAATCTTTCATTTAATCAAAAGTCGTAACTCTTACAGTTTTCGAGATAGCACAGGTAAATACCGAAAAAACTCATTTTTCATTGCCTTATATCTCGCAAACTTTTGAAGATCGGATTCATGTTGATTAAACTTTTTTTTACTCATTTTGATCAGTACTATATGCCCTCATAATTTAGGACACTAAATTTTTTTAACACCCTGTATATTATTTTTACAAATCTTAATTTCATTAGAATTAAATATTTTACTATTATATTCTTCTTAACCGTAGCCTACGTTATTAAATACAAGGCCGGGAAACATCACAATATCTGTCAAACGAAAACTCTAATTCCAAACTCGCCGTTTTGGCGCGACTTATTCTCGCTGTCATTTGGCTGTCTTTTTTTGACGTACGTGTTTTGTGGTTATAACCGCTAAATTGATAATATCAATATATTTTTTGACAGTCTAAAAATGACATTTGAATGACAGCGGGAATAAGTCGCGCCCTCATCAGCGGTTTTGGAACTAGAGTTTTTGGCCAGATTTTTAAACAAAATTTGAGTTGTTTCCCGGCCTTGTATTTAATAACGTAGGTTACGCCTTAACACGGTTTCAATATTAATTTTAATGTAATTGCTTCCTGACAGTGACATTTGTTTAAATGTCAAAATTGTTATTGAAATTATATTTTTGTTTGACGCATAGGCAAGATGATATATGAAAAGAAATTATATTATATATTCATATTTAAAGTTATTTAGAGTTATTTACTAAATGTTATTATCGTAGAATTGAAGATTGTATTTATCAATTCAATTTTAATTAGTTGCTAAAAAATTATATTCAATGAATTTTTTACAAGAAAAACTGTTAAAAACTTATATAAATGATATTTCCGATTATCCGATATATCTACACTAAAAACTAATGAGCTCTTCCCACATTAGTATAGAATGGGTATTACAACATTTTCTGATTGATAGTATTTGAGTAATCGTGTCCACACGATCCGCACACAAACACGCACACATCACACACATCCACACACACACCCATACATCCACACACACACACACATCCACAAACACACATTCACACACACACACACCCACACACACACACACCCATACCCACACACGCACACACACCCACACACACACCCACACACACACACACACACACATCCACACATACACACAAGCTCACACATACACACATCCACACACACACCCACACATCCACACACACACACACACACACACACACATCCACACACACACATCAACACACACACACACATACACATCATTGTAAAAATGTTAAAATCGGATTCTGGGGACATCAAAACGTGCTTATTCACTAAAATCTCTATATGCGATTTTTAGCACGATCCCTCCCTTATCTAGTGTAGCGGGAGATAAAAAGTAATACAACAAAATATGTATAGTCCAGTCATTAGGTAGATTTACCCTGCAAAAGGTCGAGTATTTTTGTTTTTTGGATAAGTTATATATTTAGAGGTTTCAACAAAAAAATGCAAGTTTCCCCCCTCGGGGGCCTTCGGGAAGCACCGCCAACTTGAGAAAAAAGGCGCAAAAAAGCGTTTTTTTCTAAATATCTCTTCACTTATTTGCATTAGGCAAAAATAGTTATCTAATTTGTTGACTATAAAATTCTCTACAACTTTTATCTAAACCATTTTTTTCTATAATTAATAGATAGCGATCTACAGTGCTTCAAACAGCAAATTTTTTGAAAATTACATGAATGCTTCATTTAAATCATATTTTATTATATTTTTTTTACGTTTTTTTACAAATTACTTTTTGACAATCATTAATTATTATTATTTAACTAATATATATATATATATATATATATATATATATATATATAAATATTAATTATTGTTTATAGTTTTTTTTTTCATTCTAAAGATTTTTTATAGTCCAGCAAATTTATGATTTTACCTTAAAGTAATTACAACAAAAGCTTTTAACGGAATCCAGTCCCAGAAAAGTGCGCCGAATAACATATCAATATTTTCCCGAAATCGGAGCATGGGAACCTCCCGCCAATTTGGACAAATGGCGGCATATTCAGGTTTATGGCCATTTGCTTAAAACAATTATGAAAATATTTAAATTATTCAAAAAAACAAACAATATTACGTACTTGATACTTAGTCTAATAGATTTCACTATTTACAACAGTTTACATTCGACGTGGCATCGAAAGAAGTAAGTTGTCGATAACTGTTTTATAAAAATTGTTAACGTTTTCCTGCAATTTTTTAGTTTTTCATCCACCACTCTGATCTTGTTAAAGATACGATGATGCGGTTTTAAAATTTGAATTCAGCATAAAATTATCTTTCGTATCGTGTATTACACTATTTTTGCCGATGAACAATTGGCGAGTTACTAACAACTAAAACTCAAATGAAATTCCTCTAAAATTTTAAACATCGGCTCTTTTCTCAATTTTTCATCAACCACTTTGACACCTATTAAATACTTAATATTGGTTATATGTAAGCCTGATGAAATTTTGAATGAGAAAATGAAAAAAGAGACGATTTTCAGATGTTTAAAATAAATAAAACAGTTATCGATAACTTACTTCTTTCGATGCCACGTCGAATGTAAACTGTTGTAAATAGTGAAACCTATTAGACTAAGTATCAAGTACGTAATATTGTTTGTTTTTTTGAATAATTTAAATATTTTCATAATTGTTTTAAGCAAATGGCCATAAACCTGAATATGACGCCATTTGTCCAAAATGGCGGGAGGTTCCCATGCTCTGATTTGGGGAAAATATTGATATGTTATTCGGCGCACTTTTCTGGGACTGGATTCCGTTAAAAAGCTTTTGTTGTAATTACTTTAAGGTAAAATCATAAATTTGCTGGACTATAAAAAATCTTTAGAATGAAAAAAAAAAAAACTATAAACATTAATTAATATTTATATATATTAGTTAAATAATAATAATTAATGATTATCAAAAAGTAATTTGTAAAAAAACGTAAAAAAATATAATAAAATATGATTTAAATGAAGCATTCATGTAATTTTCAAAAAAATTGCTCTGTTTGAAGCACTGTAGCTCGCTATCAATTAATTATAGAAAAAAATGTTTTAGATAAAAGTTGTAGAGAATTTTATAGTCAACAAATTAGATAATAACTATTTTTGTCTAATGCAAATCAGTGAAGAGATATTTAGAAAAAACCGCTTTTTTGCGCCTTTTTTCTCAAGTTGGCGGTGCTTCCCGAAGGCCCCCGAGCGGGAAAACTTGCATTTTTTATTAGGACCCCTAAATATACAATATATCCAAAAATCAAAAATACCCGACCTTTTGTGGAATAAACCCTTATTTTTCTACCAAATGACTGGACTATAATAGGATATGCAGTTTGTAATGCTCTAATGGTTTATGTTGTAAAAATAATATCCAAAAGATGGTGGGTATTTCCAGCGATGCAGGCAGCTAGGCGCTCTATGAAGTTATGCGATGCGCTACATCGACCATCGACCAACATCCTTTGAGGAATTTCGGTAATCACTCGGCGAATCTCGTTCTGGAGCTCTTGGATGGTCCGATGCTTGTTGCCCTACACACTGCACAGTGCTTGTCAATCATTTAGGGCACAGTTCGCAGAAAGTTTCCAGGCCGCGTAATTTCGCGTTTCGGTGACGTGCCTTGGCCCTTGGCCGTCTCGTTCATCCGACCTATCGATATGCGATTTATTTTTGCGGGGCTACTAGATGTCTAAGGTGTACGACAACAAGTCTCGGACCATCCAAGAGATCCAGGACGAGATTCGCTGAGTGATTCATGAAATTCTTCAAAGGATGTTGGTCGATGTAGCGCAAACTTCAGAGAACATCTAGCTGCCTATATCGGTGAAACGGCCGCCATCTTTTGGATATTATTTTTAAAACATAAAACAGTACAGCATAACAAACTGCATATCCTACACTACATATTTTGGTGTATTACTTATAAATACACGTTGAGTTATGACAGTTTGAAATTCATCTAAACATGTCGGCGGACCCTGTATGTTATATAGTTTTATGGTCTTTGCGGTAAGGGTTCTTGGAGCCAGGTAGATTTTTCTGTCCTGGACCCGAAATTTGCGTCAAGATGTTTCCTAATTATGTACTTTTAAATATGTATTAAAATAATAATGCGTTTTAAAAGTACTTCCTCTAACATGAATTTGTAAATTGAAAAGAGATTAAAATATTATAACATGTTTCCTAATTATGGACTTTTAAATCTGTATTCATATTCATATAACAATGCGTTTGAAATATCCTTTTCTAACTTCAATTTGTAAATTGAAAAGAGATTAAAATATTATAGGGATTACAATAAATTCAAACGTAACTTTAAATACAAACAGTTATTTTCTTTTGAGGTACATACATACATAAATTCAGTGATAGTAAGAGTGCCAGTGAGTAAGAAAACTGTGTTGTTACTGTAGTACTCTGTATTTAATATAATGTATTATTTTTGTGGAATATGTAAATATGTTTTTCTAAATCTGACTACTCTGTACTGTACATGTGCTCTGTACTAAATCACTATTTTGTTGTAATGTGCTGGTTTTTTGTTTATTTGTAAATATTTTTTTCTAAATCTGACTGCACTGTAGTTCTCTGTATTTATCATAATGTGTTATTCTTTTGTTATATGTAAATATTTTTTTCTAATTCAGACTGCACTGTAGTACTCTGTGTTTATTATAATGTAATGTGTTTTTTTTTTTATTATATGTAAATATTTTTCTCTAAATCTGACTGCACTGTAGTACTCTGTATTTATTATAATGTGTTATTTTTTTGTTATATGTAAATATTTTTTCCAAATCTGATTGCACTGTACTGTATATGTACTAATTCTCTATTTTATTGTAATATGTTGTTTTTGTTATAATATATTTTGTTTTCTTTATCTGACTGCAGTGTACTATGTACGTTGCGTTAAGTTGGGTTTCATCTTTCAAACAGATCTCAGTTTGTTACTCTTAATTTTGATGGAAAATGTGTCAATTTGGATGTAGTATACACAAATTTTGGTGTACCACATGGTACTGTACTAGCTCCAATATTTTTTGTCATTTATATTAATGATCTTTGAACAGTTTTATCTAACAATTGCACCCCCGTTTTATATGCCGATGACACTACATTAAACATCTCAAATAAGAATGATAATGCTTTGAAAACAGAATGTAATAGAAATGTACAGTCACTTACTGAATGGTGCTATGAAAATAAACTTTTTTTAAATGAAAGTAAAACCAAAATTCTCTGTTTTAATAAGCATCCTTATAAAAAGCAACATATTGATATTAATTTTGATAAAAATACAAAAAGTAATAATGCTTCAGCTCGTTTACTAGGGATGTTGATAACCGAACATCTGAGTTGGGATCCTCATTGTGCTGGAATAGTTACGAAACTTAATACGTTTTGTTATCAGTTACCTCACCTAAGATTAATTTTAAATATTAAACAACTAAAGATGTTTTACTTTGCTACTATTGAATCTAGAATACGTTATGGTATATGTCTGTGGGGCAGTTCACATTCAGCTAAAACTGTTTTTATTACTCAGAAGAGAATTATTCGTTGTATGGCAGGGTTAAGTTATAATTCATCTTGCATATCTGTTTTTAAAGATTTAAAAATTTTAACAGTTACTTCGATATACATATTGGAAACCTGTTTGTTCATACATAAAAATACAACACACTTTGAAAAAATATCCGACGTTCATTACCCTAACACCCGGCATAGAAACAATTTTTACGTTCCGACCTCAAGACTAAACATTGCTAAAAGCTCTCCTAATAGAATAGGCCTAGAAATTTATAATAACTTACCTACTTATTTAAAATCTGAAAATAATATTAAAGAATTTAAAAAGAAATTAAAAGAATATATTATGCAGCACAGTTTTTATGATTTGAATGAATATTTTAATACTTAATTACATAATTTTTAATGTGATGTTATTTTTATAATTTATGTTTTGTATGTTCCGACGTTTTTTATACGCATGTAAAGGTGGGTTTATGCTGAAAAATTTAAGAATAGGAATAAAAATAAGAATAGTGTTAAGAATAATTTTAAACATAACGATAAGTGGTGTTTATGCTGCCAGTTATAAGAATAAGCGTAAGAATAAGAGTAGTGATATTAAAGTTTTTAGGTTAGTGAAAAGTAGTTACATTTATTATTCTCATAGTGGTAGCAGCGTTGATTTGACATTTATAAGATTTATAATTTTATTATTATTATTTTTTAATTTGTAAAAATGAAGTACAATCAAAATATTATTTTGTCTGCACTAATTCAATTAATTGGGAAAGAAGAGAATCCATCACTAAATTTGACATAATTATGTTTCGCCAACACCGATTATTATAAATAAATAATGAATGACCATTGACGTATTATAACTAACGTTAGTTATAATACGTCAATGTGAATGACCAATTTTTTTGTTTGAAATATTTGACAGTTGACACGCATGCGCTCTTCGCTTACAGGAATAAGAATAAGGCGTAAAGTTAAAAGTAAACGAACTTTGGCTTATTCCTTATTCTTATTTCTTATTCCTTATTCTTATTTCTGCAGCATAAACCGAGTCGTATGTTATAACTGTTTTAACTTTATCACTATTCTTATTCTTATTTTTATTCTTAAATTTTGCGAGCATAAACCCACCATAACTGTGTCTACAGAAAATAAAAGTATTATTATTATTATTATTATTATTATTATTATTATTATTATTATTACTCTGTCTAAATCTCTATTTTATTATGTGTTGTTTTTTATATGTAAATATTTTTCCCCAGTTCATACACGGTAAATAAAAACTTTGTTGTGATTACCAAAAATAAGTTCCAGTAGCAATTTTTTTTTTGTCAATATAGGACCAGCAAATATATTTGTTACAGTTATCAAGGTTAATTTGCTAGTAAAAAATTGTTGTGGCAACATATACAGTTTTGTTATATATAACAAAAGACATTTGTTATGCGAACTGCGAACAAATAAAATAAGTTACCATTAAGAAGTATATATAAGTTATGCGAACAAATAAATTAAGTTACCATTAAGAAATATAAATTTGTTATGCGAACAAATAAAATACGTTACCATTAATAACTGTAAATTTATTTTAGAAACTAATTAATTTTGTTAGATATACAAATGCATTAATGAAGTAGTAAGGTTAAAATTAAATACATGCGTATTATATTAATTTTATTTATTTACAATTATAATCTATATACATGTAACAAATATTATATAAATAATAACATATGACACAATAGTAACTTAAATATATAGATTTATCAGTACTTGATGCATACTTCAAATTTCTCAATAAGACACTCTAATTGACATTGTTTTAAAATATCTTTTACAAAATCATCCATTTTTATTGACGGGCACAAGAAACAAGCACTTTTAAAATACAATTTTCGACAGGCTAAACTTAACTGGACAAACAAATGCGACACGACGTAGTGTATAACACCCTTGATCACATAACTAACTAGTTAGTTAGTTATGTAATCAGGCATAACACTAACCAGTGGCGTTTTCTCCATGCAAGCAAGGCAAGCAGTGCTTGCCTTTATATTTTAATATATTTTTACAATTATATTTATATATTTAGAACTTTAATATATCAAAATTTAAAAGCAGACACAAATGTATTTGCTGTTGCCTACCGCACCGTTAATCTAATTTTATCACTGAGATACGTACTATTACGATCTTAGCATGTTGTACAAAACGTGCTGGTAAGCAGAACTTCGAGTGCTTACACCGCCTATACCTATACTATACCGAACATTGCCGAACATGTAGCCTTCTATACTGAAAATATTTCGCTGTTTAGGTTCATCTGCAAGCAGTTTTTATATTGCTTCCATGAACAAAATTTAAGTGAAATAGATAGTAAATGTTAAAATAGGATACGAATAAAAGTAAAATTTATTTATAAGGTATCTATATTTTATACTTCTACATTTATTTTGTTTCAATTAAATTTTGAAAATAATAATAATCCTTATATTTTTATACAGAATGAATAACATTTGTGCAATAATAATAAAAACATTACAAGAAAAGCCATTTGGCAATTTTGAAGAAAAAAAACCTTTTTTTGCAAATGGCAGACTCCTCCTATGAAGTTATTAACAACAACTGTTAAACATATAACAAGGCATTTTAATACGGATTTATATGACAAACATGTGTGGCTATGATAGTGAAAAATTACTAAAATTATATTGTTGACCATGTTTATTATTTGGCAGTTTTTGTTTTTTGCACATGAAAGGGGAAAAACATGCATTTGCACATCCCTTCGAAACATGTAAGTCAATTATAAGGCATTTGACCTTGAATGAAAAAAAAAATTCGCCTGCGGCGCATTTTTTTTTTTTTATACCTTACCTCCGCCATTGCTGCTTGCCTTCTTATAAAATGTACGAGACGCCGCTGACACTAACAATGAATTATGCTGTCTACCAGGGAATACCTTGTCTACACAAAAGTTTTAGTTACCTTTATAAAGTATATGGCGGGAAAAGAAATAATTTGTAATCTTTACAAAATATAATATGTCACAGGAAAAAAAAAATTTGTCCCAGTAACAGATGAAATATTTTTAATAATTGCAAAATGATTTTGTAATCGGAACAAAGTAACAAAATGACTGCTTAGTACTACTAATAATAATTGCTACCATGACTAATATTTTGCAGCAAATAATACTTGTTATATACAACAAAAATTGTTTAGTTTTGGAAACTTAAAATACAAAGTTCTTCGTATACACGGCAAAAAGTTATTGTTGAAATAACAAAAAAAATACAGCTAACTATATTTTGTCTGGAATAACAATGTAATTTTTTACCGTGTATACTAAAATTTTGTTTTATTGTCTTATTTATTATATAGTTTCAATTAACAAAATTTATACAAAAATTGAGTATGATTTTTTTTTTAATACGGCCCATTTCTTACCTTAAAAGTGATATAGAAAAAATACCTTCCAGTTCGAATAATTTATGACTCCTGATCGCAAAGAAGCCCATCCGTCCATAAAAGGTTGTAAACCCTGCATAAGTCAGTTTCATAGATTCCTTCCTCCAACTATACCTACTTTTCATGCCTATTACAAGGCTGTCCATTCCACAGTCCACGTCGCGTAAACGTGTCTGATTTGAGAAATGAAGTAAAAACTTTTGGAAAGTAAAACCTATACCTACCTGAATTAGAAAATGAAAATTGGTTGAAAGATTCATCATTTTAGTGGACATGCGTCTCTGAAGTTAAAATCAATTGGTAAATGATTTATTTCATACAGTGACAGTTTTTGAAATTAAACTGAAATTGTGGCAATCTCATACTATGAACAATAAATTATTTCATTTTGAAACCCAACCAAGTAAACATTGAAATATATGTGACAGTAATTTGCTATATTTTATCATAAGACTTTGAGTATTGTTTTTATGATTTTAAAAAACACCAAATGCATTTGAGTATATTTGCTACAACCATGTTCAACTGAAATCAATACGTTACCTCTGCACTTGTAAATAGAATATACAGAGTTGCATTCATATGTACAATTAATTTGTACCTGCCCAAAGAAAAATAATTGGCATTTCACGAACATGCCCTGTTTATAACATCTGTTTTAGTGAGTACGTATATTAGCGAGCAAATTTTTCCAGTACGAACAGTGGCGGACTGTAAACTTTGGGGGGCCCTGGGCCAATTTTTAGAGGGGGGGGGGGTTCCTAACTAACCATCGAATCGTCAGTTTGCCAAAAAACTGTTATAATATTTATTTACCTTCCGTCACCTTTAGGTAAGGAAGGTATTGTCTTTGCTCAAAAAATTCGGTGGTGAATTTTTAGTACATAAGCACGTTTTAGGCCCCCTAGAATAAGATTTTACTAGCTTTACGATGATGTTTGTATGTGTGTGTGAGTGATACTACAATTCAAAAAATTATAATTCTTTCGTATTCTTCTTTTTTACATCCATATGAAGAGCTGATTAGATTTTGGTTATAATTGGTCCACCGGAAGTTCTCTTATTTAAAGTTCTTAACAGTTTTCTTGAAATAACGCAGTTAATTGTTAAATATCATTTTTTGACATTTTATGTGGTTATCAATATGAAAGAATATCGTATTGTCCATACTGTTTCCTTCATATTCAATAGATATTATGTATTATTTGTTAAGACATTTTTTCAATCATTTGGAAAGCAAAAGAAGTACTTAAAAACAACACGAAACAACTCTTTGATAGTAAACATTTTAACTATTGCTTTATACTATATAGTATTATTTTTTCTTATTGAATTTTTTGTTACAGATGGGCAGTGTCAACAATTATGACTCGTTTGAATAACGTTCCAGCAGAGGATGGTTCTCACATGATAAACGCATTGATACCATTGTGGGACTTGTGTAATCACACCAACGGAAATGTAAGTTCCATGTCTTACCCATAAGCTGCAAGGATTTATTTACATATGCGTACCAACCATATACTTTAGAAATACATATTTAATTTTAACGGAATATTTTGCAGCTCTGTCGTGACTCAAGTAGATTTTAATAAAATATGTACGGTAAAAATTTTAAAAGAAGTCCGATCATGATCATCTACGAATCGTATGAATTAAGATTTTAGCTCAGCCCATTCTCTCAAAACCATTAGTCGTGTACTTAGTTATTTTATTGTTATAAAAGTGTACATATATTACAGTAAAAGCATTGAAAATTCAAAACTAAGTCAACTGGTAAGTTTATTGCAAATGTAACACCAAATATAAGACACTGTGTCACTGTACCTGACTAAACTTTTTTTGTACGGCTATGAATTATTAAATAAACTTACGGTACAGGGAAAGTATTGTCATCAATGAGCAGTCGAAGCAATATGAATTTTTTGAAAGACAAGCGTGTTGTATCCATCCTTGTCGCACACACTTCTAGTGATTGAAAATGAGAGAGATAAATGTATGCCACGATATAGATGACCTTGATCGGACTATTTTCAAAAATTTTACTGAACAGATCTTTTCGTATATATTTTATTTTGGAAGATTAAATTATAATAGCTAATCTCTATTTTTACTTATATTTTTTTATCTAATTTAAAGTAGATGTAACGTTTTGATATTTAGTACTATTTTTTCTGTTTCCCCTAACATGTCTTGATTAAAAAAGACACTTTAATTGCGTGGTTGAGCACACCACCACGGATCTCCTAAAACTTGTATACGCTAAAATACAGTGTAATCTTAAACCTCAAACAACTATATTCCATCAAAATTAAATTTTTTTACGTAAAAGGAAGGCAAACTTCAAACTAAATTTTCCAAGTTGCTTGCTCAAACTCGTATCACTCAAGCTTGCCCCCACTCTTTTCATTCAGGTATTTCAAATTGTCGAAGCCTGGAAGTCGATTCTATTAACCGAATATTGTTTAACACTGTATGGTATGTGCAGAATACGTAAAGTACGTAAAATCGCTGCACTTAAAACCTTATTTTAATAATTTCTAACAGCACACTAATTACTACGGTTAACTTCAAACGTTATTTGCGCCAACTGTCAAATTCAAATTTCAAAATGTAATTTCACCCTTATGTTAGAAGATCGATTTATTTAAAAATATTTGTTTGAATACAAATTACGTTCTGCTTTAAAATCATATTTTGATAAATTTGATAGTATTTATTATGCACAAAATAAATGTCACAAATATTTTGACAAAACTAATAGAAAACTTAACAAAAAAACAAAATAGTACTCGCATCTTTACACAAAGTCTTTTCAGAAAACAATGAACCAGATCAATAGTACTTCTAATATTTATGTATGATGGAAAATGTATTATTTTTACAAACCTTAATTTCATTAGAAAAAAAGAATAAACTACTACTACATTCTCCTTAACACGGACTCATTATTAATCTTAATGTAATTGCTTCCTGCTAGTGACATTTGTTTAAATATGTCAAAATTGTTATTAAAGTATTGTTGCATAGGCAAATGATGTATAAAAATAAATTATTTTATAAATTTATATTTAGAGTTATTTGCTAAATGCTATTATCGCAGAATTGAAGATTGTACCATTATATTCAATTTTTATTAGTAAAAGTTGCTGAAAAATTATTTTCAGTGTATTTTTTTTTTTTTCAAGAAAAACTGTTGAAAGCCTGCATAAGTGATACTTTCGGTTACCCGACAAACACTAAAAACTAATGACCTCTTACCCACATTAGTATAGAATGGGTATACAAAATTTCAAAATTTTCTAATTGATAGTATTTGAGTAATCGTGTTCACAGGATCCACACATCCTCACACACATACTCACACACACATACATACACACACACACACACACACACACACACACACACACACACACACACACACACACACACATACCCACACATCATTGTAAAAATATTAAACTCGGATTCTGGCGACGTCAAAACCTACTTATTCACTAAAATCTATATGCAATTTTTAGCACGATCCCTATACCTCCCTTACCTAGGGTAGCGGGAGGTAAAAAGCAGTTTAATACAAAATTACAAGAATAATAATTACTACATTAAATGAAGATGAAGTATACAAAAAAATAAGAGTTGCAGAATAGTTATTTATGTAAAAAGTGTGTAAAGTAGTATTTTTTTGATCGAGTGCGATGTTTTACTGAGTATGAGTGTATAGGAATCTTCAAATATTGTTAAGCCTCATTCACAGCTCCGAAAATAGAAATAAAATTATACATAAAAATAAAAATAACGATATGAACAATATATTCTTATGAAAGTGTTCACAGCTCTCGAAAATAAAATTAAACATAAGACATAAACACAAGGATTTGCAAATGTTAAATATTTTACACAAAAATAAGCACATACATAATAACTGTCATTTGAGATGTCAATTTACTTTTTGACAAAAGAATTTCAATTTAAATATAATTTTAAAAAGCTGTCTTAAGACAAAGGTTTGCATATATGATTGCGTATAGTGCTTTGAAAGGTATGAAGTTATTCTTATTTCTTGTTAATTATGAATGTAACTAAATGACAGTTGATATTTTATGTTCGAAGCTGTGAACACCAACCATAATGTCTTATTTATAATTTTAATTATATTTCTTATTTTCGTAGCTGTGAATAAGCCTTTAGTGTTAGTTGACAAGTAAATTAACCGTTGTTTAGCAATGTATTTAATTTTTACGCACAAGTGCTTGAATAGTTATTTGTGTACTAAGGGTGCAAAATGCTACATTGTCGCACGAGCATGAAGTTTGAAGCTCGAAGCGCCGCTGAGAACTGCAATGATGCGAGAGCGGCAATGTCATTTTGCACTCGTGGTACACACAATATTTTTCCTACAACTGTTCTATAATATTAAAATAAAATGAATTAATTATTGTAAGTAAAATTAGTCCAATATTCTTTATTTGAGTACACTGCTATGTTACTAAGCGTCTAAAACATTTGTCACATAAACGTTGTCAACATCAACAACTACATTTGTTTATCAATCATCAACATTATGGTCGTTATATTTTACCTTACTTTAAATGTAAAAGAAAATATTGATATTCGGAAGTATTCAAAATTGGTACCCTACCTTAAAAATCAATCTGTTGATTACAATGCCAAAAAATTCAAAACGTTTACAAGAAGTTTGATATAAATACATTTATATCACTGGCAAATGATGACCATTTTTATCAGAATCAACTTGTAATGTATCTTATGCAGGAATGTCAAATTCTAATCAAAATATGAACACCGACTTGAACGTAAACTTGGTTGAGTCAAATACTGGCATAGCTTCTACGTCTTTGTCAGGAATCAATATTAGCCAATGTAACAATTGCACCATTACGTTAAATATTAATAAATAATTTAAAACACTGAAAATAAAACATATCCGCGAAAAAATTCAAAGTAGCTGACATCTGGTGGAATAATTTAATAGTTCCCAAGTAAGGAAAACAAGTTGTTGTTTACATTGAAAGAGATACGCGTTTCATAAAGAAAATGAGTAAATGTAAAAAATATTGCTCAGTTCCACAATGTAACAATTATTCAAGTGAGAATATATCGTTGCATTATTTTCCTAATGATATAAAGATGCGACAAGCATGGATTCATGTATTAAAAATAGGGGAATAGGTTACAAAGTATATAAATGTATTTGTATGAACACCATGTTATCTTCATTACAATAATATTCTATCGTATTATATAACATTACTTACAAATTTATACCTGATTTTACATAAATGTTTATTCTGCACTTTTAGTCAACTCAATTATAATTGAATTTAAAACAGCAATGTTAAAATTAATCAAAACTATTGAAAATAATGCGCATTTATTAAAAATAAATAAATTTACTGTGGAAATAAATCTCAGAGAAGAATTTGTTTATAAAACCGGACCTAAAACTTCTAACAAATTAAATGTAAATAGTATACATTGTTCTTCCAGGCTGCTTGAATTTTAATTAGCACATTCAATATTAAGGAGTGAAAAAAATACCTACTATACTACTACTTGTCATCGTATCAAAAACTTTATCTTGAAGTTCAGATAATTCTTCTTTGGATGGAGAATTTGGTTTCTTTTTCTTCACTTCGGGGTGTATTCGGAGACTTGCAAATAATTTCTTGCAATTCTTCATGCTTACAAACATATTTGTGTCTTTACGAATTATTATCAACAACATTCAACTTTTAAATGCGATTTAAATTAAATAACTACGAATCATTCATGAAAAATGTTAATCCATAATAAAAATACAAATTATTATTTTATGTTGGATTCTGTTAATGGAAATACAGTAAATATTATTGTAATTACATTCTAATTAGTTTACCTATTGGCATAAATTAATGTAGCGACAATTTATGTTTGCATGAACCACTTAGACCAGCTTTGCAAGAACAGGTAGCACGCCATTCGCTAACATTTTTACCTCCCGCTACCCTAGGTAAGGGAGGTATAAGTTGGTATTTAATACTCTTATAATTTGAAACAACATATTAGATTATGACTATATTTGATAAACCGGATGTAGTACTTAATTTGAAGCTCTAACAGATTTTTCAGGAAAAGCATAATGAAATATAATCCAAAATTTCGTATTACAAACTTTTCTATTTATTAGAACAACAAAGTAGATTTTGTTTACAAACGATCAACCGGAAGTGAAACTTTACTTAAAGCTCATTTCTATTTTAAACATGGAATTGAGCGGGAGGTCATGTGCTGGCCGCATCAGATTTTTTAATTTAATATTAATATTATGTGGTGCACCCTTTCAGTTAGAAGTTTGAAGACACAATCCTAACAATTCCTTGTCGTCGGTATCTTTCTTTAATCCACATAACATAATATGTCACTAAAACTGTTAATTTTTGACACTGACATCTGTACATTTACAAACTATGTTATAAACATTTGAATTTGTCAAGTGGTTTCCTTAGTGCCTTAGCCTCTGCGATTAGATTATTCTATATATTATAATGTCTTTATCTTTAAATCTATACAAGATATAATAAAAATTTTAAGTGTATTAGATGGAGAATTTTGTTTTTCAATATTTCTAATAACAAAAATTTCCAAAAAAATATATTTAAAAGAATTTTTCTAAGAAACTACTACTTCCGGTTGTCCAATTGTTACCAAAACCTTTTCAGTTCTTCCCAGGAATGTCAGATTGAGAAATTCATAGTTTTTGAGGAATCGTCCCTACAACATCCAGACTTACACATACACATCCACGCATACACACACACGGATATCATTTTAAAAATGTTATAATCGGATTCTAGGGACCCTAAATCGTGCTTATTCATTAAAATCTGGATATGCAAATTTTAGCATGAATCCAATACTTCTCTTTGCGAGAGGTAAAAAAAATGTGTACAAGTCGAGTAAAAAGTCTCTTATTTCACTCATAGGATTTGACGAATTCGCCTTTGGCTCGTTCGGTGAAACTTTCCTATTCGTGAAATAAGACTATACTTTTTATACTTGTTGCATAAATAACTATTATAAAATTGTGAAAAAACCAAATACGTAATAAAACGTGTAAAACAGTTTTGTATGCAACATTTAATTCTTATTTAAAACTTTTCACTCTACAGTTTTTTGCCAAAATATGAACCCATGGTAAATCCCTATGTTTACCCCTAAACACAATCACCCTGGGTGTCTCTTTGGAATGCGTTATATAGGGAATATAATGTTATTTTTTTTTTCTTTTCATTTTGCTGTAGATACTGACCTATTAATTTTAGAGAAAAGTTGTATACTTCATTTCACGTAAGAAAATAGTGACGGGAAGATAGGTGCAGTTTGATCTTGTATTTTGATTGGATAATACCCCGATATTATCCAATCAAACAACAAGATCAAAATGCACCTATCTTCCCATCACTATTTTCTTACGTGAAATGAAGTATAAATAGAAAATCTGATATGGCCAACACAATTCCTCCCACTGTTTAATTTTTACTAATTTAAATACATACCTAAGTATATACTAATGCTGCAAACTGTATTATGTTCCTTTGCACTTAACATTTGCTTTATATACTATTTTCTTTTTAAAAGCTCACCATTATTAATTTGAAGTGATTAGTTTTTTGACAGTGACAATTATCTGTCATTTACATACAACTGAAATATGAACTGTGTAACAAAGGAATTGTTTTCAAAAGCTTTGAGTTTTATAAAAAATATTAATTTTTAAATTTACCTGTAACATATATAGAAAAAGTATTAATGTATACCTGTAGAAATTTCAATAATCTTTAATTTTTATGACATAAAATGCGAAAATATGGCATTTAATGGTATTTTTTGAAGAAAAACCATTATATCTTTAGGTAAAGTGCCATTTTAGGTTATCCGATTTACGCTAAAATCTAATGGTTTCTTTCCATATTGGAATAGGGTCGAAATACAAGGTTTCAAAATCTTCTGAATGATGGTATTTGAGTTAGAGCTTTGACAAAATCCACAAAAAAAAAACACACACACACGCACGCATGCACGCACTCATGCACACACACACACACACACACACACACACACACACACACACATCTATACATATATAGAGACATTATTGTGAAAATATTAAAATTGGATTCTAGGGACCTTAAAACGTGGTCATTTACTAAAATCTCGATATGCGATTTTTAGCACGGTCCCTACACCTCTCTTACCAAGGGTAGCGGGAGTTAAAAAGTTGTTCAACTTTAAATAATATGGGAATAAAATTCATCACAATTTCTTTTCATTTTACGAAAACGCACAAACTAAAATTCGTAATTTACAGCATATTTCAGAGTACCATTAAATTCCTGATGATTTATTTGTTTTCTGTAATAGTAATAATAATACGATATTTACTTTATATTAGCAGTAAAATTTTTAATTTTTAAATAAATAAATTGTAAATGAATTAATTTTGTTTGCACTATACGTATTATTGAAAACATAAATGTAAAGAAATATTAAAGTTCTTTATTTTATTTTAGATATCTACTGATTACAATCCAGAACAACAAACAAGTGAATGTTTAGCAGTGAAAGATTTCAAGAAAGGAGAACAGTTATTTATATTTTATGGAGCTCGTTCAAATGCTGAATTATTTATTCACAACGGGTTCGTATTTTATAATATTTATATATTATATCTGTATTATAGTTAAATCAACACCATTTATTTTTATAGATTTGTTTACGAAGAAAATGAACATGATGGTTACTGGCTTAAATTGGGACTAAGCAAATCAGATTCTTTATACGAGAAAAGGGCGTCGTTGTTAAATAAACTTAATGTTGCTCCTCATGGAGAATTTTGGATTCAGTCTGGCACTGAGCCCATTCCTGGACAATTGCTGAGCTTCATAAGAGTTTTCAATATGAACGAAGGTTTGTTAAATAGCTATATTTAACCGCTTGTGGCAACTGAAGTATAAATCTTTGATTATTAGGCGGCAACAATAATAATCTACTATCAAAATGCTTAATATTTTAGCTTATCTTATGTATGAGGCACAAGTCCTTAGATGGCTTGGAGCCAAGTCTCCCTAGGTCTAAAAATGACATTTGTTATATGAAGCAGCTATCGGGTCGACTTGAGAAAGTAAAAAATCGTACTTATGAAAGTGATAAGAAACATATATTTTTCGTCCAAATTTATAACATGACATTATTAATAGGATGATAGGTACTTTTAAGTTTTTATTTTGTGAAATAGTATATAATAAATGAATTTTTATTCTACATGAAATTAACAACGTTCAATGTTTAATAGAAAATTAATAAATGGTCTATCAGAAAAATGGTATACTGGGTGTCCAAATTTCGATCAACGGATGTCGCAAACTATAAGAAAATAATTTTTCAATCAGTAAATTTTCATGGTATAATGCAAACTTATTTTTTTTTACATGAAACCTATATTTGATTTTTCAGTATCATAAGAACCTTGAGAATGATTAGAATTAAATTTACTGTGGAACTGAATTTAACTGAATATAATACCGGTTCTAAGTTTGATAATATTAAATTATTATTTCAATATTAAAATAAATTTGTTAACTTATTTTTTAGTTATAGTAAAATAAAACCGCAAAAATCTGTATTAATTCATTCGTGACTTCTTAAATATTCTCTCACGGAGAGAGTAAAGTTGTACATTAGTTACTTCAAATAACCATAGTAACAAGTATATTATGAGTTGGTGTTGGATAAAATCAGTTTTTGACATTTAGTTGCCTATGAGAATTTTTGTTAAAATAAAGCACATCCAATTTTCTATTACACGGTTCTATTACTTCAAATTTTAAAATTCCATAGTGCAGATTTTATTTTTATAGCAAACATAATTTTCGTATAATACTTAAAAATTAATTTTGCATAACAAAGAACATATGCACCCTGTATCACGTCTACTTTCAAAACAAAAGAACGAAATATAGAAATATTAAATATATTTATTTTATTTTCTATAATAAGTATTCAAAATGTGCTTCATCAGCTCCAGTCCAAGCTGACATTGACGAATCAGAGAATTATGAATTCTATAAATTACACTAATCTCATCATCCATTTCACATAAATTAAAGAAAACACAAGTAAAAAAAAAATCTGTTGTGGCCAGCACAATACCTCTCGCCATTTCCATTTTATGTTATATAAGTATTGTATTGCGCTATCGAACCGTCGTTTTATAACAAAAAATTACAGAACTTTATCCAAATATTGTTTTTATTGTATTTAGCTTGTCTTCTGCACACATACAATAGGGGAGTTTCACTATGTGAAATTTGAATATTCTAGTACTAAATACTGAAAATATATCATACAAGTACTCAATTAAAAAATATAGAGGTACTATTAATTCTGTTTTAATATTTAAATTTTCAAATTAAAATTATAACATAATTCAAAAGAAGCGGTTGTTCGCCATTTATAATCCGGTTGTGACATCAGACTTTCGACAGCGCAAAGTGACTAGATTATATGTGCGTAGTGGGACGTATTGCATAGTACAGAATGGATAATCCGGTATAAAACATATTTTCTTCACGTTGCTATAATACCGGGAGTTTATTTTATCAGTAAACATAGGGTATATCATTGCCATAGTTACGGTATGAATGTTTGACAGCAATGTATTGAAGCGTTTATTTTATGAGTAAACACAGGCGTTTAACATGGGAAGCAGTTTTTGGTAAATACAAAGGTCTGGCAATAAATCAAACCATGCTATTGAACATGATAATTATACATTGCATCTTGTACATTATTTTATATTAATTACTTTAATAATATTGCAATAAATTACATAAAATTGTGAAATAAATAATTGTTTCAATTTTTTATTATGCAATATGAAATGTTTTCCAAATGTTTCAGTGGCGCAGTGGTCATGACACTAGCGTCTGAAATTTTTGGTTGGGGTTCGATTCCCCATTGGGGTAAATATTTTATTTTTTTACATAAAAATTGTTGAACTTTTAAAAATCAGTTTATATTTCCATATTACAATCATTTAAAAATAATAATAACATTGTAATAAATAAAGAGAAAATAATTGAGAATAATTGATTACAATAATCAAAATATTGATGCAATAACAATGCATTGTATTTCCTTTGATATTAATAAAAATAACTGAAATATAATAAATTTGTGCAAATATTATGTCTTTACTGTATTTATCAAATAAAATACAATGCATTGTTATTACATCAATATTTTGATTATTGTAATCAATTATTCTCAATCATTTTCTCTTTATTTATTACAATGTTATTATTATTTTCAAATGATTGTAACATGGAAATATAAAATGATTTTTAAAAGTTCAACAATTTTTATGTAAAAAAAATAAAATAATTACCTAATGGGGAATCGAACCCCAACCAAAAATTCCAGACGCTAGTGTTATGACCACTGCGCCACGGAGACATTCGGAAATCTTTTCATATTGCATAATAAAAAACTGAAACAATTATTTATTTGACAATTTTTGTAATTTATTGCAATTTTTACAATATTATTAAAGTAATTAATATTAAATAATGTACAAGATGTAATGTACTATTATCATGTCCAATAGCATGGCTTGATTTATTGCCAGACCTTTGTATTTACCAAAAACTACTTCCCATGTTAAACGCCTATGTTTACTCATAAAATAAACGCTTCAATACATTGCTGTCAAACATTTATACCGTAACTATGGCAATGATATACCCTATGTTTACTGATAAAATAAACTCCCGGTATATATATATATATATATATATATATATATATATATATATATTTTAAATTGAATCTATTAAAATTTCAAAAAAGAATATTTACCGCTTCATGATTTCTTGCTACAACCACACAACAAAATAATATAATAATACGAATGAGGTTATACTCACTGCGGTGATACTCGGAATGGCTGAACGTTACAGTTATCTTTTGCCTTTTTCTACAGCATGGTAAACAATATATATCTATCTTCGTTCAACAAAGAACAAATTTCTGGACTTACTATTTTCTTTTATCTCTTTCTATGCAGTAGTAGTGTGGCAATAGCAGTTTTATTTGAAGTATTTTTGTCTAAAATAATCCATAAACGATTGACAGCGCTAAAACACTGCTAGTCATCTCCTAGCTAATCACCCTTAATCACTTGTTCATACTACTAGCCATTGTTATTTCATCATTTGTTCTTTTGTTTTAAATCTAGGTATCTTGACCATTTTTTTAAAATTATTGCTACTTATGAAACTTTGGTACCTTGTATTTTCGTAACCAAAAGGAATAGGACCTTTGTTCATATTAATTTTTTTCTTAAAATGATCGCTGGAATTCACTGTTAAATTTTTTACACCAGTGTCGATATATTCTGTAAATATGCTCATAATATATTTAAAGTTTTGATTTTCTCATAGGTAAATTATTTTTTCGCTTTTAATTATAGATAAATACAACAGAATGCTATAACGAATACGGAGCTAAATTGAAAAAATGTTCATCTTTAATCAATAGTTTTTAGTGAATACATTCAAATATCACTCAAAAATTTCAAAATATTTTATTTTTTTATGTATTAAAATGTTCATGAACGTTTGTATACCTAATAATGTCTACGTAGTAATCTATGAAAGTAACATCTTGATATTCTTGTATTTATATCATATGTAACCAGCATTACTGTTTTGTTCACAAAAAAAAACTAAAACTTTCGGAATAAATTTAACACTTTAATGCCCAGTTGCACCGATACCACCACCAATTTAAGTTTAGTTTAGCCTTAAGTTTAGTTTTATTTCGTTGCACCGTGCGCTAAACTCTCCATAAACATCTTAAGGCTTCCATAAATTTAAGCCTCCGAAATTGGCGGTTTAACTTGCACTTAAGTAAGTAATGAGGTTATATTGAATGGAAACGTTTTTAATTTCTATCAGAATCATTGAAGTTATTGATTTTATTGTCGATGATGACGATTTAGATGTATTGGATTTAATTTCATGCGGAATACCAAGGCAAATATACGACAGATCTGACCATTTTCATACTCTCTCTGATCATGCTTTTTTGAACGGTTTTGATTAACCAAATACAGTGAAACCTGTACAAGCTGGAATCGCACGGGACTGAGAAGAGTTTCCGTTTTAATCAGGAGTCCGGCTTTAACAGTTGCCTGAATAAAAGGGAATCATTAAAATTGTTTTTTGTTTCAATACTTTAAGGGGAACACATTTTTCCATGTTTGTTCGTACATCCAAAAGGCTTTTAGACAGAGCTGTGTACTGAATACGTTGAGCAAAATCTTCTAAAGCTGTCAACTTTTTGAAAGCCTGTGGAAAGTTCATAATTTTTTCCGATTCATTAACTTCCATTGCTGTAAAATAAAGTTTACTATTGAAATAAAAACACTACGCATGTGAATTCCTTATTTCATTCGTTCTTATCGTAAAATCCGAGTTTTGTCGAACATAAACCGAATGTTGTCTTTCGTCTTGTACAGGTTTATTTGAGCGGTGGTGGACGAAATACCTTTCCGTTTCCGCGTTAGACAGTTTCCGACATAAACAGGGAAATTTCACGAGTATTATATTTGGGACTTCAAAAATTATTCGCTTTGAACAGGTTTCCGACTTGTACAAAGTCCGGCTTGTTCAGGTTTCACTGTATACAGTATTGCAATTACTGATTTTAATAGAAAATAATACTGAATTTTATAACGACATGTAAGTATTGCATTCATTTTTCTTTCAATGTTTTACTTATTAATTTAATTAGTTGGCACTTCGTATTCGCTTTCTTTTTTCGTCTGATACCATTTTTGCTAAAAACAATGAATATATTTAATTACACTTCAATTTTAAAAACTATAATTCTATTTGAATTAAACTTACCAATAAAACCTCCAAACTTTAACAACAACAAAATCTCTAAATTTTATTTTTCTTGTTACTAAAAGTACAATTTAAACAGCTTAAAAATATATAATCTCCACTTACTTAAGGTTATTAAAAAAATATGTGTGCAACGGTAGATAAAAATTAAGTGATACTTAATGTAAGTTCAATTTTATTAAGTGTAAATTTAAGAAACGTCGGTGCAACCGGGCATAATACTATTATTTTTATTTTTTACACAGATTGTCCCTTGAAATGATGTCAATACTTGAACGATATATTCTTTAAACAAAACCTGTTATGAACGTGCCTGATCTTTTCTCGTACAGGAGGTCCACTTCTTGAATATGACAAAAATAATTCTTGAAGGAATGAAGGATTAAGGACTCAGTGATCTATTAGTTGTTAAAAAAAATATTTAAGGACGTTTCGGACCATAGTGGTCAATCTTCAGCTACACAATAATTACAATGTAATATTCATATATTATACAACAAGAAGATTGAAAATTGAAGATTACCTATACGAAACGAGTTGCCTGGAAACACCACGAGACCGAAGCTCGAGTGATATTTCCTGTAGGCAACACGTGCAGTATTTCGAGAATTTTCAATCGTTTTGTTGTATAATATAAAAAGTAAACAATAAATTTAACGTTGGCCTGTAGTCTATCTTTTTTTACGAGTAACGTCAAATTGTATGCTACATAACAGATTTTTTTTAAATATAGCTGTATATAATATTATATTGATATGCTCGTATTTCAAAATAAACTGCCAGCAGCAACAGCGGATTTTCAGAATTAGTGAATATATAATTACTTCTCTATTGTGAAATTTTTATGTCAATAAACACGAGGTGCGTTCAATTATTATTTTTGGTGCACTCGGAGATGTCAGTATTATTTCAGATGTCATCATAAAACACACAAACCATGATTTTTCTTTTCAAAGTCAAACTACAGATTCATGTATGTAATCGAAGGAAAAATATCGTACTCTATACGCTCCGTACATAGATTTCAAATTGACACTGACAGTTCAGAGTATCTAAAACAAAATAACCAAACGCACGGATAAGTAACCATGGTGGACGAATATACGAACCTTTGTATATTTGAATATATCAGCATTCGTATATTCATGCATCACGGTTAATCAATAATAACCGCTGTAATGCGTAGTAACTAAGAAAAATCCACATTCTTATTGGGTTTATAACAGTAAAAGTATAACAATTTAGTGTGACCACTTACCTTTTTAAAACAATAATTTGAAGAAAATTACATGGTATATTTCATTTTTTTTATTAATCATTATTAATTATTTAATAAAAAAAACATAAATAAATTATGTAGTTTTCTTCACATTATTGTTTTAAAAAGATGAGTGGTCACACTAAATTGTTATACTTTTGCCTTTATTTAAAAAACAATTTTTATTTGTCTGACAACATTGTAATTATTTTGTAGCTGAAGATGGACCACTATGGTGCAAAACGTCCTTAAATAAAATTAAGAACACATGGATCATTGAGGCCTTAACCCTTACCCCTTCTTACTTTCAAGATATATTTCAACTTGATCCTTGAAGAATCCATACTAAAACATTGCAAACAATATTAAGGCATAATAGTACTAAATCATAAATTTTCTGTATTTATAAGGTTTGTTTCTCTACTACACTGGTTTTTTGAATCTATCCCCCGCTGCTTTTTTGAATAAATAGGGAGAACTCTGATTAATTATTCAACACAACATTCAGTTAATAAACCATACTAATATAATAAATGCGAAAGTAACTATGTCTGTCTGTTTGTCTGTCTGTTACGTTTTCACGCCTAAACCGCTGAACCAATTTTGATGAATTTTGGTATAGAGATAAATTAGACCTTGGAGAAGGACATAGGATACTTTCTATCGCGAAAATAAAACTTAAAGGGGTGAAATAGGGATGAAAGTTTGTACCGCTCTATTAGTACAGTTGCACAAGTGAATAATGAATTGAACGTCACTGACGCATGATGAGTAATTCTTTGGTTAATTGGACAATGAAATTTTTGTCATTGGCGTGTAGCGCAAGACAAAACTTTCGTGAAAAAAATTGAATTATCAAAATTTAATAATCAAAATGAATCGAAAGCATAAGCAAGGTTCTACAATAAATATTTCACAAAGTACAGTAACAAGGATTCTAGCTGAAAACAAAAAGAAATTTAAATAATCCAGAATCAGAATTAAATTCTCCGAGAAAGAACAAAGTTGAAAATTTTGATTTCCAGGTATTTTTCATATTCTTTCTCACATCTATTACTTTTACAGTTTATTACAGTGTAGTTTTATTTGATTAGAACAAATAAACGTTCAAATATAAAATATTAAATTTGATTACAACAATGAAAAGTTTTACAATTAATAACAATGTAGTTTTATTTGATTACAACAATTTTCACCTACAATAGACTAAATCTGATCGCAATAATAAAAATCTGATGTGGCCAACACAAAACCTCCCGCTATGTAATTTTTATTAATTTTAATACATACCTACGGATTTACTAACGCTGCAAACTGTTCCATTGCAAAAACTATTGCTTTATTTCCTAGTTTCTTTTTAAAATGTCACTATTATTAATTTGAAGTGATTAGTTTTTTGACAGTGACATTTACTGTCAGTTACATTCATTTGAAATATGAACTGTGTAACAAAGGAATTGTGTTTATCTTAGGCTTCGCGACAAATAAAAAAAAAAAATTTAAATTTATCTGTAAAATATATAGAAAAAGTATTAATGTATTCCTGTAGAAAATTCAAAAATCTTTAATTTTCATAAGAAATAAAATGCGAAAAAATGGCATTTAATGGTATTTTTTGAAGAAAAACCATTATGAGCTTCAGGTAAAGTGCCATTTCCGGTTATCCGATTTACACCAAAATCTAATGGCTTCTTTTCATATTAGAATAGGGTATAAATACAAAGTTTCAAAATTTTCTGAATGATAGTATTTGAGTTAGAGCGAAGACAAAATCCCTACACATACACACATACATACATACATATGGGCTATCCAGCGAATCAAGCGGTTTACGTCATCGTTTAGGGATTTTTGAAATTTTCTTTATTTTTTCAAATATATTTTATTAACGGTATTTTATTGGTTTTTTAATTATTATTATGTATTTGACACCTTTAATAGAAATAATTATATTTGGATATATTATTGGTAAGTAAAATTTTGTAAATTTTTGCAAAATGACGTTTGATTATATTTTTTTAATATTGGTAATTCTGAACATGAATATTACTAAATATTAACAGCCATATTCATAGTAAAATAGAAAAGCCAGGTCTAAACACGAGTTTAATAGTTTAGGTTTAGTCTAAGACCAAAATGCCCTATTCATAGTAAAATTTGTGCCAAGTTTAAATCTGGGTTAAAAAGATCTAGATTAAACTCATCGATCTACTAGGACTTGGTCTTTTTCGATATCCGCCATGCGCAGTAGCACAGTTTGTGACAGTTGTCAGATGATAATTATTTGTTTTTAAACCAATCTACAAAATTAAACTTATATGCAGTTGGCATTTAAATTTAAATAATTGTTATAATTTGAAGGTCCATAAGAGAAATACAGAAAAATGCGTAATATTTCTTTTTAGTGTGATATATTCAGACTTACAATGAGTAAGCGAGAATCTAATTGGACATAAAATGAAAAGAATCTGCTTTTGGAGCAAGTGAAAATCCATGCAAAGGTTATGAAAAATAAAACTGTAAATAGTGCAGCCAATTCCAAAAAAAGAAGAAGCTTGGAAAAGTATATTTCATATATATATTTGCGGCTTACGGTTTTGCAAGGAACAAAAAGGAAATAAAGGAACAATGAAAAATAATGAAGATGACAGCAAAGTAACTACAAAAGCAGTAACATCAACCCCAAAGAATTAAATTTTATTAGTTATAATCTTTCATACAGCATATATTTTATTTATGAATCATGTTTGCCTGCTATTTTAATAAACTTTGTTAATTAAAATGTTTCTATATAGTTCCGTCTAAATATATTTCTTGGGTCGTTATCCTGTCTTTCGTCGTTTTGTTCTTCATTATCCGGTTCATAGGAATCTCCGCTACTTACATCATCTATAAAGAAATAATATAATATTAATAAAGTTATTTTACTTCCCAATAATAAATATACCGTCTCTATCATCCAATGTTTCACAGCTATATTGTGAAGAACTGCCAATGCAATAATGCTAACTTTAGCTGTTTCTAAAGACATCTGCATTCTAATTAAAAAACATCTAAATTTATTTTTCCATTGGCCGAATTATCGTTCTACAACGTTTCTGGTTCTGATGTGTGCTTCGTTGTATCGTTGTTCCGCATCTGTAGTAAAGCGAAGATCTGGAATAAGCATAAAACTCCGATGAGGATTCCATTGATTTCACTAGATTAACATAATTTAATATTATTAATATTAGAATTTCGTTTACATAAATGTCTGCCTGTTGTATAATGTACCTAAAATCAAGTTGCAATGATTCCATATTGAATGGGCTACTTGCATGATACTGAAAATCCGATTTCTATCACTATATACGTAATGTTATGTTGAAAACATATACAGTGTGTCCCATTTAGAGGTGCCACCATTGGGATCTCGAGAACTGTAAGAGATACGATGTCGGTTAAATGGAACTTTTTATGCGCCTTTGGGAGGCCATCTCAGATGTGCTTTTATTTTTTCAAAAATTCTCATAGGGCACTAGATAATGACGAAAAACTGAATATTGTTGATTTTTTCTTTTTCAAATAACTTCTATACTATTAATAATTGAGAAAAAAGTTTCAAATATAAAAGATAGATATTTTTATTAACTAACCAGTGGCGTACAAAATAATTTTTTATATCCGTAAATTTTCGAGATATAACACAAACTTATATTTTTTTAAATAGAACCCATATCTGATTTTAGTCTCAAAAAAATAAATATTTTTTTCTGTTTTCAACGATGTAAGGGTTATTATGTTTCATATTTGTTTTGCCTTCAAAAATGATTATTTTTTCCTTATTTTGTATTAAATTTACAATTATTTTGAAAATATTGGTAGATTTCTATTTGGAAATACTCCTTGTATTTAAATAATTTATTTCCTTAAAAATATTTGCTCAAAATTCGTATCAAATTAATTTTTATATTTTGTATCAGGTCGCCCTTGGCACATCATAGTGTAATTTGTAATTATGAGTCTAGAATGAAAATATTAAGTAATAAAGACATAAAACAAATTATTTTGATCAAATACAATATAATTAATAAAAATAATAATGTTTTTCTGGGAAATAATTAGAAAATTCAGGAAAATAAAGAGAAAAATTAAATTTTAGGAGCAAAATAAATATAAAACATAATAACCCTTACACCATTGAAAAGAGAAAAAAATATTGATTTTTTTGAGACTAAAATCAGATATGGGTTCCATTTAAAAAAATATAAGTTTGTGTTATATCTCGAAAATTTACGGATATGAAAATTTATTTCGTACGCCACTGGTTAGTTAATAAAAATATCTATCTTTTATATTTGAAACGTTTTTCTCAATTACTAATAGTTTAGAAGTTATTTGAGAAAGAAAAAATCAACAATATTTAGTTTTTCGTCATTATCTAGTGTCCTATGAGAATTTTTGGAAAAACAAAAGCACATCGGAGATGACCTCCCAAAGGTGCACAAAAAGTTCCATTTAACCGACATCGTATCTCTTATAGTTCTCGAGATCCCAATGGTGGCACCTCTAAATGGGACACACTGTATAAAAATATAAATTTTATTTTAAAAAAGTTATTTGTTTTTTAGTAAATTAAAAAAGAAAATTTTCTGTGACGTCATTATATTGAACCGAGGAAGAAAACCATGTTTAAGAATGTAACTTATAGATGGCATTGCGTGCGAGAAAGTTTTAATTTGAATTTGACATTTTGCTCTCTCTGGGCTCTCAAATATATTAATTACTTCACAAATAAACACATAGGTAGTTACATGTAATTTAAAATATCGATACGAAAAAAACAAACTAAAATACTAACCTGCAAACTAATGTTGAAACGTCAAACAGAAAATCTACATTACCCGCCCAAACAAACGCTATGGCTTTACGATCACTCATTGGTACGGCGTAATTGTACGTCATAAATGGCGGTAATTCAAATAATCAAATTTCATTATTTATTTTCTGGCTAATTAATAAAAATTTTGTCAAAAGAAAAAATAGGGGTAGCAAGTTTTTACCTCCTCTTCAAAAATATGAAATAAAAAAAAGGTACGCAAGCAGCCCATTGTATGCACTGCCCCTCCATCGTGCAACAATATCCCAGATCTTGGCATTTGAGTCACAAACAACCTACAACCAAGTAATAACTGTTACACAGGGTATTAATTAAAAAGCGGGCCGTAGGCGTCTAACATGGGAAACTTATTATTTTCTTTTTACGTAATGTAATATATTTTCGTGATAAAATTAGACAATTACCCATGTATACAGGCTGTCTCAATAAGCTTGCTCACTATTGGTAACTTTTTTATTTGAAGAGATACGAAGTTGGTTAAATTAGCAAAATTGTGCCATTTTATATTAGAAAATTGGTCATGTAGACAAAATAAAAATTGTGTCAGCGGTTCTCAAATTTTGGGACAGAATATATATTTTTTAAATGGAACTATATATTTTTTATTATCTTATTAGAAAGGGTATTTTTTTCTCTTTTCAATAAGGTAATGTTGTTTATGTACAATTTTTTTAAATAAACGAGTTATTTACGTTTAAAGATAAAAATTATCTTTTATTAGTTTAGGTCAAGTAAACTATGGAAACAATTGTCTTTTATAAAATTATTATTTTATTAATTTATTTTACAGTAATAACAAAACAAAGAAAATATTCAAATTGAAAGCCATTATTTCTTTCGCACATTTAAACTCTTTTGGAAAGAGAGCCGACCGTTATACGTAACTGGTGTCTAGATATAACTTTCCGTATAGCACGATCATATCTAACTTTTCTTCATTTGTAAAGTAATTAAACATTATTAAACACAGAGAACTTTACGGGAAAAATTATTAAACGTCAAACAAACAAAGAATTAATTGTTTCCATGGCTTACTTGACTAAAAAACTAGTAAAATAGTTTTATCTTTAAACGTAAATAACTCGTTTATTTGAAAAAATTGTACATAAACAACATTACCTTATTGGAAAGAGAAAAAAATACTCTTTCTAATAAGATAATAAAAAATATATGGTTCCATTAAAAAAATATATATTTTGTCCCAAATTTTGAGAACCGCTGACACAATTTTTGTTTTGTCTACATGACCAATTTTCTAATATAAAATGGCACAATTTTTCTCATTTAACCAACCTCGTACCTCTTCAAATAAAAAAGATACCAATAGTGAGCAAGCTTATTGAGACACCCTGTATATTTTTCTAAATACAGTTTCGTCATATTTTTCGATGGGATTAATGTGTTGAAGATATATCTTTTGCTTCCTTCTGCTTTCAATTACATCCTGAATTCTAATCACATAATCTGAAAAATAAATTAAAAATCATTAATATAAATATATTAGTTATATAGTTAGATATATATTATTCAATAAAATAAATATCTACTTACATTTACTTCTAAAATAATATTTTCAAATATAACCTCACTGGCTTTCTTCTTGTTGACAATTGAACATCTGCATTTAAACCAACGTAAAACTAGGGGTCTGCCAGGTCTAAATATCAGACCGTATTTAAACCAGCACTACCGTTAGTCCAGTTCTATGAATAAGAGAAAAGCCGAATCTAAACTACTATGCCTATAGACCAGGTTTAAACCGGCATATTTTTACTATGAATACGGCTGTAAATGTTTATATTACACTTTTCAACTTGTATTGTGATTTCATTTTGTTTTTGGTTTCGTTGTTCATTGACAAAATGTCAAATGCTCTGTCATATCAAACTCAAGAGCTTGTAGTTAATTTATTGACTTATTTTGAAAATGAAAAATAGATTGGTGGGCTCTTACTTTCACTGAATTGTAATATTGAGGTAATATTTCGTTCTATTTCTTAGTAATAATTTGAAAATTAAATCTTTATGTACAGCGTGTGGCAAACGCTATACGCAATGTACAGAAACAGTGAGAAATTGTATGTTATGCAGTATTCTGTATTTTTTTAAGGATCTCACATAATACTATATAGTTTGTTGCATATACTACAAGAATGAAGTATTTATAACGGCGTAAACAGTATCGTTCAGAATATTTTAAATAAAAATGGATTTCACTGGAAAAAAATTATACCAGACGTGTTACCTTTTTCAGAAAGATTTGGATTTATGAAGGCAACCCACAGATCATATTTTAATCCATTTTACATGCTCATGTAAACTTTTTAACATATGACGTCATTGGTTCTAGTGATATTGTAAACCGCTTGATTCGCTGGATGGCCCATACATACATACATACATACATACATACACACGCACACACACATATACATACACACACATACACACATACAGACATCATCGTGAAAATTTTAAAATTGGATTCTAGGGACCTTAAAACGTGGTCATTTACTAAAATCTCGATATGTGATTTTTAACACGATCCCTATGTCTCCCTTACCAAGGGTAGCGGGAGGTAAAAATAACTATCACACAAATTATTGTCATCATTGTTAACTATATTGATTATTGTAATAAAAAAAAATTAATTGTGATTTTGATTTTTTCTTTATTTAATTGTTAATATTAAATCCATACTATAATATAATAAATGCGAAAATAACTCTGTCTGTCTGTTACGTTTTCACGCCTAAACCGCTGAACCAATTTTGATGAATTTTGGTATAAAGATAGCTTGGATCTTGCAGAAGGACATTGGCTACCTTTTTTCGCGAAAATAAACCTTGAAGGGGTGGAATAGGGGATGAAAGTTTGTATGGAGAACCCATCATTTCTTCCGCTGAATCAATTTTGATGAATTTTGGTATAGAGATAGATTGAATCTTGGAGAAGGACATAGGCTACCTTTTGCCGCGAAAATAAACCTTGAAGGGGTGAAATAGGGGATGAAAGTTTGTATGGAGAACCCATCATTTCTTCCACTGAACCAATTTTGATGAATTTTGGTACAGAGATAGATTGAACCGTAGAGAAGGACATAGGCTACCTTTTGTCGCGATAATAAACTTTGAAGGGGTGAAAGGGATGAAAGTTTGTATGGAGAACCCATCATACTCCCTGGTTCGCTCTAAATTAGAGTACTGTTCTATTATTTGGAGTCCGTTTGCAGAGGTTCATCAAATAACATTGATAGAATTCAAAAAAAGTTTTTGAAATATTTACATTTCAAAACTTATGGAGTTTACCCTGATCGCTTTATGTCCTATAATGAATTACTTAGTACTTTTAATTTTTTAATTCTTTTGGAGAGACGCAATATATATTTAGTCTATCATCTTTCTAAATTAATACACAATACTCGTAATGTTAACGATCCACAATCTCTATCACTAATAAACTTTCATGCTCCCTTGTGTCTCACACGTCACTCATTCAGTTTTTACTTGCAACCGGCTCGTACTAATGTCTTCTTTACTTCACCTATTAACAAAATGTGTTACTTATATGACTTAAACTTTTCGTCTCATGACATATTTCTTCTATCACCCAAGCAGCTCTATCGTCGACTACTTCACAGATAATTTAATTCAGTTTTTTTTATTTCTTTTTGATTTAATCTTTGTCTTTCGCCTATACTGTAATTAGGCTTCGCCTGTAGTATAGAGTATTTAATAATAATAATAATAATAATAATAATAATAATAATAATAATTTCTTCCACTGAACCAATTTTGATGAATTTTGGTATAGAGATAGATTGAACCGTAGAGAAGAACATAGGTTACCTTTTATCGCGAGAATAATACTTGAAGGGGTGAAATAGGGGATGAAAGTTTGTATGGAGAACCCATCATTTCTTCCGTTGAACCAATTTTGATTAATTTTGGTATAGAGATAGATTGGACATTGGAGGACATAGGCTACCTTTTGACCCGACAATAAAACTTGAAGGGGGTGAAATAGGGGATGAAAATTTGTATGGAGAATCCATCATTTTTCTCCCGCTGAACCAATTTTGATGAATTTTGGTACAAAGATAGATTAGACCTTGGAGAAGCACATAGGCTACTTTTTGTCGCGAAAATAAAACTTGAAGGGGGTGAGTAGCGGTTCAAAGTTTATATGGAGATCTCATCATTTCTCAAGGTAGGGATATACAAATTCTTATTTATGCTTTTGGTAAGAAATAAATAAGAATGTTCTAGCGGTTTTGAAAAATAATCCTTCAAGACGGTACAATAGGGGATGATTTCAATTATTTTTTTTTATCTTCATATCTATAATTAAGTTATAACCGTTAGCAGATATTTTGATATTTGTCGGAGAGATATCTTGCATCATATGTACATAAGCAAAAGTACCCAAGACATGTTTAGAAAATGGCCCTGTTAGGTGCGGCGCGAGGATCGGGAGGACAGTGGGCGGAGCCTGTTACATTTACGATGCGAGGGAGGTTGCCGGCTCCCTACGCAGCGCATGTTTCCAGAGGAAAATGTGAAAAATTACTGGTACACGTGTAGATAATCGTTATTCTAGCTTTACCCGTGGGAAGCCGGGACGGGTCAGCTAGTTAATATATAATTTAGGACTGAATGCAAAGATAAAAATGCCTGGCAACAAACTTAGAGTTAATAGTAACTTTTAAATAAATTATATAACTGTTACTGTTTATTATTATACAGTCTATTTGCCAGTTTGTATACTTGTAGCAAACTCTATATTAGAAACTGAAACCACGAAATAAATAAATGTTAGTATTTGTACACAGTGCTGAATAAATAAAAACCTTCAATGATTGGATATCAAATTTCAAAATATTTATACAGATAAAAAAGAAATAGAGAACTGTCTTAGATCTATCATAGTAGTACTAGTCCAGTCATTTGGTAGAAAAATAAGGGTTTATTCCACAAAAGGTCGGGTATTTTTGATTTTCGGATATGTTATATATTTAGAGGTCTCAACAAAAAATGCAAGTTTTCCCCCTCGGGGGCCTTCGGGAAGCACCGCCAACTTGAGAAAAAAGGCGCAAAAAAGCGGTTTTTTCTAAATATCTCTTCACTTATTTGCATTAGGCAAAAATAGTTATTATCTAATTTGTTGACTATAAAATTCTCTATAACTTTTATCTAAAACATTTTTTCTATAATTAATAGATAGCGAGCTACAGTGCTTCAAACAGAGCAAATTTTTTGAAAATTACATGAATGCTTCATTTAAATCATATTTTATTATATTTTTTTACGTTTTTTTACAAATTACTTTTTGACAATCATTAATTATTATTATTTAACTAATATATATATAAATATTAATTATTGTTTATAGTTTTTTTTTTCATTCTAATTTTTTATAGTCCAGCAAATTTATGATTTTACCTTAAAGTAATTACAACAAAAGCTTTTTAACGGAATCCAGTCCCAGAAAAGTGCGCTGAATAACATATCAATATTTTCCCGAAATCGGAGCATGGGAACCTCCCGCCAATTTGGACACATGGCGGCATATTCAGGTTTATGGCCATTTGCTTAAAACAATTATGAAAATATTTAAATTATTCAAAAAAACAAACAATATTACGTACTTGATACTTAGTCTAATAGGTTTCACTATTTACAACAGTTTACATTCGACGTGGCATCGAAAGAAGTAAGTTATCGATAACTGTTTTATAAAAATTGTTAACGTTTTCCTGCAATTTTTTAGTTTTTCATCCACCACTCTGATCTTGTTAAAGATACGATGATGCGGTTTTAAAATTTGAATTTAGCATAAAATTCTCTTTCGTATCGTGTATTATACTATTTTTGCCGATGAACGATTGGCGAGTTACTGCCAACTAAAACTCATATAAAATCCCTCTAAAATTTTAAACATCTGAAAATCGGCTCTTTTTTCATTTTCTCATTCAAAATTTCAACAGGCTTATATATAACCAATATTAAGTATTTTATAGTTGTCAAAGTGGTTGATGAAAAATTGAGAAAAGAGCCGATTTTCAGATGTTTAAAATTTTAGAGGAATTTCATGTGAGTTTTAGTTGTTAGTAACTCGCCAATTGTTCATCGGCAATAATCGTGTAATGCATGATATTAAAGAGAATTTCATGCTGAATTCAAATTTTAAAACCGCGTCATCATATCTTTAACAAGATCAGAGTGGTGGATGAAAAACTAAAAAATTGCAGGAAAACGTTAACAATTTTTATAAAACAGTTATCGATAACTTACTTCTTTCGATGCCACGTCGAATGTAAACTGTTGTAAATAGTGAAACCTATTAGACTAAGTATCAAGTACGTAATATTGTTTGTTTTTTTGAATAATTTAAATATTTTCATAATTGTTTTAAGCAAATGGCCATAAACCTGAATATGCCGCCATTTGTCCAAATTGGCAGTAGGTTCCCATGCTCCGATTTCGGGAAAATATTGATATGTTATTCAGCGCACTTTTCTGGGACTAGATTCCGTTAAAATCTTTTGTTGTAATTATTTTAAGGTAAAATCATAAATTTGCTGGACTATAAAAAATCTTTAGAATGAAAAAAAAAACTATAAACAATAATTAATATTTATATATATTAGTTAAATAATAATAATTAATTATTGTCAAAAAGTAATTTGTAAAAAAACGCAAAAAAATATAATAAAATATGATTTAAATGAAGCATTCATGTAATTTTCAAAAAATTTGCTCTGCTTGAAGCACTGTAGCTCGCTATCTATTAATTATAGAAAAAAATGTTTTAGATAAAAGTTGTAGAGAATTTTATAGTCAACAAATTAGATAATAACTATTTTTGCCTAATGCAAATAAGTGAAGAGATATTTAGAAAAAACCGCTTTTTTGCGCCTTTTTTCTCAAGTTGGCGGTGCTTCCCGAAGGCCCCCGAGGGGGAAAACTTGCATTTTTTGTTGAGACCTCTAAATATATAACATATCCAAAAATCAAAAATACCCGACCTTTTGCAGGGTAAATCTACCTAATGACTGGACTATACTGGGATAGGATGGATTTTATTGTTAATAAGGAATAAGGAATTTTGTATATTGTTGTTCATATTTTATTAATATAATTATATTATATCATTTTATAATCTATAATATCTATATAATTTTTGTCACCATCACCAACAAATATTTGCTGTTGTAATCCACATGTTCCATTTAAGTTTTCAATTTTAATTATTATTTTTTTTTTTTCATTATTTAAATGTGAGGGCAATGAGTATTTACTTTTCAAATTAATATTTTTACTTGGTTTACCAATATGTTTAATCGTTATCTAGTATACAGGTGTCTCAGGACGAGCTTACGCTATCTATATTTTAAATACTATTTAATATAATTTAAATTTGGTATCTAGGGGTTATCCAACATGCCCGTTTCAATTAAAATATTTTCGAAGCAGTAGCACTTCCGGTTTAACCGGAAATTGATCTCAACTTTCTTATTTTAAATGGAATATGCTATATTTTATTTTACCATTGAATGCAGCGGAAAATTTTACATATGAAGCAATAAAAGCATTTTACTCATGATCAACTACTTCCGGCGTTATTCAACTTTTTTTGATTTTTTGTCTGAAATCCGGCATATTTTCAAAACCCTGTTTTTTGGGGACGAGATCGAATTTTTATAATCTGAAAAAAGACTTTTATAAAGGAGACTTTAAGCTACATTATCGTAGAAGAATCCTCGATTATTTATAAAAATGTGACGGGTACGTTACACCAAAATTACAGTTGACAAACTTTACGTATTTTAATAACCTTTCCATAGGTTAAATTTCTTTAAAATGTGAAAATAAAAATAAAGAACGGATGAAGTTACATTTCAAACTTTTTATTATAAAATTATTCATTCTAATTTATTCTTACAAAACAGCTGTTACACTTTATTGTATACATTGAATAAATTTATTAAATGTTCAGTGTTTAGATTTTAAATATTAAAATCAATAGAAAGTTGAAAAATGGAAAATTATTAATGTAATTAAAATTTAAATAATTATTTGTGTAAAGGAAAGAAACGCGTTTCTGTATTAGATGTGAAACACCGTGTATGGACAAATATACTGTTTCTACGTGTTACATACATTCACGATTTTTCCTATTACCGTTTAGAAATTACTGTAAGACTAAAAATGCTACCGTTACTATTTACTATAAATAATGCTGTTTGTTACAATAAAAAATGATAAATGATTATCTACTTTTCCGCACTGAAATACTTTTCCACACTGATTACGAAAAAAAAGAAAACTTTTCCTAACTCATATGAATATTGAAAGAAAGCAGTGTTCCAAAAGATAATTAACCGTCATACTCTTCCCCGGTTATTGTACTCGATGACTTTAATTTACCGAGATTAATTAAAAAAGTATTGACAACATTGTAAATGATAATAAAGTCTCATACTTTTTAAATAATTTGTTATAACCATTTACGGGCGAGCTAGTACATTACGGGTTGAGCCCAGTAGGGCGAGACACGTGAACTAGTGTGACCGTAAATGCAGCTACCGGCCGTATCATATAAAAATTTTCTGTATACGTAACAGTTGAGTATGAAGCGCCGTTTGGGTCATAATTAAATGTGGGAAATATTTATTTTTGCATCGTGAGAAATATATTTTTTTAAGAAATAAATAAAAATACTGAGAAATAATTTTTATTTCTTAAATTATTTTTTATTTTGTGTGCTATAATGAAATGAGGGAAATATTTATTTTTTAAAATATTTCTCCCGGTCGACACAGGGCGTTTCGGGAAAAATATTTTTCAAAATATTTCTCCCCATTGATGCCGAGCTTTTCGGGAGAAATATTTTTTTAAATATTTTTTCCCGGTCGACGCAGCGCATTGCAGGAGAAATATTTATTTAAATATTTCTCCCGGTCGACGCGGCGCAGTTCGGGAGAAATATTTAAATAAATATTTCTCCCAGTCGACGCGGCGCAGTTCGGGAGAAATATTTTACGCACAAAAATATTTCTCACAAAGTGCAATGCTTCATCTGGGAGAAATAATTTTCATAACTATGCTAGTTTCCGTTAGATGGCACAGAGCTAGTTACCGCTGGATGGCGCTGAGCTAGCTGTTATTACCGGAGTGCGTAGTAGCATTTAATAAATAATATATTATTTATTAAATATTATATTATATATATATATATATATATATATATATATATTATTATATTAAATATTTATTAAATGGTAGTAGTGAGTGCTCGTGGCCGTGGCCACCCCCCGTGTTTGTCAGAGGTGTTTGTGTTTTGCTTGTGGACGCGTACGTACGCGTCCACTAGCTCTGTGCCATCTAACGGAAGCTAGCATATTTATGAAAATTATTTCTCCCAGACGAAGCATTGCACTTTGTGAGAAATATTTTTGTGCGTAAAATATTTCTCCCGAACTACGCCGCGTCGACTGGGAGAAATATTTATTTAAATATTTCTCCCGAACTGCGCCGCGTCGACCGGGAGAAATATTTAAATAAATATTTCTCCTGCAATGCGCTGCGTCGACCGGGAAAAAATATTTAAAAAAATATTTCTCCCGAAAAGCTAGGCATCAATCGGGATAAATATTTTGAAAAATATTTTTCCCGAAACGCCCTGTGTCGACCGGGAGAAATATTTTAAAAAATAAATATTTCCCTCATTTCATTATAGCACACAAAATAAAAAATAATTTAAGAAATAAAAATTATTTCTCAGTATTTTTATTTATTTCTTAAAAAAATATATTTCTCACGATGCAAAAATAAATATTTCCCACATTTAATTATGACCCAAACGGCGCTTCATAGTTGAGTATTTATTTTAAAAGAAAATAATTTAGAATAATTACTAATTTTTTTGAAAATGTAAATAACTGTACATTTAATTTTTATATGAATAAAGAAAATTCGTAAAGTTTATTAAACGCATTTTTTAAATCTAAAATTAACATATTATATAACAGTCAATTTTGAAATACCTACCGGACGTCGTCAAGGTCGTTGCTATGTACTACCGGCCTAGGCCATAAAATCGTACCTACCGGACTCATTGCTAAGAAGGTAGATAGTTGTTTACAGTTCAGTATACAGAAAAATCTTAAATAATACTATTATAAACAAAAACGGTAGGTTACTGGATGTTGTCATTTTAAATACTGAATGTTCAGTACTAAATTTTGTAGATGCCCTTGTTTCGGCCGACTCTCACCACCCTCCTCTTTCTATTGATGTACTTAACATACAAAAACACTCAAAACATTGTAAACAAAAACTACAATATTATTATCAGTTCAATAAAGGCAATTATAACCTTCTATATGACCTACTTAAAGAGGAAGACTGGTCACCTGTTTTTACTAAGTAACAATGTAAACGAAGCATTCGAATTTTTTTACATTATTCTTTATAACATACTTGATCAAGCTATACCTAAAGCTACTCGCCGTAGAAATTCTTTCAAATACCCTCCATGGTTTAATTTTAACATTATAGCTTTAATAAAGGAAAAGGAACACTACAGAAAATTGAACAAAAAAAAAAAAAAAATAAGCTGGAACATTATTTAAACAAATTCAAAGAACTTCGAGATACAGTTAAAAACATTTCCAAAAAATTATACATTACTTTCATAAATAACATTGAAAATAGTATAGTTAATCAAACAAAATAATTTTTGGAATTACATTAGAAATACGAAGAATAGTCACGACATCCCTGCATCTCTACTTCACAACAATAACGCATACAACGATGCATCAGGAATTGCTGACGCTTTTGCTAATTATTTCAGTAGTGTATATAAACCAGAAAACTTGCCTCACAATAACAATCTTCGTACTTTTGTTGTTCAGTCTAATTCATTTGAAATTAGCGAAATTACTAAGGATGATATTTCACTTGCAATAAAATCACAAAAAAATACAAAAACTACTGGTCCTGACAAAGTTCCTTCATACATTATTAAGGGTTGCTCAGATTCATTTCTCCTACCACTAAACCACTTGTTCAACTTGTCATTGAAAACCACCAAATTTCCGGACAAATAGTAGGAAACTAAACTCTGTCCAGTATTCAAATCTGGGAAAAGAAATTTAATTTGTAATTACAAGCCAATATCTTGTCTAAACTCATTTGCTAAAGTTTTTGAAAATGTAGTTTTAAAAAAAATCCAGAGTAACACAATACTATAAATTTGGAACAACATGGTTTTATACCAAAACGATCAACTACGAACTTAATGGAATTCATTACTTTCACCCATAACATCCTGGAAAGAAAACAGCAGGTCGATGTTGTTTATACAGACTTCGCTAAAGCGTTTGACTCTGTATCACACTACATCTTAATAACTAAACTAGAGCGAATGGGATTTTGTGACAATTTATTAAATTTTATATTCTCTTATATACATAATAGAAGTCAGTATGTTTGTATCAAAGGCCATTGTTCAAGGTCATTCACGTCTACTGCAGGTGTACCTCAAGGTTCTGTACTTGGATCATTGTTATTTATATTATTTATTAATGAAATTGTTGAAGTTGTTCACAATTCTAAATGTTTACTGTTTGCTGATGACCTAAAAATATTTCATAAAATTACAAATATCACTGACTGTCTTCCGTTACAATCAATCTCAACAATATCAGTAAATGGGCATTGAATATTGATTTGTTATTTAATGTCGACAAATGTTGTGTGATGACCATTAGTAGGAAAATGTTTAATATAGAATTCAATTATACCATGAACAATCAAACATTGATTAGAAAAACATTAGTGAAAGATTTGGGTATAAACTTCAACAATAAGCTCCAATTTACACATCACTTAGAGTTGCTAATATCTGAAATATATAAAACCTTGAGCTTTGTACTCCGCTCATCACGCAACTTCAAAAATGTAAACACCATATTAAGCCTATATTTTTCATTTGTCCGATCAAAACTAGAGTATGGACAGAGCTGGGCAAGTTACTTTTAAAATGTAACTAGTTACAGTTACAGTTACCTCCAAAAAAAGTAACTAAGTTACTTAAGTTCCAGTTACTTTGGTGAAGGAACTAAGTTATTTACTAAGTTATTTAAAAATAACTTAGTTACTTTGAGTTACTTTCTAACTACTTTTAATGGCGTGAAGTGTAGACTTAGACTGTTGACTTAGTTATTGTGTAGGATACATATCTGGGAGTTTTTGTACTAACTACGTTAACCTAAATTTTAACGTTATTGCTTGGCAACACCCAATCAGATTATTATTGTTAATGTCAACGGACCTACAGGGCCTTATTACCGCCTAGGCCCACGAGAATACGGCCTAGGGTCCGCTTTGACAAGGGGCCCGCAGGGCCCGGTTGCTGTGATTTTTTTAAAATTTATTAATTTATTTTTCAATTTTGAGTTCTTATACCAAGATATAAAGAATCTACTTTCTTTCTAACATGACATGACCATTATAATGTATAAAACATGCAGACATTATTTCCTACCTAGACTTATTAGTGGATAATGATTAATTTATTGGAAACCTCGGATCAGACGTCGATTTTCAATCTGAGGCCCCGCGCTCACATATATAAGAAATTTTGATGAAAAAGTATCTTTTTATAAATATTTGGGGCCCCGCTACGCTAATAACATATTCCCGAGAACCGGCAAAATCGCCAACCGTCCCTAGAAAGGAGTAACAAAATATTACGCTAAAATTTCACCTCAAACTAGAATCGAGCATGCGGTACTGTATAATTGATCAGCTTTTCTCTCAGCAGGCAATTTTATTTTTTTCTTTAATAAATAAACTTACATTATAATTATACAAATATTTGTACGTACTTGTTTTTACCTTCCGTCACCTTTAGGTAAGGAAGGTATTGTCTTTGGTCAAAATATTCGGTAGTGAGTTTTTAATGAATAAGCACGTTTTAGGGTCCCTACAATACGAATTTACTATTTTTAAGATGATGTCTGTATGTATGTGTGTGTGTGTGTCCGTGTGTGTGTGTGTGCGTGTGTGTGTATGTGTGTCCGTGTGTGACAATTTTTTCTCCGACGATAACTCCAATACTACAATTCTAAAAATTATAATTCTTTCGTATTCCTCTTCTGTACATCCATATGAAGAGCTGATTAGATTTTGGTTATAATTGAACCACCGGAAGTACCCGTATTTGAAGTTTTTAACAGTTTTTCTTAAAAAAACGCAGTTAAATATTATTTTTTGACATTTTGTTATTATATTTATTAAAGAAAATACTCTTCTCTATGTGGTTTGATTATTCATTTTCCTTCATATTCAATAGATGTAGAGTTAAAGCATTATAAAGAAATTAATTTTCAAAAATTAGGTAGCTTTGTTATTTATCATGGAAACAGCTGACATAATTATTCAAAAAAAATTAAATGACAGATGTCAGTTGCAAGTGCAAAACCAAATATGGAAAAAAAGTATATAGGATCTAAAATTGGTATGTCATAGAGTTGCTCGCAAGTGACACGCAGAGAAAGGCCAAAGAGAAGATGGAAGGACATTACTTAGTGTAGTTTATGTTATAATTTTATTGGATTTATAGAACCTTTTTAAATGAACTTTGGGTATGGAATTTGTAAAAAATAGTATGTGTTCGTGTTCGATTTTACATGATATTATATAGAATCTGTTCCAAGGACCTTTTGGTATGGGATTTGTACAAAATACATGGAATTGACGGAAGGTCTTGTGCTGGCCACAACAGATTTTTTACTATAAAGAGGGAGGGGGGCCCGAAAAAAAATTTGGCCTAGGGCCCAAAAATCTGATAAAAAGGCCCTGCGGACCTACATTATAATATAATATAAAAATTAAAAGTGACATTTTATCTTGTGAGAAGGGAATTTGCAAATATGAGACGAATTCAAGTCTTGCAACCCTTAGAACAACGAACAAAATACACTATATTTTGTATAACCTGAAAATTGGAATAATTTTGATGATTTAGTGGCAGGTTAATTATAATTTATTAAAATGTATCATTTGTAAGCGAGGAAAATATTTGAAAATAATATATTTTATAAGTCAAATTTAATATTTAGTGACTTTTTAATTCTAGAATTAAAAGTTAAAATAATGTGTTATTTTTAGTTTTTCTGTTTACCGTACAAAAACTCTATTATTTACGAATGTAATTATTTTATTATCTATTATGGCTTGAAATCAATCAACAATAATATTGAATTTAATTATTACATACATTTATTTAAAACAAAACATTTTTAGTTAGTGTTTCTAAAAAAGGCATCAGCCTCAACAAAATATTTCTTAGAAATTTAAATCCCCCCGTTACTTTTTATGACTGAGTTACATTCCACTTTTTAAGTTACTTTGACTAACTTAAGTTACATTCTAGTAACTTAAGTTACTCAAGTAACTAGTAACTAAAACCGGAAAGTTACCAACTACTTTACCGCAGCAAGTTAAGTTACAGTTACAGTTACCATATTTTAAAAAGTAACTAAGTTACTTTACAAGTTACGTAACTAAGTTACTAAAGTAACTAGTTACTGCCCAGCTCTGAGTATGGATGTATAGTTTGGAATCCATTCCATGCAACTCATATAAACAAAATTAAAAGTGTCCAAAAAAGCTTCTGTAATTTGCTTTATTACCATTTGTACTACGCATGGTCGAATATGAAATATGAAGACCTGGTAACCATCTTTGATCTCGAACCATTATAATTCGGTGCATCAAATGCCAATTACTATTTTTATATAAATTAATTAACAATTTAATTAGTCAATAAATTTAGCAATGAACTTGACTTAAATGATTCTTTCTCTGAATTCAGTGGCAAAATTGATAAATGCTTGAGAAATCATTCGGTTCATTAGTTGAATTACACATCTCTTTCATGTTCTTATATATTTTTCTTATATTTTGTATGTCATTTACTTGCTATAATTAATTGTACTAACACTTTTGTTTCTGTATATTCTAATTTAACATTACTCTGTAATTTGGAATTATTTCCTGTTGGCTGATAAATAAATAAATAATAAGAAAAAAACTATTTCCTATACTTTAAGATTTGTTCGCTTAATGTCACAAAAGTTTTCTGAAAGAAATGCACGGACGATACTGCGTGGTTTAAGGAAAGTATATTGCACTTGCTTATTATTACCATAATGAACATTAAGCTTTAATATGCAAGTTACGACAGCCCATATTGTTGAGCTTTTACTTTTACTTAGTCTGATGTAACCATACGTAAACAATATCAAACAACACAAATATAATTAAATATAATATTAAAACTGTAACTCTTTTACAAATAAAAGATTAATGAATATAATCTTTTAACCTACAATAAAAATAATTTTGCATATATATTTAACACAGAGCTAGTGACGAAGTTTAGTTCTGACGTGCCTCACGAGTCTTTGACCAGTTTCAAAGTTAACATTACGAACCTTTTGAAAAATCTTTCGCCTTCATTTTTCTCCATTTTGGGTCTCCTACTCGTTGTCGTACACCTTTCTTGTATGTAACACACAAAAGTTTCAATATAAAATTCAAAGTGAAGGCTAAATAATGGTGTGGTTTGCAAATTCGGAAGCAAGCGTTTCCAAACAGTACGTAGAATGTGTTAGTAGTAATCTAGTTGATGCAGATGGTTGTATTCAAATATGCCCCCTGAAATTGCCCAAATTGAAGAAAAATTAAAGCGAATAATTTTTCAACTGCTAATCTAAGTAAACTTTGAAACTTGGCAAAGACTCGTGAGTCAAAACTAAACTTCGTTTTATAGTAGAAAACGGGTCACTGGCCCTATATTAAATAGGAATATTAAAGCTTAATTAATGTAGTAATACTTATAATAGTAGTAATTCCTTAAACAATAGCACCGTCCTTTGAAAGTTTTTTTCCGAAAACATTTGTGACACATGTAACAATAACTAAATTATCTTAAAACTAACATAATAAATATTTTATAGCTATGGCCTTGTTATCGTGGATTCTATAAGTCAATGAAGGACCTAACCTGGTAGCAGTGGCATATGTATTTGTAAACAAAAATATGTCTTTAGTTATGAATTTATTAATTGTTATTGCTAAATAATTATGGTTACGGATAAATATTACTTACTAAAAAAATATGTAGAGGGCCAGCACTAGACCTCTCACCATTTCCATATTAGGCTGTATAAGTATTGTACATATTTGACATTTCTGATGCACACAAAAACACATATTTTTTAATTCATTCTATTCACTCTTATTATTCTAATGTTCCAGATTCTTCCAATTTTATTAATGAGATTGGCGGTACTTCTGAAGGGCATATGTATTATACAATGTGTCTATAATTATAAATATTTAATTAATAATAAAATAAGAAATATTAAATTTACTTCCCAGAAAAAGTCTTCAGTAATGTCTCTGGCTTTTTGACCCTCACATTTATCTGTCAATTTCATGGGCTGCGAGATTCACTTACAACTTATTATTTTATATATTTATATGTCCTCTATCCTTGGACGCCATACAAAATATAACAAAAAATTTAAATGTATCGCATAGAGACTTTTATATTCTTTAATATTAGTAATAACAGAAATTTTCAAAAAATAATATTTAGAAGATTTTTTTAAGGAAACTATTACTTACGGTTGACCAATTGTTACCAAAACCTAATCAGCTCTTCCCAGAAATGTCAGATTGAGGAAACCGCAGTTAAATATTTTTTAAGTCTTATAGTATATGAGAAACCGTGGTTTCAACATACACACACACATACACACACATACATACACACACACGGACATCATCGTAAAAATGGTATAATCGGATTATAGGGACCTTAAAACGTGCTTATCCACTAAAATCTGGATATGCGATTTTTAGCATGATTCCAATACCTTTCTTAGCGACAGGTAAAAAATAATATTTTTTTTTGTTGCAGAACAACTGAATCATTGGATATCTAGTGAAAAATCAACAGATCTTCTATACAAGGATTGTGCATTAGAAACAGATTTGGAAAATAAAACGTGGACATTTTTACTTAACAGATTAAAACTAATGTTATCCACATACAAAACTCCAATTGAAGAAGATGAAAGACTTGTCAAAGATTCAACAACGTCTAATAATAGAAAGTTGGCAATACAAATGCGATTAACGGAAAAAAGAATTTTACAAGGAGCGAGTAGTTATGCCGAACAACGAATTAAAAATTAATTATTTAATTCTGTGAAAAAATACCGCATGGCTTTTTATGATTATGAAATATACGGATTAATATATTAACGCTATGTAAATTATTATAAAATCTATTTTTCTGTCACTGATTCTACCATTGTATTGTTCAAATTCTTTAATAAGGAGTGATGCTTAAAATATGAGACTAGTTTTGAATGCCTATAAAAATTAAACACGTACCTAGTTAAATATAAACCATTTTAACCACATTTTTAAAGTCATAGTTGTGTTGCATTATGAGCAATAAACACAATTACTGAACAGTTCGTAGAACTAGGTCCAATTTTTTTGGTACTCCTTCAGCCATCTTTTGTACAAGACTAAGATCCACTTTTATGATAAAATACTTAATGTGATTCTGAAATGGTCTCAATTTTTGTTTGCGAATCTTTTCTATAAACCATTGTATTACATATGGACATTTAAAGAATATCATTCTTCAAAACAAAAATTCGATTTCAGCGACAAAGACACTTGACACAAAATTGACTTAATGTAATGCACCGAGCTCTGTCCAAAATAATTATTGCTATTATGATACCTTTCAATAATTTAAAAAAAAGCATTTGCTTAATACACTTTTTTAAATATGCATGTTGGTTAGTTTCCAGTATTGAAGGGCAAAAAAATTGTGGGAGTCCTCAAATGGTGATATTGCCAACCTTTCAAGGGTATCTTTTCGAATTTCTTCTTTGTTTTTGTTTGATCTGCATCAGGAATTTTTAAAAGTAAAATAACTTTTACCATTCAAAATGAAACATTAAAAAAAAAAAAATTCGGAATCGTCAGCATCATGAACATATTTTTTGTTTTGATCCTCAATTTTCTTGAGTAGGCCAATATTTTTTGTGTATCTAATGTTGCCTTTAATTCTTAGTGTTATGACAGTATGGGACTGGGTATAGCTAATTTTTTTAGCCAGCATTCTCGTTGATATTCTGGATTTGTTGTTAACTTGTTCAACCAGCCGATGGTTGTTGGCTTTTGTCGTGTTTGTAGCTTTTCTAAACATACCCTGGCTTGTGTTCTGAAAAGATACTTTCTTCCCAACGTTAATTGTAGCGATATATAGAAACTTTTGGTACATTTTCTTTTAAAAAATCATTTGCCATAAATTTCTTTCCTTTTGTAACTCGTACATGTTCGAACATTCAGTTAATAGTTCGCAATTAATGGTGATACAGTTCTGATACTAACAACTTACAAAACTCAAATCATGAGCGATAAAAAGTAACATTACTTGCTTTCAAATGTCAACTAAAAACCAATGTATCTAACGTTTAATAGACTTGGTCTTAAAAAATGTCTAGTCTCAAATTTTAGGCATCACTCCTTATTCGTATATTTTTATAATGCATGTTGTACTTTATTGAGTTCAAAAGTATTTATGTTATGTATGTGTGAAAATATACTTATGAATTATTAATAAGTCTGTAGTATTTTTTAATTTCCATTTATAGTCCACAAGCAGATTGGCACACTCACAAATGGGTAAGACATGATGATATATTTATTCAATTCTTTATATTTTACTTGTGATAATAATACTATATAGACGCGAGGACAACTTTAGCGAGTAGTAAATCTAGTTTTTAAAAAATTTGTAGATACTCATGCATTTCACCTCTAGACGAGACCTAAATTTCAATTATATTTGATTTTATGTACTGTTACACTATTGTAATATCTACACCATTTTTATTTTGAAACTTGATGGAACCAGTATGTGTAATCAGTAGTTCTAGTTATGTATATTATATCTAATATTAACGCCACAGGAATTGTCTATCGCCCTTTATTTTAGAGTTACATACTAAGGCCCAGTATTTTCATCTCTGATTAAAGCCACTTCGGAGTACAAGCGAAATTGCATAAAAATGCTATAAATATATTTATCTGCTGTTTTGAGGGCCAAATTTATTCAAATTTTATATAAATGATGATGACATAAAAATATTAACATTCGTGTTCAGTTTTTACCTTCCGTCACCTTTAGGTAAGGAAGGTATTGTCTTTGGTCAAAAAATTCGGTGGTGAGTTTTTAATGAATAAGCACGTTTTAGGGTCCCTACAATACGAATTTACTATTTTTAAGATGATGTCTGTATGTATGTATGTGTGTGTGTGTGTGTCCGTGTGTGTGTGTATGTGTGTCCGTGTGTGACAAATTTTTCTCCGACGATAACTCCAATACTACAATTCTAAAAATTATAATTCTTTCGTATTCCTCTTCTGTACATCCATATGAAGAGTTGATTAGATTTTGGTTATAATTGATCCACCGGAAGTACCCTTATTTGAAGTTTTTAACAGTTTTTCTTAAAAAAACGCAGTTAAATATTATTTTTTGACATTTTGTTATTATATATATTAAAGAAAATACTCTTCTCTATACAGTTTGATTATACATTTTCCTTCATATTCAATAGATGTAAATTTAAAGCATTATAAAGAAATTAATTTTCAAAAATTAGTCAGCTTTGCTGTTTATCATGGAAACAGCTGACACAATTATTCAAAAAAATTTAATTGACAGATGTCAGTTGCAAGTGCAAAACCAAATATGGAAAAAGTATAGGATCTAAAATTGGTATGTTATAGTGTTGCTCGCAAGCAGAGGCGTAAATAGCCTATGGCCGATATGGCCACGGCCATAGGCGCCTTATTGGAAAGGCGCGAAAATGATTAAATTACGATTGATATTGTGATAGAATTTTGAATTACATGTCATACTTTCTATATCGACTGTATTCAACATAGTTCCCCGCATATAAAGGCGTTATCACACGAATGCTAAAATCAACTAGTTGCCGATTTGCAGCAACTTCATGCATTTCGAGCAATCTTGCACGTGTGATAACAAACTTCAATATGAGCAACTAGTTTTCGGTAGTGATCGAAAACTTTGCTCAGAGTTGCCGATTTTGAAGCGACCTCATGTAATGCGCATGTGCAATAATTTGAAAGTCCCTAGATTTAAATATTAATGTAAAAAGTACAAAAAAGATAGTGGATAGAGGTAGTGGTGAGAAGAAACTAAAACACAAAATGACATCCCAAAAGGAAAATGAATTCGATCAGTGCTTGAATGAAATAATTAAGAAAGATAAAGTTGTATGGTACATGACAGATACATGTTTTAAATCGAAAAAAAAAATGCGATTTGACATTCTCAGTAAATGGAGGATTTGTATGGAACTTCAAATAAGAGTTTTCTAAACAAATTATCTCCATATTCCAAACGCCTTTTTCGTTACAACCAGGGCTTAACTAATATTGTCCTTTATTTCTATTTTTTGTGACTTTATGACTTTTTTCATCCGGAAGCAATATTGTAGCTGCGGATAATACTACAGTTTTCATTTTGTCCATTTTAATTTTTTAAAAAGTTAAATTCTTGATCTACCAATCTACCAACTGTTTAAACTTAAAAGCACAATATTACGAGCAACTTCAAACTGGTGTGATAGAAAAAATTGATGATTTTGAAGTTGCCTGTCAAATTAGGTGCCGATTTTACCTCTCGTGTGATAACTGCTTTAAAGAGAGTATATATTGAGTTCCCCGCATGAGCTATGTCTCATGCTAACTTCAGACTGTATTTTATAACGCAATACGCATGCGTCAGTGAATAGCTGTCACATTTCTAGCGGTAAATACGAAATGTGACAGCTATTCAAATTAGCGTATGCGCACTGTATTATGAAATTTAAGAATGGGTTTGCGGGTTGCGTCGAATTTGTTGCCATTTTGTATTTTTGTATTTACCGCTAGAAAAAAATGTGACAACTATTCAAACTGACGCAAGCGTACTGCGTTATACAATACAGTGTGAAGTTAGCATGGGAAAGAGCTTAAAATAGAGTCTGAAGTAAGTAAGGGACAAAACATATGATTTTAAGTAAGAGTTATAAAAACAAAACTGAAACAAAATGAACTGTCAAATGATAGATTTATCATTGCTGTCAACAAAACGATGCAATATTGTGTACCTAACTAAGGCCCGATATTTTCATCTCTGGTTAAACTGCCGGTTAAGTTAACCTAAAAAAAAAAATTAAAATTTTAACAAGAGATTAGTAGTCTAAGTTAATTAATTAGTAATAATATATCATCACGGTGTATTACCCATTTCTGGGTGTGCCAATCTGCTTTATCACAGATATCGGTAAAGATGATGACATATTTGTAACTCATGAGCACTCATTGATGGCGTATTAATTAATTCTTTAATATACGAGTTACATATTGTATCATGCGAATATGCTTATATGTTTTATAAATGTATAAGTTTTTTTTTGTACCATGCTTGAATACTATTATATATAGATCTTAATATTTTACTCGCGTGTACTTATAAAAGGCCCATTTTTGGTGGCTGGTTACGCTAGTTACGCCTCTGCTCGCAAGTGACACGCAGAGAAAGGCCAAAGAGAAGATGGAAGGACATTACTTAGTGTAGTTTATGTTATAATTTTATTGGATTTATAGAACCTTTTCAAATGAACTTTTGGTATGGAATTTGTAAAAAATAGTACGTATTTTTACATGATATTATATAGAATCTGTTCCAAGGACCTTTTGGTATGGGATTTGTACAAAATACATGGAATTGACGGAAGGTCTTGTGCTGGCCACAACAGATTTTTTGATTATTATAAAACGCAAGGTACAGGCATTTTTATATTTAGACATTAGTAAACTTTTCACAGATTGCAGAACATTACAATATGTAAAATGAAATATTATGAAAAAATAAAACTTGGTGATCAAATTTGTTTAGAAATGTCCCATTGTATATATATATTCGATTTTTACATCATATTTTCATGTTTTTTAATCCCAAATATACAAAACTATGCAACCAAACTAACATTTTGTGCTCTCATCAACGATGCTTGAAAACTGATAGATTTTTGTTGCGGGTATACACAGCACACACAGTGACGGTTTTACACTTGAACCTTTATTTTGTAAGGACAGGGATCCTATATAGAAATATGGCAACTTGAAGTCCCGTGGCCGCGTGCCAGAGTGTCTGGTCGCGAACCTGGGAAACCGGGTTCGATCCCGACCGACACCAAATATTTCGAATTTTAAATGGCACTAAAATGACCCCTGCGGTGCACTCGTCACGCCAGCAATGAGTGCCCGTGAGGTGACGCCTGGTAAGCGCCCACACGGTAAAATATATCGTCATCATTACCGATGTCTACATGTGTTGTAGATACTGGCACACCCAGTAATGGGTAATATACCGTGATGATATATTTATTTTTATTTATTTAAGACTTGAAGTCATCATGCAAAACTTTTTCTTGTATTATTGTGTGAAACAAAAATATTGTAGAATGTTAAACTGTGTTATAATACAAAATAACAAAATTCAATATAAACTTAAAATTAAAACATTTTTCTGGTTTCCATATTTGTGAAATCATATATGAATTTATCAAAATCTATATTATGTATTGTTATACTAATAATTTATTAATTTTTTCAATTTAAAAAATAAAATTAGTTGTTAACTCTAATAGGAAATCCTCGACTATGGATATTCGGGCAACAAAAAATTTTGATAAATTTGAATTAAGTAGTTTTGGAACCATTATTTCTTCCCAAAATACAGAATTCTTTTGTATTTTTTCAATATATATGCCAATATTTGTGTATATTACAAAGTATCATAAATTTCTATTAGAAATATTAAATTGATCCTGTATCTGGTACACAAATTTCTTCACAGCCGATCAGACGACGCTCCTAAAAACGGTAGGTATGGGTTCATGTATGAAAAATCGTCTTTTATTTACTTTTTTTTTAACCTTATCGTCTAGGATTTCAATAGCCTTAGTTTAATTTCTTATGTCATATTCTGTTGCTTTACAACAGAAACGAATTATACTCGTATAGTATATTTTAACTACATTCGCTGTGGACGTTCTTTTCCGCTTTTTGCAAATCTGTCTGAAGTACGAGGCAGTAACACGTTTTAGCCTTTCTTCCTTCAAGAGCTGATCAGTAAAGTGACCAAAAGAGTGTTAATAATATATAATTTCGGTTGGCATTTTTAATATTTAAATATATTTTTTTTCGCTTCTTCATAATCCTCGTTACTCGTACCAGGTTCCGGATTTTCTGCATTTAGACCAAAATTCAGATCTGGGTGATTAACAACATGTAATCTTTTTTTAGGTGTCCCCTATTTCACTTTGCTCTTATTTTTTTCTCATTTTTACCTCTAGCTAAGAGAGGTATTGGAATCATGCTAAAAATCGCATATCCAGATTTTAGTGGATAAGCACGTTTTAAGGTCCCTATAATCCAATTATAACATTTTTACGATGATGTCCGTGTGTGTGTGTGTGTGTGTGTGTGTGTGTGTGTGTGTGTGTGTGTGTGTGTGTGTGTGTGTGTGAATGTGTGGATATTAGAACCACGGTTTCCCAAATATTATAAGACTTTAAAAATATTTAACTGCAGTTTCCTCAATCTGACATTCCTGGGAAGAGTTGATTACATTTTGGTAACAATTGGACAATCGGAAGTAATGATTTCTTTAAAAAAAATCTTCTAAATATAATTTTTTAAATTTTGTTATTACTAATATTAAAGAATATAAAAATATCTATCGGATACATTAATTTTGTATTAATAGCATTTGAACAAAAAGCAATAGAAATGTTTCACATCTTTTGTGTCAAAATTCGTGATAACCTATAGCTTTGTGCAAATTATATTGTTATAATAGTATTAATTTAATTTTTGTCAATCATTTTCTAATTTGTCATAAAATATTAAAATGAAAATGACACAAAAAATCATGGCTAACATATTCTAACAGATAAAATGTCAAACATTTATTATCTTTTCAAAATATTACATGTATTTAGTTTCATTAGATGCAGAACATTTTTATCTTTCTATTGATACCACAAACATCGTTGGCAATCAAAACAGGAGCACAGTTTGCAAAATCTGATTCCCCACGTTAATATCCTATTTGCACCTGAAAAAAAAAAAAAAACCGGTATATGTATACAATGACCGGCAAAAAAGCATACCACTTACAAATCTCCATATATTTTCGGATTTGAGATATTAGATACGTGGAAACTATACTAAATTACGAACTACGACCTGTTTGGTTTGTTCCTAGAGTGGGATCTCGTATATGAAATTACTGTCCCACATTCTTCTATAGTGCGGGACACCAATCTTGACCTGTGGGATAAGGGAAAGAAATTCTCATATCGTGATATTCCATAGACGCCGTTAAATAATAATTATTACAGTGACTTTGTGCTTCTAACTCATTTGTGTACGCTTCTGATTCGAGCACAAACACGACAGGAACTTATACGAACAGCATTTGCACATATCAACTGCCAATATAAGAAAGGCTGCACAGTTTTAAAACTTATTTGGGCTACTGTTATGTTATATTAGGTATGCGCGAAGTACATTAATTGTATTTCGTGTAGGTTTAAACGGAGCGCATAGATTAGACAATGATTTGTGCTAACATATTTTCCATAGTTCATCTTTCGTGTCCCGCACTATACTATACTTAATTTAACTGTAAAGAATTTTCACGTAAAGTTTTTTATAATTTTTTATTGATTAATAAAACGATTTTAAAACAAATTGATCACAGAAATGTAATTAAACTTAAAACTATCAAAATATTACATTCATCCGCTATTGAACTGATTGAACCAAATAAAGCTGTGATTTTTTTTTGTAGTTTTAATCAAGTGTAATATTTTTAATCAAAATATGATTTTTGTATTATATTTAATTAATCAGTAAAAAAATTTTTCCCAAGCTCAGCATTTCGTAAATGTGCGTATCTAAATATCTATAATTTTATGCCAATAAGTACGTATATGTATTTGAGGTAATAAAATTACATAAAGTTCGACCATGCCCGTACACTCCTCTACGAATATAAATGAACACAATTAATTTGAATTTTGAAATATTTATTTAGTTACCGTAATGCGACAGACTAGTCATAGGACTAACGTTGTGTGTGTTATTAAAATGTAAAGATGAACGAAAGTAACCCCAAAAAGTTCGTAATCCGAAGTGGCTGTTAAGAAAGTGTGAGAGAAAGGGTAGAAGGAGTGAAACTAAGTAGATTCCTTCCAAAAGGGTACAACTCTTATGCATTTATTATGTTAAATACATGTCATATCAAGTATGTCATAATAACAAACAAACCTAGTAACTGGTGTTGTGGGCTATACTACTCACTTATTCTTCGTGCCAGGGGAAAAACTATCCGCAATAAGTGTCAGAGAAGATGCATTAATTACATTGTGCTGTAATGGCAATGTTTGTATTAGGCTTTATAGGGAGATCAGCTTATCTTAGTTAGCTTTCCGTGGTATTAAAAATCTTAGCCCTGGACATCGTTTTCAAGGCCCACACCTTGTGATCCTGCAGCTACGGCAGAAAATGTCTCAAAAGAGACCTGAACGGTACTACGTGTCGTGATATTGCAACAAAAGCTGTCAGAACAAAACTCAGGGTTGCCGTGTACAGAGCAAAGCTACTGCCACCATAGAGCCAACGGTTGTCCGCAGTAGGAAATAATATTAGCAGTCTACGTTCATCCCACTTTGCAGGAAATGAGTTTAAAGCAAATGTACAATATGAACAAACACAATTCAAAAAATTTTGGAAAATTTTGTTTTCTGTTATTAGTGTGCAGAAACTTTCGTTGCTACCCTAGTATTTATTTGACATTTACATTTTCAAAAATTTATTTTACTCCAAATAATATGGAATAAGATATTATTTTGTTACACTAGCCATTAATTACCGTGAATATTTCAATATTACCTTAGTGTGTTCTGTTTTGTAGTTTATGCATAGCAAGGTTTGCAAATTTCCTTTCAATGTGTTTCAAAATTACTTTAAATATTTCATAACATTGAAGAATATAATTCATATTTGAAAGAATATCATTATTATATGATATCGAGTAAATTTGTAGATTAGTTTTTCAAAATATTAAAGCACCTAGCAAAATGTATAATATTCCATTTAATTATTAAATATGCGTGCAAGTGATTATGTAAAACAATTGAAAATAATAATTAGTTCCGGACTGGTTCACAAATATTTTAAAACTATTTGATATAAATAACGTCTGGCAGCAACGGAAGGCATCAGTCTTCAGTGATCACCAACTCTAGTCACATCATGAGGAACACCACGGTAAGCAATTCAGGAACTGAAGTGTAGCTCACTGAGTTTAATATTTGAATTTGCTTGCAGCTTTTGGTCGTTCTGCTAGCTCTGTCCGCTGCTTTAGCGGCTGAGGAGGTCAAGAAAGGGCAGAAGCGCGGTATCTTTGATGAAGGTTTCAGTCACGGGTTCGACTCCGGTTTGAGCCTGGACAGCGGCTTCGGCTCTGGCTCTGACTTTTCCCATCACGGCCCCATTGACTTAGGATCGTCCGTGCACAAACAAATCACCATCACCAAGAAAATCGGCGTTCCTGTCCCTAAGCCGTACCCGGTGCACGTAGAGAAGAAGGTTCCAGTGCCGTACCCCGTGGAGGTGAAAGTCCCTGTCGACAAGCCATACCCCGTGCCAGTGCCCAAACCCTACCCCGTCCACGTGGACAAGCCTGTGCCGTACACCGTTGAGAAACATGTGCCCGTGCCTGTGAAAGTGCCAGTGAAGGTACCGTACACCGTCAAAGTCCCAGTGCATGTACCCAAGCCCTACCCTGTGCCCGTCTACAAGAAGGTGCCCGTGCACATCCCAGAGCCAGTTATTGTCAAGAAGCCTGTGCCTGTGTTCATCAAGGGACATGACCATGGCAGCGAAGACCTGTCTTCCTTCTCTGCTGGACTCTCTGGACTTGGTAGCCATGACTCTGGCTTCGGTGGATTCGACGGTCATGATGGTGGATTTGGAGGACATGACAGTGGATTCGGAGGCCTTGATTCTGGATTAAGTGGCCACAGTTGGCATTGAATCGAAGTTTAATTTACACTTCTTACTTATCCATTGACTGACTGATTTTAGTTTCATTTTCTTTTTAATAAAAATATCTTGTTTTCATTTTTATTATTCTGCAATTATTTTCTTCAGTTTTTATAATAAATATTATTTTAAATACCTCAGTTTTATTACTAATTTAATTTAAATACCCCATTATTTCTACGTTATGTAGAATACCTCGATAATTCCATGGTAATTTTGAAAGTGTTTCGACATATAGTGGCTGACTTTTTAAAGTACTAATTTTACGGGTCCATAATTATTGAAATTGACAAATTTTTACCTTTATAAATAAAGAAAAGAAGGATATTGTTAATTTATATTAGAAATTATTCACATAAAGAAAGAATAATACATTGAAAATTCTAAAACGTATGTTTTCTAAAAGTTACAAATTTGGTTACGTTTTATAATAATTATTCGGATTATGTAGATTTGAATAATACATATGATTCTGTGTATAATAGAAACTGTACCTACTTAGGTAAATGGTATTGTTGAATAAATATAGCGGTACATTGTTTAAAATTATTTTCTGTAACCGCTATACATAATGCAGCACGTTTAGTGAAATTCTAACAGTAATAATGCTGGTAAATAACTTTCACTGTTCATCCGATTTAAAGTACGTACTGTCCAAGTAGTATTGGTCAAATATTCAACGAAAATCGGTGTTAAAAATGATATCGCACATTTGGATTTGCTTGTGACCAGTGATCATTACGGAAATTATGGATTCCATCTCGGGTGAAAATTGCCTCACCAGAGAAGATTATATGTAATGTAAAATTAATATTTAAAGCATGTTGCTGCAGTAACCATTCATAAAATATTATTCGAAGATTATGGTCAGTTTCTCTTGGCCCTTGAAGAAGGTTGAAAATGAAACGGGTGGTAGGTAGGTATTTATAATTTTTCAAATGAAAGAAATTCTCCTTGTACTTATTTATAGGTCATCTTTAAGACAGCATTATCATCATTGGGTACATTCAACGACGCTAGCGCTAGGGAGCAACTTCTAGCTTCTAGCCTAGCGCTATGCATTTGAACGTATTGCTAGGCATAATGTTTCCGGTTCGTTCAAGCAAAACCGAGTAGATTTTAGCGCTATATTTTCCGCTATGTCACAGTATGTACATGGCGCTCTTGTTGGGTAAGAAAGTAAGCAACTATAATGGCTACAAAAAGGGAGAACTGTCAAAAGATCATTGTATCGTTCAACGACAATCCTTTTGCTAGATTTCTAGCGCTAGCATTTCCATTTCATTGTACCTACCTACCCTTTAATACGTTGACTTTGACTTTAAATGACTGCACTAAACTGCCTTACTCAATAACAATAATTTATAATATTAGAAATTTACCAAAAATTTCACTTACCAAGTAGCATAGAAAGCCCGTTTGATATTGAACTATTTTCGTATATTCTCATACTATATTTCTAGTCAGATTTTTATCTGAGTTCATTTTCTATGCTACCAAGTCGTATACATATAATCAGAAATCTTCGTTTATAAGAAAAAATAAATAAATACCAAATTAGAGATTTGTATTAAAAAGTTTTTTGAAATTAATAAAATTACAAAAATGGAAGTTATTAAATTTTAATTGTCATATTATTTTCTCTTTATTTTATTTCTGACTAATAAAACACGTCTGAAAAAGAAAGAACAGATAGAGCAAAACAAATTATGTACTGGATGACTGGATGGACGTCATCAACACATTACAAAATGAAAAAGAACTTTAGTAATGACGAGTGATGCTTTCGTTTACGAAAATAAGAACATACTAAAGAAAATAATAGTATATTGTGTTATTATGAGTAAAAGTGATTCTTTGTGTGGCGAGCATGTAAGTTTGCACGACGAGCGGTGCGAGTCGGACAATTACATGCGAGGCACAGAATGACCCTTTAACTCCGAATGACACATTATATTTTTTTTCTTCAAACATACGTATTTAAATAAAGTAATTATAACTTGACATTACAATAATTATAATTATTTTACGTGAAGGACGTTTGTGATTTGCTCTATTGCTATGGATACTTTCGTATTTGTTCACTTTTTGTTACAAACATTCAAGTGAAAATTTTCACGTTTTGACATTTAAATAAAAAATATGCAATTTTATATTCTCCTTATGTGCAATTATATCAGAATTTGAAGTATTGCCATGCACGGCCCTTGACTAGTAAGCAGCCAAATACATATTTGTTGCTTCGGTCAGGATTTCCACGGATTTGTATAGCAGACCACGCATGGGAAAAGCATCATCAAATTCTGTGGAACACCGCTAAGATCATCGCCAAAGAAAATCATACCTTCAAACGGAAATTTAAAGAGGCATCATACATTATAGCCAACGAGGATAAGGTTTTCAGCCACGCCAGTGTTGAAATAAAACCAATGTGGAAGAATATAATCAAGCAGAACACAACACTGAAGACGGAATCAACAACAGAGGAACAGTCCCAGCACATTGCCCAGGAGAGAACTAATCATGGATACGCAGACACGTTTCAGTTACCAACCACACTGAACCACCGTTATTTCACCGGATATAAAACTCGTAGTTTAAGGAATTAGTTAGTAGCAGGGAATATCGGGAAGTTTCACTGCTATTGCCGCCGTTGGTGCATAGCTAGCGACACCAGTAGATCTGGGCACTAAAGAGTATAAATCATTTTATGCCTGTTAGATGGCTCACTAGTCCCAAATTTAAAAATTATATTTTTTGAAGCTAATTAGTGTTGTGTATTACCTAACTAATTAAATTCATTTTATACGAGAAATTGGGAAGAGCAGAATAAAACATGAAATATTGTGATAAAATAATATTATACATTTCCGATTTTTGCTTTTGTGAGTTTAAGGGCCTTGTGTGATAGTGTTTTTTCGAATATTTGACTTGTTGAATTTGGATTTTTCGTAGTAAAGCTGTAATCTACATTTATATAGGTAAGTTTCATTTATTTATACAAATAAGGGAAAGTATGGAAATCATTTATTTAGATGTTATTGTTACTCATTTATTATGATTTACAATAATTTTATTTCAACAGATGCTTCTTCCTTTGTTGTGTATCAACGTGTTACACGTAGAAATATTTTACTTTGGTACGATTTGCAAACCCAAAAAAGAAATTGGAGTTATTACTAAGTTGGAAACACACCCTCAACATCTAGATCTATACGATAAGAAGACAGCTGAGTTCATTTACAACAAGATAATCGTTGAAATATAAACAACGCAAGTAAACCGTAGGTAAGTAATTTTCAATGTGATGTGTCATAACTCATAAATAATATAATACATTATTATAGGACTTCGTCACCAACTGGCTCCTAATGTCATCACTTCCTGATGTGCTGTTCCTGCGACCGATTCTATGTGGTACTACAGGGACTCCAGAATTCATCATACGAGGCAGTCCACAAACAATTCATCCTTGTACTTGTACATGTTTCTTCATTTCATCATCTCTTTGTGCTTCTACCGCGACGAATTTATATTGAGACAGCCCAAGTTTTCCTTCGAATAACTTCCTTTGCTCATCATTGTATCACAATTATTATGAAGTAATTCTAATATGAGAATTCGTAAACATACTCATCGTTAAATATCCGAAGACATATAGCAGATCAATGTATTATGTTTTTCAGTGTTTTTAACACACAGATGATGAAATATGATCAAACTATAATGATCAAACAATAAGTTTTATCATGTAAAAATTCTAAATTATTCTATACTTCTATATTGAATTGCTCGTCATTCTCAAAGTAAACAATTTTTATTTTGTAAAAGAAAATAGTTATAGGACAATAAATTTAGAAAGTAAATAAACATAAATGTCTATGTTATGTCCATATGGTTAAAATTATTGTATGTTATGTATATTGCATGAAACAGTGGTTAATAATGAATCAAATTACCGATTGTGTCAAAAAGTAACTCACACATATTAATCACTAAATGAAAAATATGTATTACACGTTCATTTACTTTCATATTCATAAGAATATTGAACATTCTTTCAGTAATATTTAGTATACTATTAGTCCAGTCATTAGGTAGATTTACCCTGCAAAAGGTCGGGTATTTTTGATTTTTGGATATGTTATATATTTAGAGGTCTCAACAAAAAATGCAAGTTTTCCCCCTCGGGGGCCTTCGGGAAGCACCGCCAACTTGAGAAAAAAGGCGCAAAAAAGCGGTATTTTCTAAATATCTCCACTTATTTGCATTAGGCAAAAATAGTTATTATCTAATTTGTTGACTATAAAATTCTCTACAACTTTTATCTAAAACATTTTTTTCTATAATTAATAGATAGCGAGCTACAGTGCTTCAAGCAGAGCAAATTTTTTGAAAATTACATGAATGCTTCATTCAAATCATATTTTATTATATTTTTTTGCGTTTTTTTACAAATTACTTTTTGACAATAATTAATTATTATTATTTAACTAATATATATAAATATTAATTATTGTTTATAGTTTTTTTTTCATTCTAAAGATTTTTTATAGTCCAGCAAATTTATGATTTTACCTTAAAGTAATTACAACAAAAGCTTTTTAACGGAATCCAGTCCCAGAAAAGTGCGCTGAATAACATAGCAATATTTTCCCGAAATCGGAGCATGGGAACCTCCCTCCAATTTGGACAAATGGCGGCATATTCAGGTTTATGGCCATTTGCTTAAAACAATTATGAAAATATTTAAATTATTCAAAAAACAAACAATATTACGTACTTAGTCTAATAGGTTTCATTATTTACAACAGTTTACATTCGACGTGGCATCGAAAGAAGTAAGTTTTCGATAACTGTTTTATAAAAATTGTTAACGTTTTCCTGCAGTTTTGTAGTTTTTCATCCACCACTCTGATCTTGTTAAAGATATGATGACGCGGTTTTAAAATTTGAATTCAGCATGAAATTCTCTTTAATAGCATACATACATACACGATTATTGCCGATGAACAATTGGCGAGTTACTAACAACTAAAACTCAAATGAAATTCCTCTAAAATTTTAAACATCTGAAAATCGGCTCTTTTCTGAATTTTTCATCAACCACTTTGACACCTATTAAATACTTAATATTGGTTATCTGTAAGCCTGTTGAAATTTTGAATGAGAAAATGAAAAAAGAGCCGATTTTCAGATGTTTAAAATTTTAGAGGGATTTCATATGAGTTTTAGTTGGCAGTAACTCGCCAATCGTTCATTGGCAAAAATAGTGTAATACACGGTACGAAAGGGAATTTTATGCTGTATTCAAATTTTAAAACCGCATCATCGTATCTTTAACAAGATCAGAGTGGTGGATGAAAAACTAAAAAAATGCAGGAAAACGTTTACAATTTTTATAAAACAGTTATCGATAACTTACTTCTTTCGATGCCACGTCGAATGTAAACTGTTGTAAATAGTGAAACCTATTAGACTAAGTATCAAGTACGTAATATTGTTTGTTTTTTTGAATAATTTAAATATTTTCATAATTGTTTTAAGCAAATGGCCATAAACCTGAATATGCCGCTATTTGTCCAAATTGGAGGGAGGTTCCCATGCACCGATTTCGGGAAAATATTGCTATGTTATTCAGCGCACTTTTCTGGGACTGGATTCCGTTAAAAAGCTTTTTTTTTACTTTAAGGTAAAATTATAAATTTGCTGGACTATAAAAAATCTTTAGAATGAAAAAAAACTATAAACAATAATTAATATTTATATATATATTAGTTAAATAATAATAATTAATGATTGTCATAAAGTAATTTGTAAAAACACGTAAAAAAAATATAATAAAATATGATTTAAATGAAGCATTCATGTAATTTTCAAAAAATTTGCTCAGTTTGAAGCACTGTAGCTCGCTATCTATTAATTATAGAAAAAAATGTTTTAGATAAAAGTTGTAGAGAATTTTATAGTCAACAAATTAGATAATAACTATTTTTGCCTAATGCAAATAAGTGAAGAGATATTTAGAAAATACCGCTTTTTTGCGCCTTTTTTCTCAAGTTGGCGGTGCTTCCCGAAGGCCCCCGAGGGGGAAAACTTGCATTTTTTATTAGGACCCCTAAATATGCAATATATCCAAAAATCAAAAATACCCGACCTTTTGTGGAATAAACCCTTATTTTTCTACCAAATGACTGGACTATATTTAATATTTGAAAATTATGTAGATATTTCATATGTTTTCTATGACATTCCTTGATAATCTATCAATTTTCTTATTGCACATGGAGAAATAATTTCGAATTATTTGTATAAGGGTTTGTTTATGATGTGTTTTATTTAAAAATTTATATTTATGAATTAAAATGTATTTATTGGTTCATGATGCATTTGGATTTGTAATATAGATTTACAAATTTTTATATTTGAAATTTTATTTTAAATTTTTTAAATATTTCTAATCAGAATACAGTTTTCTTTCAAACTCAGCAAGTAATAACTAAATAAACAAAATGATGTGACAGTTGTTGACATCAAAAATAAGTCATAAAACTGGAAATTTATATAATAAATGTAATTCATAATGGATACTCAATGTTAATTAGGTATGGAATTGATTCCTGATGTAGAATTGCGCAGTATTTTGTACAACAAGATAACCAAATCATTTATTTGATACGATTAATTCATAAATCTAAATTCATCATGCACCAGTGCGCTAAATCTAATTTATAAATTCAATACATTATACACAAACATTAAGAAACACTGAATGAATAAATATGTACATATTCATATTCCAATTGAAAATAAAATGAAAATGTATCAAATTTGTAAAACATTGTAAACTGAGAAAATATTAATGTAACAAAATGATAACTCTAACTACGCTGTGCGAGATATGTGAATTATTATGTTTTTGTTTTTGCTAAATTTACAATGTTTATAATTTATATATACACATATATTATATTTTTATAACGCAACTATTTTTTATGTAAATGTCAAAACGTGAAAATTTTCACTTGAATGTTTGTAACAAAAAGTGAACAAATACGAAAATATCCATAGCAACAGAGCAAATCAGCAAACGTCCTTCACGTAAAATATTTATAATTATTGTAATGTCAAGTTGTAATTATTTTATTTAAATACGTATGTTTGAAGAAAAAAATTTATATGTGTTAATCGGAGTAAAAGTGTCATTGTGTGCCTCGCATGTAATTGTCCGGCTCGCACCGCTCGTCGTGTAAACTTACATGCTCGCCACACAAAGAATCACTTTTACTCATAATAACACAATATACTATTATTTTCTTTAGTATGTTCTTATTTTCGTAAACAAAAGCATCACTCGTCATTACTAAAGTTCTTTTTCATTTTGTAATGTTTTGATGACGTCCATCCAGTCATCCAGTACAAAATTTGTTTTGCTCTATCTGTTCTTTTTTTTCAGACGTGTTTTATGAGTCAGAAATAAAATAAAGAGAAAATAATATGTCAATTAAGATTTAATAACTCCCACTTTTGTTATTTTATTAATTTCAAAAATAGGCTAACTTTTTAATACAAACCTCTAATTTAGTATTTATTTATTTTTACTTATAAACGAAGATTTCCGATTATATGTATACGACTTGGTAGCATAGAAATTGAACTCAGATAAAAATCTGACTAGAAATATAGCATGAGAATAGACGAAAATAGTTCAGTGTCAAACGGGCTTTCTATGCTACTTGGTATGTGAATTTTTTGGTAAATTTCTAATATTATAAATTATTGTTATTGAGTAAGGCAGTTTAGTGCAGTCATTTAAAGTCAAAGTCAACGTATTAAAGGGTAGGTAGGTACAATGAAATGGAAATGCTAGCGCTAGAAATCTAGCAAAAGGATTGTCGTTGAACGCTACAATGATCTTTTGACAGTTCTTCCTTTTTGTAGCCATTATAGTTGCTTACTTTCTTACCCAACAAGAGCGCCGTATACATACTGTGACATAGCGGAAAATATGGCGCTAAAATCTACGCTAGGTTTTGCTTGAACGAACCGGAAACAAACAGGAGAATTTGTTTCATTTGAAAATTATGAAAAATTATAAATACCTACCTACCACCCGTTTCATTTTCAACCTGTTCAAGGGCCAAGAGAAACTGACCATAATCTTCGAATAATGTTTTATGAATGGTTACTGCAGCAACGTGCTTTAAATATTAATTTTACATTACATATAATCTTTTCTGGTGAGGCAATTTTCACCCGAGATGGAATCTATAATTTTCGTAATGATCACTGGTCACAAGCAAATCCAAATGTGCGATATCATTTTCAACACCGAATATTTGACCAATACTACTTGTACAGTAAGTACTTTAAATAGGATGAACGGTGAAAGTTATTTAGCACTTTTACAAAATATTTTACCAGCATTGTTAGTTAGAATTTCACTGAACGTGCTGCATTATGTATAGCGGTTACTGAAAATAATTTTAAACAATGTACCGCTATATTTATTCAACAATACCATTTACCTAAGTAGGTACAGTTTATATTATACACAGAACCATATGTATTATTCAAATCTACATAACCGAATAATTATTATAAAACGTAACCAAATTTGTAACTTTTAGAAAACATACGTTTTAGAATTTTCAATGTATTATTCTTTCTTTATGTGAATAATTTCTAATATAAATTAACAATATCCTTCTTTTTTTATTTATAAAGCTAAAAATTTGTCAATTTTAATAATTATGGACACATAAAATTAGTACTTTAAAAAGTCAGCCACTATATCTTCAAAACACTTTCAAAATTACTATGGAATTATCGAGGTATTCTACATAACTATTGTAGAAATAATGGTGTATTTAAATTAAATTAGTAATAAAACTGAGGTATTTAAAATAATATTTATTATAAAAACTGAAGAAAATAATTGCAGAATAATAAAAATGAAAACAAGATATTTTTATTAAAAAGAAAATGAAACTAAAATCAGTCAGTCAATGGATAAGTAAGAAGTGTAAATTAAACTTCGATTCAATGCCAACTGTGGCCACTTAATCCAGAATCAAGGCCTCCGAATCCACTGTCATGTCCTCCAAATCCACCATCATGACCGTCGAATCCACCGAAGCCAGAGTCATGGCTACCAAGTCCAGAGAGTCCAGCAGAGAAGGAAGACAGGTCTTCGCTGCCATGGTCATGTCCCTTGATGAACACAGGCACAGGCTTCTTGACAATAACTGGCTCTGGGATGTGCACGGGCACCTTCTTGTAGACGGGCACAGGGTAGGGCTTGGGTACATGCACTGGGACTTTGACGGTGTACGGTACCTTCACTGGCACTTTCACAGGCACGGGCACATGTTTCTCAACGGTGTACGGCACAGGCTTGTCCACGTGGACGGGGTAGGGTTTGGGCACTGGCACGGGGTATGGCTTGTCGACAGGGACTTTCACCTCCACGGGGTACGGCACTGGAACCTTCTTCTCTACGTGCACCGGGTACGGCTTAGGGACAGGAACGCCGATTTTCTTGGTGATGGTGATGTGTTTGTGCACGGACGATCCTAAGTCAATGGGGCCGTGATGGGAAAAGTCAGAGCCAGAGCCGAAGCCGCTGTCCAGGCTCAAACCGGAGTCGAACCCGTGACTGAAACCTTCATCAAAGATACCGCGCTTCTGCCCTTTCTTGACCTCCTCAGCCGCTAAAGCAGCGGACAGAGCTAGCAGAACGACAGAAAGCTGCAAGAAAATTCAAATATTAAACTCAGTGATCTACATTTTAGTTCCTGAAATGTTTACCATGGTGTTCCTCATGATGTGACTGGAGTTGGTGATCACTGAAGACTGATGCCTTCCGTTGCTGCCAGACGGTATTTATATCAAATAGTTTTAAAATATTTGTGAACCAGTCCGGAACTAATTATTATTTTCAATTGTTTTACATAATCACTTGCACACATATTTAATAATGAAATTAAATATTATACATGTTGCTAGGTAGATACTTTAATATTTTTACAGAAACTAAACTTCAAATTGATTGGATATCATACAATAATGATGTATCAGGGTATTTTAACAAATTCTATGAAATAGGAATACATTCTTCAGTGTAATGTAATATTTAATTTAATTTTGAAACATATTGTAGGGAAATTTACAAACATGTTAAAACCAAGCAATTGCTTTATTTAAAATTAAAAATGTAGGTATTAAGAAGAAATCAGAATTTAGCATATTCATGACATCTGTGTGTATATTTTACAGAACTAAACATATCTACACTAAGGTAAGAACTAGTATAACAGAATAATGAATTTTATTCGTTTTTATTTTGAGTAAAATAAGTACCTATTCGAAAATGCAAAGGTCAAATATATAAGTTAATTTTCAAAATTTAATTAAGATACTTTTGAGAAACAAAGCTTTTAGAGTATAACTTTGTAAATTTGTATTGTGGCCTTATGTGTTCATTAATGGATTTTGTCATGGTAATACACTAACTAACTAACAAATTCTCTCAAATACGTATTATGTACACTAGCTTGCAAAAAATCGCGTACACCTATTTTTTGTTGTATTGAATTGGTCAATATTACTAGTGTCAATTAAGATGCCAGAATAAACAGAAAATAAAAATTGTTAGAATACCACGTTACAAAATCGACGTTTATTAACAGAATAAACATTTTAAGTTTTTCGGAACTATTATTTTATAAGGAAATAATAAATAAACCTAATAAAATAATCATATTACAAAACATTGAAACAATTTGTAGTAACTACAATTTTATTGAATTTATTGTAGAGCATTTCAATGTTTTGAAATTTTCATACATAAATATTTACGTAAATAATATATAAGCGGATTTAGCCGATTGTATTCCGATGGCATACGAGTACTTGTGTTTGTGCGCGCGAATCAGTCGAGCACATGGACTGTACTCAAAACATTGAACTTGTAAATCTCTTTGTGAATAGTTTGTTTTTATTTCCTGGTACCTGAAACAGTGTATGAACAATATGAATTCAAAATTAATAAAATCGAAAGAAATTAAAAATACTTTCAAATTTGCACCGACTGAAATACTGTTTAAATTTTTAGTGTTAGGTGATTTCGGAGTAGGTAATATTTATCAAATTCTGTAGATATATAAGATGCAATATTTCATTTTGGCGTTTGTTTTTATAGGTAAAACATCAATTGTAAAGAGATACGCTGAAGGTAAATATTTGATATTTTTGTAATAATATCCTTGGAAGTGCTTAGTTTTCTCCTATTTTTTTTTTTTTATATTGATTGATAATATTGAATTGAAACAAAATTAAAACAGCAAGTAGAAGGAAATTAGAATATTTATATTGTTACTGTTTACTAGTGCAAATTGCGTGCTGCAAAGTCCAAAGTAGTAGTTCACTGCTATAGCTATTATCACATTCCAGGAATCCCATCAAAATCGATATGTAACCATCAACCTTAAACCACATTCTTTGAATGTTTGTAGGATCAATATTCTTCGTCAGAAGTGGACGATTCCTTAGTATTATAATTGTAACACGACATTGGAGTACCTATAAAGTTTTTCAGAAAATATTTATTTGCCCTTCAAATTCATTTTAGCAATATACAGACATTTATCTCTTTGTGATAATACATAATACGTATCGACAATTTAGTTATCTACTGATAGTGTCATTGAATAAATAAGTATAATTTCTATTTTAAGCAAATTTTGAGATAATGGTGAAATTTCGTGTAATTTTTATTGCGCGTTTGTATGAAATATTTAATAACGTACGTTTAGAGAGATAACAATTTTTTAAATCGAGTAATCAGAAATAATAGTACATAAGTACAGAGGTTTATAAAAGTATTTTCTTAATTCCGTTTAATTATGAGAACTTTTTGTTTATCATTTGCCGTGTCAGAATTATTTTTTTCGTACTAATGCGAAAAAGCGTATGTTCATCCAATAGCGATAGCCTGTCACTTTTTCGCACTATGTATTTTGAATCTTGTCGTTAATTTTAACATTTTGTTCAAATTTTTCTCAAATAACAGTAGCAGATATGAAATAAAAAATTCAGAAACAGGTGATAAATTTGTTTCTAGTGATTACAAATTTTAAGAAGCTGTTAAAATGAAGACGATATGATAAAGAATACACCCCGTTATTGTAAACATACAGAGAAAACATTATAAGTTGAGTTCTCAGTACATTATTCATATAGAAATATATAGATAGTATTCATGAAAACGTGTACAATCACATACCAATTACAAAATTTATTGGGAGGTTTTATTTATGTGTCCCACATCATCATATAACAGGAATCTGTCCCGTTTGCTTTATTACTCGTAATAAATAACATGGTTTTTCACTGCGTTATATATATATATATATATATATATATATATATATATATATATATATATATATATATATATATAAATGTGTAAAAGTTTTGTTTACAATTCAGGTGCCATAAATCACGTGTTTCAACTTTTTTTGGGCTTGGATATTTCCATAAGATGGAATTAATTTGAATTTTCTTACTTTTAAAAGAATATATGAAAAATTCAGTTGTCTATATACTCGTAGAAAAAATAACTTGTTTATGTCCATTTGCACCAACAAGGCTTAAATTTTAAGCTAGGCTTAAACAAAAAAATGCAAATCGGAATTTTGACAGCAATATATTATAATTCATTTGACATTTCATTTCGATGCAATATTGTCAATTTAAGTCGAGTTTAATATTTAAATTACGTTGGTGCAAACGGCCATTAAGAACCTATTCGAAATCAAGTTTAGAGTTACGAAAATATAAACTAAAATTTCTTTTAGGTACATATACTTCAAGTTATAAGATTACCATTGGAGCTGATTTCGCAATTAAAAGAATCAACTGGGACCAAAATACCAAAGTCAACCTTCAACTATGGGATATTGCGGGTCATGAAAGATTTGGTTATTTGACTCGAGTTTATTATAAATATTCGTAAGTAACAAATATGACTCTAGAATTACAGTTAAATGATTTTGTTTTTAACCAACAAAAACAAATTTGCAGTATAATTTATTTCTGAGGCACGGTTTTTTCACTTCTTGATAAAGTGCCGGTCAACTTATCCGCCAGATATAATGAAAATATCGCATCGGATATTCCAACGAAAATTGACAAGATACGCACGTCATTTAAATGATGCGATGTTTTTTTTTTCTGTCTGGCGGATAAGTTAAATGTGGTGAAAAAACTGGTCCTAATGTCTATCCGAAACACTGGTAAAATTTTAAACGGTTCGTTTTTATCCAGTAAAAATTGTCGACACTGGAAATGTATTGTATATACTAGTAAAAGTATTATTTTCTTTGTCTATAAACACATATTTTCAGGAATTAATAAGTTTCGTTCAAGTACATAATAATTAATTTATTTGTAAAGAACTTTATTATTGCCATAGATTGTTACATGACAGTATTATCTGATTATTACGACACATGCATAAAAATTATTAGGTGCATTTTTTTCTCTTTTAAGCATACAAATTACATTTTGTACTCGTAGTAGGTCTGTACTGGTTAGAGACTAAAAAAAAAAAGAATTATTAGAATAAAAATATAACTTCAAAACCTTAAAGCACGGATCCGTAAGCATTCTTGTTTAATTCTGTTATGCTGAATATAAAAAAAAAGCCAAACTGTAAGCTTTAACAGTAATGGTTATCCATTAATGAGAAAATTAGTTGAAAATTAGAAAAAACTACTAAATTATTTTGAATATTAAATAAACAATTAGTATTATAACAATTTTTACTTCAAAATCGTAAATTTATATTAGATCCTCGTACTTGATATACTAAGAGTCATTGTAATAAATGTTGAAAAACAACCAATACTAGATAACTAAGATAACTCGTATTAAACAGTCACAAAACTATAAAACTATGTATGTTTGTTTTCTAGCAGTTAACTATTCTATCCAGGGCATCGAACCCGCCAAAAACTTGGTTCGGTTTAGGTTCAGGTTAATTTGTTTTTTGAAAGATGGGTTCGGGAGCGGTTCTGGTTCAAGCATTAATAAAATTTGCGGTTTTATTCGCGGTTCAGGTTCGAAATAATGTAAAATGAGAGCCGGAATTTACGCAAAACGCAACAAAAAACGAACACAATTGTCACGAAAAGTCAGCCCAAACAGCAACGCAGACGCCTAAGACGTCGAATATCGGCTGTATTTACTTTTCGAATTAAAAATTAACCTGAACCGGAGTTGAACCCCGAACCTGAATTTTAATACTCGGTTCGGTTTCGACTCAGGTTCAATTAAAAATATATCTGGGGTCCCGTGGCCGCGTGCCTGAGTGTCTGGTCGCGAACTTGGGGGAACTGGGTTCGATCCCGACAGACGCCAAATATTTCCAATTTTAAATGGCGCAAAAGTGACCCCTGTGGTGCACTCTCCACACCAGCTTTGAGTGCCCGTGAGGTGACGCCTGGTAAGCGCCCGCACGGTAAAATATATCGTCATCATTACCGATGTCTACATGTGTTGTAGATACTGGCACACCCTGAAATGGGTAATATGCCGTGATGATATATTTATTTATTTATTTTTTTATCTGAGGTTCGGTTCTCGGTTTGGGTTCCCTAAAATGTTACGGTTTGGTTCCGGTTTTGGTTCGGTTTAGGTTCGGGTTCGATACCCTGATTCTATCAATGAAAACATCGTATTTTAAAAAGAATTTAAATTTTATTTATTTGATAATAAAGATAATTTTATATTTACATTAAGTATCCGTTAAAATTGATTGTAATTTTATAGGTATATTATTTTTAATTCAATAAAATTATAATATTTTAAAATATCCATAATCAATGACTAAATTCCTAAGATAAATTTATACGTTCATATTTTTTGGATATATCATCCAAATCCATCATTGACATAGCCCTGTGTATAATATTATTTCTAAGAAAAAATAATTACTATTTTTCTTGCAGGGTTGCTGCAGCAATTGTTTTTGATCTATCAAGATTAGAAACTTTTGAATCCGTGGAGAAAGTAGGGGATTAATACGAATTTGTGTATTATATATGAATATATTTTTAATTTTACAAATTTCAGTGGGTTTCTGATTTAAGATCAAAAGTAACCCTCCAAAATGGGGCTCCAATTCCAGTTATTCTTCTTGCTAATAAATCCGATGTCGCTATATCAGCTATCCCGACAGCAAATATTCAAGAACTGTGTGCAAAATACAATATTTTGGCATGGTACATGACATCAGCTAAGGAAAATACAAATATAGGTAAATATATGAGTATAATATTAGCACAAATGCTCCGTATAAAATTTAGATTTTACGAATACGCATATAATGTTTGATTACATCGTTTTTTTTTTTTTATTTTTTCACCAAAAATGTTAAAAATGGGGTATGTGACTATTTTTTTTCCTTATTATTTTTATTACGTCCTAAATGGGGCATATGGCCGTATTCAAATTTCAATATATATATTATAAAATGTAAAAACTAATCACTACAGCTTATCATTATAATGATAAAAATTAAATATTAGTGTGTAAAAAATATTGTTATTAGCAAATTAATGTTTTGGGGAAGGGATATATAAGCATGGTAGGATAGTGGAAGAAGACAGACATAATAATAGTAAAAGGAGCGAAGGTTAAATTATAAATAACACTAAGAAAATTACCCATTAACCTTAAAATTTAATTTCAATAAAACTAAATACGTATTTCGAGAACTAAGTTCTCATCATCATCATCAGTAGTACAACAAGGAAAATTAAACAGAATAGCCAAGATTACTCAACATATCAACCATGCCAGAGGTCAAGACAACTTTGAAAAACAAGGGAGAGAACTGGGATTATATAGGGACAGGAGTCATGGGTGAATGATTAAAAACTAAGATAATATCATTAAAATTTAAATCGTCCAATAATTATGAGTTATTAAATTAATTACTACTGAAGTATCAATTAGAAAATTGTTTTTAAAGTAAGTCGAATAATTTGGAGTTTGGTATTGGACCGAGATCTATGTTCAACAAATTATATTTAAATTTATTAATTATTTAACTGTTGTAAGCATCTAAATATCTATCATTAATAATATGTTTTAATGGTTTAATATTAGAATTTTTAATTTTGTGGATCATGTGTCGAGCTACGTTAGATTTTTTCTGAATTACCGCTTTTTAGATGATAAAAATATTCTTAAACCGACTGTCTATTTGTATTTTAGTTTGACCGATGTAAACTTTATCACAATCATTCCAACTAATTTTGTAAATACTGGATTTTTTGTTATTATCTATTTTATCCTTAGGGTTACCTAATAAAGATTTAATAGTATTACTTGATTTGCAAGTTACAGTAAAATTTTGATTTTTTAAAATTCCCTTTATTGTTAACGATATATCTTACAAAGCAGCTAATATTTTAAGTAATGTTGAAACAATAATAACATTTTACAAAACTAAAAAAGTAGGATAGGTTTACAATAAACTTAAAGACAGTATTCCAACTAAAGATAGGTCTAATGTAATTTATGAAATTGATTGTAAAGATTGTGATGTTGTGTACTTTAGCCAAACAACACATCAAAACAATATATTAAAAATCGTATTAATTATCATAAAAATAATTGCAAAATTTTAGATTCAGACAAAACCATATTATCCAAACATAGTATAAATCCTCACCACCATTTTGATTTTGAAAACGTAAAAATACTACCCTCAGTAAAGTAATTATAAAAAACGGAACTTTTTACAAATAATTTACATATTCAATAATAGTAACAGTATAAATTATAGAACGGATACGGAACATCTTAATAAACTTTATCAAAATATTTTAGAATACAATAATTATTAACTTGTTTTCTATTTAAATTTTGCGCTAATACAACAGAATTTTTCTGTTGTTAATCTAATACAGATTGGTAACATTGTACATTTTCAATTTATTAACTTTTTGCAGACTTTGTGAGACGGTCTGTCTCACAATTGTATTTACACTGCAGCACAATGATTTGTAAAACTTTTAAAATAACATTGTAACATGTGTAACACTTGTAAATCTAAATGTAACAAAATTCCTGATGACATGTAATTTATAATTTTATTGTGTATATTTGAGCATATGTTTGTTTTATATATTGCAGTATTTGTTTTTCTCTTCTTCATCCAGCTCTGAGGATGGTTTAATATAAATCGAAACGTTTGAACAAGGAGTATATTAATTGGAATATTTAATACTACCTTTTTAGTTTATGTTCTGTATTTTTTATTAAAACCCAACGTTTCAGCACATTATATTAATTTCCCCTGAAGAAGGCATCAGTTTATGGTGCCGAAACGTTGGGTTTTAATAAAAAATACAGAACATAAACTAAAAAGTTAGTATTACTCCAATTATTAATATGAGTTCTGAAAGATATTTTAACAAGGCGTATATTAATTTATTATCCTTCATCTTCATATATATCCATCATCCAACGATATTCTTCACGTACGTACGGCGGAATTCTAGGTTTGTGTATATAATACCGCTAGTGGACATTTAGCCACTTCGTTATTTTGTTGTCTAGTATCATATTATGTAAAAATAAAAGTGTGGTCACATACCCCATTAAATTACAGGCTTAAGGCTTGTTTATGATGGATTTAATTTATAAGTTTAGATTTATGAATTTAGATTTATAATTTATATTTAGTGCACTAGTTCGTGATGAATTTAGTTTTATAAATGAATCCAATTAAATAATTGATATTCTTGAATGATTTGGTTTTCTTGTCACACAAATTGCTGCGCATTTCTACGTCAAAAATAAATTCCATATTTAATTTGTATGAAATATCCATTATGAATTACATTTGTTTTATAAATAATTACCTATTGTTTGACGTATTTTGATACTGTCTATCTACCGAAAAGTCGGTTTTGAAGAATAAATGCTGCATGGCAGATTTCGAGTATTTGTCAACATCTATTCTATACTATAGTCTATAGTCGAGAAATTTACATGTTTATTAATAATTTGAATTATTTAATTTGTAATGAGGCTAATGATTTTATTTTTAATTAGATGAAGCTATGTTATTTCTTCTACATAAAGCAATGGAGAACAAGTACAATGAAAATAATGACACCAACGATAATATTGTATTGAATGATAGATTCATCGAGAAGAAACAGAATTCTACATGCTGTAGATGACTAACCGATTTTATTGGCAAATTATTACATTGGAAATAGTTACAATTAATGAAGCGAACATTGTTCTTAATAAAACAAGACGAATACTTCATTTATTAAATCCAAGAAAGATTGAAGAAAGAATTTAAGATCCCCAGAAGATCTTTTTACATAATTGATGGATAGGTATGCGATTTCTTGTAATTCTTGGATATATAAAGGCATATGATATGAATACAATATTTAACATTCACAACTACAGACGACTGAAAACTTTATTCAATTTTAAAATAAAATGTGAGTACAGTGAAAACTCATTTATCTAGACTTGATGGGACCCAAGCCTGGTCCCGATGATCGAAACTCCGGATATACCGAAAAATTGTCTGTATTTTTCCTAGGAGATGATTTATAAGATAAAGATATGAACACAAGTATACAGGATGATTCTCAACTTCAGATGCAGATGCATACAGAACTCAGCGAAGTGATAACGAAACAAAAAAATATTATCAAAGGGTACTGTTGATAAAGAGTACATTTTTGGTACTACCGAATTGGTATACTTTCTTTATAGTAGAAAAATTAATTATTCGATTACAGTCTATGACATCAAAGAAAAACTATTCTTCACTGGGTGGAACATAATACGTGGATTGCTCTCCCTTACCGCACCAGCTTTCTTTGGTGTCATGAACTGTACCTAATTATTATGTAATTTCTGTAAAACCAAAAGTATTATTTGAGATGTATGAATATGTAGTATTTTGAAAAATTATTATTTCAAATTACTTACTTTATTTTTACAAATATTGTTAAAAATTACTGTGCGACCAAGCGATATGTGCCCCTGGCCTCGACTTGGGAGGCGTGATCTTCGGTGGTGCTATCATTCACAGTACATTCGGAGACAGAATTTTTCTATACAAATTTTAGCGGTTCATTGAAAAACAAAATATTTATGTAATTCTTATTTCTTACTTGATATTACTGTTTTTGTGTGTCAGGAAAAGTATTTAAACTCTTGTTGATATAATAAATACTTCCTCTATAATTTATTTATTAGTAGGCTTGCCGCTGCCGCCACTACTCTTCTATTTTTATTCTGTATGTACGTACGCGTTCGCGCCAAAATTCTCAAATGTTATTGGTTGAGTATTTACGCCAGCGTGTGCCTTCCGCGTCAAGGTCAGAGGCATATATCGCTTGGTCGCACTATATCTCCATTTACAAGTAAATACTTGTACATATCTAACACTGCGCAAAAACAAAACAAAGAGCAACGACCGAGACCGCCTAAATAAAATTAAATATTAATTATTAATATTACTTACACAAATAAAGATAATATAAGTATTAAAATCATCTGCTCATCCAGTGTTGTTGGCTTTAAAAATTTGAAAATTAAGTTCTCGAATTCTGAAAAAATCTTTTGTTATATTAATGTCCGATTGCACCGCTGACGCTTAAATTTTAAGTGTTCCTTAAATTGACAAGATCGTATCGAAACGAAATGTCAAATGAGAATTCAATAACAATATTGCTGTCAAGATATCGATTTGCATTTTTTTGTTTAAGCCAAGCTCAAAATTCAATTGTCAGCGGTGCAACTGGGCATAACTTAGAGTAATATTAATAATAATATGCTTTATTTCCAACGGTATAATGATCATAGGCGTATAGAAAAAGTCAGATTTGCAAATGTAGATACAAAGGATGTACGACATACAGTAATGGGAGTAATCGGTGAAAGCTTGACGTAGATGACAGCAGGTAAGCAAGGGACCATTGCCCTTTACTGTCATTCCTCATTGACAGATAACATTTGTTTGTTTTGTACAATATTTGGAAATTTGAATAATTAAAATGAGAAGAAGAAGGGGTGCAAATAGATTTTTTAGTTTTCACATATTTTAAATTTAACTCGCAAAACCATAATTTTCTTTTACTTTCATCCTTTGGAAACCGATGCAATTTTTGTTTGTTTTAGCAAATGCAATATTGGCGAATTTTCGAGTTAAACAACCAGGATCAGAAATTAATTTTGTACACTTAGTGCTAGCGTGTGCTATGAAAACTGCACATATTTCATCACACAATTTCAAATCGATCCCTTGCTTATCTGGTGCCGTAGTTTCAGTGTGTCTCAGCCGATTACTTCCATTATATGCTATTGCAATATGTTTTTGAAGTTGAGAGTTATCCTGTATAAATACATTAATATATTTAGCACCAAATAATTTATATAAACAAAACAGACTAATGGGTCGGTTCTGTTCAATACTGTAAGTCTTACAAATATGTAAATCTGTAAAAAAATTACAATTGTAGATTAATATAAAATTATATTATAGCAATTTTGTTCATTATGTACAGATATACAGATTTGAACAGAATCGACGAAAGTTCTGATAAAATGAAAACTTAAAAACAAGGAAACTCCGAGAAAGTAAAAAAGAGTGCCCAGTTTCCCCGAAATACATTTTTATTTTCATGAAAAAAAAATTCTTTCTAGATTAAAATAATTAAAATCGTAGAAGAAATATATAAATGTGTTATTTAAAGTACATACGTAAAAAACACTAACTCGGAGTAGGCTATGAATAAACAAAAATATGTCTTAATTAAAAAATATTTAATAAATGTCAATTTTACACGAGATATTGACAAAAATGTTATCTAAAGAAATCAAAGCTTTTCTTCTTGAATCTCAGTTTAAAAATGGAAATGAATTAGAAAATGAGAAAACGGCGAATGGCAATATACTTTTTTTTCAACATCACTTGTGAAAATGACATTTTCCTCACTTAATTTAGTTGTGATAGTAACCACTTCCCTCACAAGTGAGGAAAGTAATTACTTTCCTCACTAATGCCCATATTCATAAACACTCGTAAAAAAAATTAAACGGTTCTTTATAATTTTTATCCAATAAAAACAGTTGACATTGAAAGAAAAACCGAAATTTAATTTGTGAAGTTTAATTCTATTTGTCAAAAATTATAACGAGCCGTTTTGAAACTACGAGTGTTCATGAATATGAACATTAGTGACGAAAGTTTTTTATTAGATGTTTCCACATTTATTCATTGAAATAGCAGGTATACGAACTTCAATACATAATGAAAAATATGTAATTTTCACATGTAATGTTGAAAAAAATAGTATGTAATCAGTGGCGTGCAGTCCATATGTGCAAGGTGTGCACTGCACACCCTGCGAATAATTTCAAACTTTATTGCATTAAAATGTAAATTATTTAATTGATTTGATCTTAATATATGATATACAAAATATAAAAATATTAATACAATTATAGGACAATAACAAACAGTAGCGTGTTTGGTTGCCTACCAGCGAATGTGTGAATTGCCGGGCAAGTGCAGTCTCCGCACTGCACTCGGCGCGCATGCTTTTACACAGGGAGGGTATAGAAACAGTGTATTTGCGCAGACAAGGATAAAATATTAGAAATACGTATCGCCCCATCGCACTCACCAGCGTGCAGCATAATTTGTGCACGTATCGCCGTAAAAATACTTTTGGTAGTATTCACAAGCATAAACAAGTTCAGACAAACAATTAATTATTAATTTTAGGTGTTTGGTATATAATTTATACATTATTTATTTAACTTATAATTGTATTTATGAAAATTTATAGAATGGAAATTGCACGTGAATTACTAATTGCGGAGTTATTGAAGAAACCATTTTCTAGAAGGGACATAGTATAAAAAAAAATAAGACAATTCTAAATTGTTAACCGAAGATTCTACCTACATAATACTTTTTTTTAAAAACTCTGCACACCCAACACAGAAACGCACCGCACGCCACTGTATGTAATACACGTGGAAAAGGGCCATTGCAAAACTCGTAAGATTAGAACACCCGCTATCGCTCGTGTTCCAAATTTCGTACTCATTTTACAACGATGCCTTTCCTCACTTGTATTCAAAAAACTATTGCAGCCTGGTACAATGAATTTCAGAAAATATACATTTTAAGAAAAAAAAATGACATTTGAATTAAATAATGATCAGACATACGTTTCTCTATTCATAGCCTACTGAGAATTGAGCACTGTATAAAAATTTAATATATGTATTATTCATATACATATATGAGTTTGAAGCAAATAATACAATAAATAAAATCATGTTTCGAGTAAACAGAAATACAAATTAATATTAGACACAAGTAGGAAGTAGGTATATGTATTAAATATTTACATAAGTACTGTTATGAGATTAATTTCATAGGGAGGTGAAATACAATTTGTAATTTGAAAATATAACAATAAAATAAAAATAAAAATATGATTTTAATAATAATAAATACGTATTACCATCGTTTTGTGCTTGTGCTCTCACTCGAAATTCGAATCCGAACCCAAACCGATGAAACGTTATAGTTTTCTTTAATTGAACCGAAACTGATTCTGAATCGACATTTGTATTCTGAACCTAAACTAACGTTTCGGTTCAGGACCCTATTATTACATGTGTCTCTCTATTATTTTATAATTTTTAAAAAGTGCTCATCCAATGTATTTATTACTTTCAAGGTAGGTAATAATGAATCTAACAATAGCATTTTACAAAAATCATACTAAGTTATATTTTATATACCGGATGTATTTTTTTTTTTCATGGGGTACATTGGACATTAACATGGGAAATCGGAAATCAGTTTAATGCGTACTGTTACTCCCCGTTTTGAGCAACAACAATGATTATGATATCAACAGAAAGATACAAAATTTCTGCATCAAATGACACACCTAATGCTTGTAAATTTTGTAATATTTTAGTCCCATAAATTAATAATTAAATTTATTCAATTTCGTATTAATAGCAAAAGCTATGGCATTCGAACAAAAATATAAACAAATGTTTAATATTTTATCTACCACAATTCATTAGCCTATAACTTGCGTGGTATAATTTTATCATATATAATCATAAGTGGTTATTTATTGCGGGAAAAAAATCATTTTGTTACAAGAGCTGGATGCCTAGCAATTAGGGATTCACCAAGCCAAGCTACTTGGCTTGAAATAAAAAAGCTTGGCTTGGCTTGAAAATCCAAGCTTATTTTAATGTTGGGCTTGGCTTGGCTTGGGCTTGATGGACACAAGGCTTGGCTTGGCTTGAAAATTTCAGGCTTGGTTTGATTTTCAAGCGTTATCAAGCTTTTTCAAGCCTTTTCAAGCTTTGTAAATGCTCATGTGCGAACTTATTTACGCACGCACATAATATGATAGTTTTATTTCATGTCATTTATTTGTACAGTATATTAAGTAATATAAAGGTATTGATATGTGAAATTAAACTATTAGTTCGGTATCAAGATTTGAATATTGATATTCGATGTGAAATTAATACCGATATATCGATATATAAATATTTTGTAATACCATTGTACCATGTTTAGTTTTACACAAATTCATTCTGGTAATACTGAAGAATAACTATGTGTAAAGATGAAATAAGACGGTAAAATATGAAATATTATTTTTTATTAAAAGTATAATCGTATACATAGATAAATATTTTTCTAATAACGACAAATAAAAATATTTTACAATTTTTAATGTTTATTGATATTTAGAATTTTATTTTCGAGTTTTAACCCTGCAATTTTTATGTTACTTTTATAAATTTTATTTACTCCATTCATTCATTATAGGTTTATGTTTATACATTAGTTTGACTTTATTGTATTTTGGTAACATGACGAAATAACCGTCTAATAAACTGTTAAAACTCGTTCATACTCATTTTGCATAATTAAAAAAAACTCAAGACCCCGGAGACAAAAAATTACGACTTACGGTAGAACAGTGTTTAAATACATATTTTTGGAATTTCATAATGGAATGTAACGGTCAACCTATTTCTTTTACTTCAAATACATCTGGTAATCATAAAACCCTATACAGATGGGAATTTTCTTGAAATACTCACTCTTTCTTTTGTTATCTATTTTAAACCCACAGACAAAATCAGTTTATTAGGGGTAGATTAGGGATTTTGCTATGAATAGTATTGAAATATATGTTTACAAACAGAAACTTTCTCTTTCCTACGATTTAGAAATAGTAGAATAACAAAGAATTGTAAATTCTTTGCTACCAGAAATATGATTCAATATTTGTGAACTATTTAACAAAATATAACTATTAATATTTATCATAATCATCATACGCAGTCTTTCACCCAAATTACTTTTCGGTGTTAAGTGATATTAATAATAAAACTACAATAAAGTTCATTATGATGACTTGGTTAAATTAAGATATTTAAAAATATCACTTGACATGTTTCACAAGATTTCAGTCTCTGATCCAGCCTCTCATCTGTTCGCTTAGCCTTACTGCCTCCTAGACACGTCAGTACACCACACTGTACAGCTCCAATAAGAACGAAACGCGTCTGTGGTTCTGGTTGAGTGACCCAGTCTCTGATAAATGACTGAGAGGTTGATTCTGCGACTGAAATCTTATGAAACATGTCAAGGGATATTTTTAAATATCTTAAGTGATAATATTCCTTTCATTCTGAACCAAAATTATCAATTTGTAGCATTGCAATGGTCATAAATATTTAATATTTGTTGATGTTTGTTGTTTGGTAGGTGTTTAAAATTAAGTACAATGAGATAAATTTAAAAAGTTTATTTTATTAAAGATTTGTGTTTATAATTTATTCCAGTTACGTAATGATTTAATTAATTAGATTTTATTCAAAGTACTTTTAACTTAATAAATATTTAATAAAAATATTGAATATTTCTATATGTAATGATTGATATTTGCAATAAATTTTGTGTTGTACTTATACACATTTCTTCGTATTTTATATTAATACGAGGTGTGGCAATTAAATAACAAAATTGATCTTAGAACATTGACAATGTATAAAATTACACAAAACAAATATTGCCACCTTCAATGTACTTTCCTCCCCGAACCCTATACCGCCCGATGCGAATATTCCATTGTTGGAAGCAATGCCTGCAGGGCTTTTTTGTTAGGTTGTCCATAAGCTCTGCCGCTTTTCTATAGCTACATCGCGGCCCCGAATTTGGTGCCTTTTAACGCAGAATTACAATTTGGGAATAAAAGTCACATGGAACTAGGTCAGGTAAGTACGGGTGATGTACCAACACGGTGATTTTGTATTTCGTCAAAAATATCTTGCCGACAGGGCGTTTTGTTCCGGCGCGTTGTCTTCGTGGAGAATCCATCACATTTCAGCCCTTTTTCTTCTCACCCGTGCATGGAGGGTTATCAAAACCTTCTTGTAATATGCTTGGTTAACGAAATGCCCCTCAGGCACCCAATCTATGTGAACAATCAAGCGCATTTCGAAAAAACAATGTCAGTGCACGGCCGAAGCGCTAATCGTCTCCGATCTCTTTTCTTCCGTCTTTAAATCTTCTAAACTGCTCGAAAACTAGGTAGACCCTCACCACCATAAACAATCTTCAACAATTCGTACATTTCTGCAGCGGATTTTTGAAGTTTCACACAGAATTTTGTATTGACACTAACATAATTCCGACGGAGTACTGGAAAGTAGTTAATTTCAATCATTCATTTATTATTATTTGAGTAGACAGTGCTTAATAATAATCCTCTTTACAAATTTTGTAAACTAAATAAACTGACAGGTAGTGAAGTTGGTCCTTTTCGGAACCCCAATTCTCAGAAGTTTGCAAATTACGGTCTTATCGGACTCCACAATAATTTTATGAAAAGCTTGTTTTCAAGCCAAGCTACTTGACAGTCAAAGGCTTGGCTTGGCTTGAAAATTCAAGCTTTTTTTAATGGTAGGCTTGGTTTGGCTTGGGCTTGATAAATCAGAAGCTTGGCTTGGCTTGAAAAATCAAGCTTTTTTGAAAGACAGGCTTGGTTTGATTTTTCAAGCTTTTTCAAACCAAGCCAAGCCAAGCTTTCAAGCTTCAAGCCAAGCCCGTGAATCTCTACTAGCAATTTATCGAATTTCATTACCAAACACGAGCTGTCCAGCTAGTGATTTTTGATCAATTTTACGAGTTAAATTAGCAACTGGCTCGAGTAAAGCAATCGAAAAATTTTACCAGTGTAAAATTAAACGACTGGTATATAAATATAATTAAAATTTTATAATTTATATTTACTATTTAAAGTCAAAATGAATAAAATAAAAAAAAAAAAATTACAAAAAAAAACTATATAGAATGTAGCCTGGGGCGAAACAACGTTCGCCGGGTTCCGCTAGACTGTTATAAAACAATGCCAAACATTTGTTTATTTGAGAGGGTATGCGTAGTCGGTTCTTGATGGAACATTATATCAAATAATTAAGAATAAGATGAACTCTTTTCTTGATTTACCACTATTTATTTATTTAAATGTTACAATTGCCCAGAAACAAATACAGGACAATCAAATTCTCTCAACCAAGGAGGAAATTAATTTCTACCCTCGCTTAGTCAACCTTACAAATACTACACTAACCAGTAATGAAACTAAATTACTGGAAAAAAGTTTGAAATACACACCATACAGATCACTCCAACAAAAAGATTTTGATGAACTTGCGGTTAATATAGAAATTGCCCTAAATTCCATTACAGACCGTAATGATCAACAACTGTTAAAATCTGAGTGTTCTAAAATTATAAAGGATAGCATCCAATCCAAAGGGTCTGGAAGCTATAATAAAACTGAATGGAACACAATTCGGAATTTAAAAAACAAATTAGAAACAGAAAATCTAATTCTTTGCAAAGCAGATAAAGGGAACACAGTTGCGCTATTGAAGAAAGAAGAATACCTACAGAAAACCCTGTACATAAAGATAGCGATTGCTGTGAAATTAAAAGTGACCCAACAAATAAGTTCCAAAAAGAAGTCATTAAAGTGTTAAAAGAGTGCAAATCAGTTTTTAGTGTAAGTGACCTGGTCAAAATGAAGTGTATGAATCCAAGAGCTACCCAATTATTTGCTCAACCTAAATTACATAAAGTCAATTACACTATGTGACCCATGCGGTGGAATCTCCTATTACACAAAGCGGGCCAGCATTATAACTTTTCTTCCCCCGTATAGATGGCGCTAGTATATAAAATTTTATTTCAAATTTGAAAATGACAGCTTGATTATTATTGAATTGGTTGACATATTTTTGTAATTTAGTTGTGGTTTTGTTTATTCATGATATATACACATTTATTTGTGGTTGTTCATGATTATTTGAGATATAAACAGTAAACAATTTATCACCAGATATTTGATTTGTGTGTGAGAAAATTTTGTGAAAGACATCATGTCGCGCATCAATTGCTGTATTCCAGTCTGCATTGCGACAGGTGTGTATGTGGACTTTATTAGTTCTTAGATGCATTATTAATATTTTGTAAGCTCGATATTAATTTTGTTGATATATTTTACAGATGTTACTTTACATCGATTTACAAATCCCAAAAATTATTTACAAATGTTCAACACCAAATATTAAATGAAAAGAGAATTAGAATTAGAATATAATTTAAAAATTAGCACAGAAGAAATACGAAAACTTTTTCAAGTAAAATAATTTGTACTATTAATTTACTATTTCACTCATTTTATTATTAATATAATATATATATATATATATATATATATATATATATATATATATATATATATATATAATTTAATAGCTTAATATTTGATATAAATAAATTTCAACATCGGCTCATTGTCAGATGTTCAAATTTATTATCAGGTATTAAGTAGTTGAATTCGAATCATTTAAAAATTTCCGCCTCCTATACATAAAACTTCTTCTTCCCACGACCAGGGGGCGCTGTACTTATAGTACCGGTTTGCAGCATTACAGTTTCCTATCTATAATAGTGTCTGTGATCTGTGATGTGACCCATAGTTTCATATGTTAACGCTCCTGCTTATAAAATTTGTAAGTACCTTAGTAAAAAACTACCCGACATTCTTTATTTTAAACCTAAGCACAGTATAAAAAACTCATTAAATTTTGTCGAACGTACAAAAGAGATAAAAATTCAAAATAACTATAAACTGATTTCATTTGATGTAACAAGCTTGTTTACTTCTATCCCTACTGCAGACCTGAAGTCAATTTTATGGAATATGCTAGATAATAATCACAATCTCAATCCAATTGAAAATATAGAATATTTTACAGTCATTGAATTATGTCTAAATCAAAATAATTTTAAATTTAAAGACAAAGTATATAAAATGAATTCAGGCTTTCCGATGGGTTCACCGATATCTCCTTTATTTGCCGACATTTATATGGATTATTTTGAAAACTTCATTTTTAAAAATACTAAATTTAATAATTGTATTAAATTTTGGTGCCGTTATGTAGATGATGTTTTTTTGCGTTTGGAATGGTTCGGATAGACAACTTAATGTGTTTCTAGAATATAATATTAATCAACTAAACAATAACATTAAATTTACAATAGAAAAAAAAAATGATAAATCCATTAATTACCTTGATTTGACAGTGAGCATAAAAGATAACAAATTCAACTACAAAATCTATAGAAAACCTTTCATTGTCAATTGCAATTTCCATATTGTTTATATTTCGACGAGACCTCTAAGGCCGGGTTTTTTCCTTATTATCTATATGCAAAGGAAAGTATTAATTTAAATTAATCGTGCAGAGTGAGTTAAAATTTTGGGAGCATGACTTATTTTTTTTTTTTTTTTCATTGACTATTAATAGGTTATGATAATGTAAAAGAAATCATTTATTAATGACCCCTATTAATTCATGATTTTTATTAACAAACGATTTTAGTGAGTAACTATGCCCACATACCATTGCTGAACGTCCAAACATTATTAAGTATTAATTTAATTTAATAAAAATTAAATGGCGGAATGTATTGTGCTGTCCACATCTGAATATTTGTAATTGATTTTGCCTTATTCGTACGTTTATTATTTACAACATTACGTATTGTTTTTTCTCCATTTTTAGAAAATAGCACTTCGTAGACAGGCGCTATCAAAATTGTAATAAAAATTCAAACGAAAACGGTACAAATACAAACAACCGAAATACTGGACGGACAAAAAAGCAAATAAAAAGCAAAATAACTTTGAAAGTAACAAAAAATATGAAATATCAAAATCAAAAGTTAAGGGCAAATAAAAATTTTAATATGTAGCTATTTTAATTTAAATAGCGAGCAAAAAAAAAAACTAACTATTTAAAAGTACTAAAGAAATATAAGAACAAAACGCAAAGCTGAGGTCAAATAACAATTTGAATACTTCAGTTTTTCAGAATCCGTGATTCTAATTACGCTAATAAATTGATTTTGGTTAAATAAATCAAGGTTGGTGGAATGCAAGCGCAAATTATATTTTAATAATAATTGTTAAGTTTCAAACAGCCACTGAAATAATTTAACTCTAAATCAAACATTCATTGCATGTGGCGATAACAATCAGTGACAGTTTTCGTTTTTTATGCCCTGTAACAGATATACGTTGAAAACTTGCAAATAACAATAGGTTTCTAAACTGTAGAAAAAAAATCTTGTGTGTTTCGTGCGCAAATGTACACTGTCGATTTCGAGAGAATGCAGTGCTCGTACATTGCGCGGCAACAACCTCTCAATCGACCATGTACCATTTTGCGCTCTTAAAACAAATAGCTATTGTGCACATTTAATTTTACTTCGAAAGAATGTATTACACATTCCCTTGTCCCGCCTTTTCACGTTGAATATAGTGTATAAATATATAATAAGAAAATAACAATAGTTTCACGAAGGATTAAAATATTTAACGTCGTACATATTTTTAAAACAGCAAGGGCTAGATTAAGGTCCGATATTTTCATCTCCGGTTAAACAGTCTGTTAATTTACCTGTCAGTTAAAAAAAAAAACACAGCATCGAAATTATAATACAAATTGTAAAAATTACACATGTGTCAATTTTTCGATGCCACAATGTTCTTATAACCGACAATTAAATTAACTCGCAGTTTAACCAGAGGTGAAAATACCTGACCTTAGAACGGTAAACAGTTTGTAAGAATTGCTTATGATAACGAATTAACAATGTTGTCGAATTTTTTTCTTTAAGAATGAAATATTTCCTTTATAGGGAATTTCTTTACGGAAGTATCCATTCGGTGGTATTTTTAAAAGCAAATAAAATTAATTTTTGAAACCTTTTTAGTTACTTGCTTTTTATGAAACTTAATATAAAAAATTAATCATCACTGCATATTACCCATTGGTGTGCCAATATGCTCTCTTATACACAGAATGACAGATAGCAGTCAGTAATGATAATAATTTATAATAAATGTTACTAGAATTAGTAAAATCTATTGAGAAATAAAACAGGTGAATAAATATTAAAATATTATTTTAACATGAATCTTATATCTGAACATTATTTGTCATGATATTGTCATGAATGAATAATTAACCAGAATTACTACATTACATGTTATTTTACGCTTTTTCCTGGAATTACTTCATAAATTCCCATTTATTTTTAAAACTTTCCGCTTCCACTTTATAACTAAAAACTAAACTAAAATATGTTTATCTAATAAATGTATACGGGGATCTATAACAAATTTTTAAAATCCCTTTGATTAGAATTTTTATTATTTACTGTGTTAACTTTTAACAACCCGGGTCCCAATACGCGCACATAAGTACGGTCTCAGTGACGCAATACGACGTACATCAAACTGAATAATATGTTTATAAAGATTGTTTTAAATTTTTTAAATCAAGTATAACGGATTTATCAGTCTTTTATTCAAAATATAAAAATAATATTTCGAAAACGTAACATTTAAAAAAAATAGCCATTACCTCTGGTTCTGGAATCGTCATATTTCTAGAACTATTTACAAACAAAATAAAAATTATGATTTTCTAAAACAAAAAAGTTATAAAGAACTAAAAATGTTACAAAAAGAAAAATTTTCGATTCAGTGATGTCAACCTTTATTTGTGCACTCTAAGCAGTAATGGTAAAAAAGAGAAAAGAGTATATGGAAGTCTATGTTTATGTTACTTATTTCAAAACTTGGTTTGATTGCTTTAAACTGACGAAATTAATAGGCTTTATAGTACAATTTTTTTTTTTTTTTTTTTTTTTTTAAATATACTTACATGATTTAACACTGTTAATAAGGCTGTTAGTAGTTTTTCTACAAATTTTAAAAAACCCTGCAAGTTAATTTACTAGTTAATAGACAAAATCAGCAAATGAAACTTATAGATGATGAAATACCAGTGCCCACAGAAAGCGGGGTACCCCTATTAACTTCTTTATTTATAAAAATATCGAATTGAAAATATGAATGCATAAACTTAATACCTGTATATGTGGCAACATTTTTGCTTATATGATAGTGTTCTAGTAGGCTAAGTAAAAACAAGATATATGAAATGTATGTCAATATTAAAAAATCTGATGTGGCCAGCACATGACCTCCCGCCAATTCCAGGTTTAAAATAGCAGTGAGCTTTAAGTAAAGTGTCACTTCCGGTTGATCGTTTGTAAATAAAATCTAATTTGTTGTCCAATAAACAAGGCGAAAGAAGAATGTTTTTAAAGAGTTAAGTGATTCAGTGGAGCTCTTACTTTCATTCCTTTTCTTATTATTTTCGGGTTTTTGCTAACCCACTAAGTGGGAAACGCGTGATTTTATGTATGTATGTATGTATGTATAAATAGAAAAGTATATAATACGAAATTTTGGATTATGTTTTATTGTTCTTCCTCAAAAATCTGTTAGAGCTCCAAATTAAGTACTACATCCGATTTATCATATATAGTCAAAATCTAATATGTTGTTTCAAATTATATGTGAGTTTTAAATACCAAATTTGAGAAGTTTTGCATCATATTTTAATAGATTTTAAAGAAAAATCGTCACATACATTATTATCAGCATCAACTTCCAGGTGCTCTAAAACTCAATCTGTGTAAATTCACTGTAAAGTTTTGGCGTAGCTGGACCTACCTTTTTGGGTTGAAACTATATGCAACCCCAAGGTAGAACCATCCTTCCTTATTAAAAGGTCGATGCACCAATCTCTGCTTAGGGTAGGAAAACCTGCCTTACGCCCAGGTAGGCACGATCCGACCCTTTATATAGTGGGATGGAAATACCTACAGAGGTTTATACAAATGCTTGCAAGTGATTTCTAAATATCGTAACACAAGGTACTTGCAAATACTTATATGGTCGTTGAAAATGTTTTATAGTGATTTGTAAATAACGTAACACAAGGTAATTGGAAATATCTGTATGGTTGTTAAAAATGCTTTATAGTGATTTATATGGTCCTCCACATGAGGACGATGCAAATTCCCTAAAAAAATATTATTAGGATTCAGGAAAAATAATAAATTGTTTATAATAATAAAAAATATATTAATAAAAAAGTATATGATAATAAAAAAAACAGTAAAAAAAACATGTTATAATAAACAAAAAACATATTAAAAACCACATATTATAAAAAACAAATAAAATAAATAATGTTGGTACATATTAAAAACATGCGAACATAGGACTTTAACATGTAAAATCATACTTTTATTATTTCTTGCTTCCATAATTATTTTTTTTTAATTCTACATCTGAATCAATAAGCAAAATTAATTTTGTAAACTGTATGAATGTCGAAAATCGCCCCAAAAATAGCAATATATATGTAACTGAAACAAAAAATTAATAAATATTAATGATTTATCTGTCAAGTTTGTTTAATTTATTTATATTATTACTTGTAATTTCTGTTCGAGTGAAGAATTATCTATTTAAATTAATAGATCATTTTTCACTTGAACAGAAATTAGAAATTAGACCTAATAAACATAACTTGATAGATAAACTGTTAAATATTTGTTAATTTATTTGTTTCAATTCCATATGGCTATCGCCATTTTTGCGATGATTTTCGACATTTCAAATTTCTGCCATTTGAAGGCCTGTAAAATTAATTTTGCTAATTAATTCAGATGTAGAATTTTTTAAAAACTAATTATGGAAGCAAGAAATAATAAAAATATGATTTTACATGTTAAAGTCTTATGTTTGGGAGTTCTAGTCACTATATTTTATATAAAAAGAAAATTAAAAAAAACATAAATAAAAAAAAACTTTACATAATAAGAAACTATATACATGGTATTCAGTTTTAATCAGATAACGTATTTAATAATCCCTGGATTGCGATATTTTTAGTAGGGTTTATTAATTTAATAATAAATTCACTTAAAAACGTAAGTGTTTTTTTAAAAGCGGGAGGATATTTTAAATTAAAAATATATACTGCGCCTATCAAATCGATGATGGCATCAGTAATGGTTTTACTTTCGCAAATTTTCATTTTATCTACGCAAACGTAAAACAAATTATTTAAAAAAAGATCATTGTTGCTGGCTACTGCTCCAACGATTGCAGGTCCTGGGGGAACATCATCAGTAACCAAAATGATCTTCCGCGTATCTTCTTGCAGTAGGCACGGTAAAATTATCATGGCCGTGTCTAACGAAAGATCTGTGAACAAAACATATTTTTTCTTTCATTTATATTTTCAGAATCGGAGCTATTGAATACATTATAACTGTGCGCGCCATTTTTCAAACTATTTTCCTTACCACGTTTTCTGTAATTATGCAATTCAATTTGATGGTGTCTTGTAATATGTACTTTGTACGAATTGAATGTATAAAATGATCTTCTACAATCATTTACTCCACAGATAATATTTATGTTTTTATCTGAATGATGAACATATCTCATATGTTTTAAAACATTGTTAAGTTGCGTAAAAGTTTTAGTGCAATTATTAATATTACACTTAAAAACAGCCATATTGAATTTTCTAGAACATGCGTTATATTACTTAAGTATTTAAAAATGAATAAATACTACGAAATCATGCAAAATAATATTTTAAAACTTACCAGAGGAATAAATGCACAATGCCGCTATAGAACAATTGATCAGTTTCACTGCCGTTAATATGATAGAGTGATACTTAAAACAACAGGCTCGCATCCCTCTTGACACCCCCTACTCTTACCCCAGAAATATTCGGTTATTCCGACCTAGCCGAAAAACCCATTCGGGTGCTTTGTCCTTGCCATGCACGTGCAAATGCTATGACAATTTCTGAGAAATGCTAAACGTCATTTGTTCAACCACTTTTCATTTCCAAAATGTTATGGATAACTAATATAATTTACCATTTGTTTATATTATGTCTTACACATCGACATCGCCAATTATGTTTCAAACAAACTTCAATTTTTCATATAATTTGTTGAATACCTACGTGTAATTTATACTTAATTTCTATTGTAATTTGTTACATTCGTTTTTTCTATTTCACACATTTGTTTATACTGTAACGTTCTATCTTTATTCAAGAATTTATTACTAATCTTTTTTAACAGGGAACACGATGTATGCATTGTTGAATTATAAAATATATTAGTATTAATTGAGAAATTTAATTTTTTTACTCCCATGCGTGGAGTACTTCACGTATCCATTTTTGTGTGTGAAGTTTGATTTTTTGCACACTGTGCATGAAGTGCTACTTCACGCACCGTTCATTATTTTAAATATTACAAACTTAATTGTATTTTAATAAAACAAAGTTATTAAACACATGTAACGTTGGTAACCATGGTTACACAAGTCGATAATACAAAGGCTTTACGTTAAAATAATGACAATGTGAAGAAAAAATGTATTTTATTGCAAGGTAGTAGAAAAAGTATAGTATGTAACAAGTGTGTAAGGCCTATTTTACATTCGGGTGGTTTGCAACACTCGCCTTCGGCTCGTGTCACAATCTCCACCCTCATGTAAAAATTTCATCTTCACACACTTGCCACATAATCTACCATTATGTATACTAACAATATGCAGTACGTGTTTTTCTCCCATATAGTTTCAGTAAAAGTAATAAAACACATATATCTTATTTTGCCCCTTTTCCCTTTACTTCATTTAAAATTTTACATAATCACAACACATTAGCTTACAGTTAACAACACATTAGTTTACAGTCCAATTTTCTTCTCAACATATATTACATTGTTAAGTGTTATTAATGTGAAGTTGAATTTATTCGATATTCCAATGTCAATTTCTTGATTAACAAAATATTTACTCTCATTATGGAGTAATTATTGATAGTACCGAATCTATTCCTAATTATAAAAATTAAGTACCTAAATAAAATGGCACCAAGAAAAGTAATTTATCACAAAATATTTTCAGTAAAACGTCAAAAGCTTGCGACAAATAGCAAAAAAGTGATTATTATTCAAATCTGTGTATGGCGAACCCATATATTTAGTATGACTGTATTTTAAATTCGCAGAATCAACTCTAAAGGTCTAAACATGCAAAATGGGTGGAATCGGCTACCTGACTTACTTACAGTGCAACTCAGATGCCTGTAAGTGACCTTGATCGGCCTGTCCAAAATTTCCTACCCTTTTCTTACCATCTTTCTACCTCCCTACCCTAAACCGACCCAAAAGAAGGTTCAGCGACTTGTTTGTAGATTCATCGTCCCTGTTTCTACCTCAAAACTTTACAGTGTTCTTCGTCGTACATGATCCATTTCGTAAATGTGTAGTTGTAAATTAATATTGATTTATAGTGCTGCAATATCATAGAAAAATGAAATCAGAGTATCCTGTACATCTAATATTTATGTATAATGGAAAATATATTATTTTTACAAATCTTAATTTCATTAGATTTACATATTTTACTATTATATTATATAAGTATTGTTTTTGTTGGATACATATGCAAGATGATGTATAAAAATAAATTATTTTATAAATTCATATTTTAAGTTGTAAAATGCTATTTGCTAAATGCTATTATAGTAAAATTGAAGATTGTACCGTTATATTTAATTTTTATTAGTAAAAGTTGCTGAAAAATTATATTCAATATATTTTTTCAAGAAAAACTGTTGAAAGCTTGTATAAGTGATACTTCCGGTTATCCGATATACAATAAAAACTAATGAGCTGTTCCCACATTAGTATAGAATAGGTATAAAAAAAAATCAAATTTTTCTGATTGATAGCATTTGAGTAATCGTATACACAGGATCCCCACACACATACATACACACATACACACGCATACATACATACATACACACATACATACATACATGTATTACCCACAGACATCATTGTAAAAAATGTTAAAATCGGATTCTGGGGACATCAAAACGTGCTTATTCACTTAAATCTTTATATACGATTTTTAGCACGATCCCTACCTTCCTTACTTAGGGGAGCGGGAGGTTAAAATTTAATTTACGAATGTCTGAATATTATTAGTTGGATTTATATTGAATAAAACGATATTAAACCTGACCAGCCGGTATATTCGAGACAACTTCAGGAGTTTTATTTTCGTGTGGAGGGACTGCTGGAGAAGTTGGAGCAATATTATTTCCTAAATTGTACGGTATTAAAACGATTTCTTCTCAAAATGTTCATATCAGTTTCTATTAAATATGAACGAGGTGCTTCCGCATGTCCAATCACTTTACCTGCTTTTGACTGGTCCTTTATCCTTACATTATCACCGGGAACAAATCGTACTAAAGGGAAAACATTATGTCTTTTATCGTAATTTCGTTTATAATTCTGTCTATATGCTTCCTCTTTTTTTCCGTATATCAATCAAGTCTACTTTTTCTTCAAGTTTACCTGATAGAGTTGGGATTATCCCTCTATCTTCTGCTCATTAATAACTGTGATGGACTTAAATTCATTGCTGATTGGTGTGTTTCTATATGACAGTAGTGCTAAATAGGGATCTTCTTTATTCTTCTTCAGAATACATTTTGCAATTTTTACTGCAGCTTCTGCGGAACTATTGCTATGGTGAAAATGCGGACTGCTAGTCTTTAAAGTGAAATTATAATTTTGAACAAATTTTAAAAATTCTTAATTTTGTGTTAGTCAGAACGCATTTGTTCCGGTATTTCATTCTACTTACTGTTGATATACATTTCTCTTACACTTCTTTCGATGTAAGGGTCTTTGAACTTACAAAATAACGAGAAGAACAATCATTAATAGTAATGAACCAATTACCATCTAATTAACAAATATCAACAGCAACTTTTTCCCAAGTTCTTGAAGGAAATTCGCCGGGAATAAGAGGTTCATGTTTATTTATTCGATGTTGTGCACATTGATGACAATTTTTAACCAGATTTTCGATATCTGATGAAATTCCTGGCCAGCAAACACTATTTTGCGCTGAGTCTACATTTTGTGATTCCAAGATGACCTAATGAAGCATTTCTTCCCTCAATGATGATGGTACTATTAATCTTGATCCTAGTTAAGAGAATGTCATTTAAAATTGAAATCTCATCTTTTACAGAAAAACATGGGTGAAGACTAGAAGAAATTTTAGCTTTTTCAGGCCATCCTGACTAACATAAGAATATCAAATTCTGTATCTCGTTTTTTGTGCACCAAATATTCTTTTGATGTTTTGGTCTGTAGTTTGAATAGAAGATAAGACTTGATTAACAAATGCATGAATATCTTCATTTAAATCATAATATTCACTATTTTCCTTTGGATTTCTTTTAATATTTGTCGGAGGTTTCAAGTTATTTATTTTGTTTTCATTAATGGACAATCCATTTGCCGAAATTTGATGTCATTTTCTTCGAAGTAGATCTTTTAATATTATAGTTAAAAAAATTGTGTAGGCTTTTTGGATCTTTTGTTTATTGAAACATACAATTTAATTTACATTTGGGACGTTTCGATTGTGAATTCAAAATCATCATCAGCTGTGTAAAACAATATTAAATAATAATAAAATGAAACAGAATACGAGATTGTTTACATACCTATTTGTCTGTTATTACATTTTTATAAAAATTGAACATTAAAACAAATTATTGTAATACATAATGTTTTTTTTTTGACTACATTTTAATTTGACTAGTAGTAGGTAAAACAGAGTTGTTCAGCCAGAGTATGACAGTAAACTGCGTATTTGGGGGAATTGTAAGAATAATTAATTGTCTTTGTTTAATGGCTGTTTATCCAAATTTAAATTAGCCCGCGTAAGTTAAAATGTCTCTATAGTTAGATTGGCAGTTGACCGTGTTATTTTCATTTACATTTATGTACAAAGATTCATAGATTATTCGCTTGTTGTAATTTTTTTCAGTTTTAATTATTTCTGGATTTTTAAAATCAAAGATATGTCCATTTTCTAAACTATGTTTAGTAATTCCACTATGATTTACATTTTGTTTTTTAATATTATAATTATGTTGGTAAATTCTTTTATGTAAATTTTGGCAAGTTTCACCAATGTAGAATTTAGGGCAAGCACCGCATTTAATTTTGTAAACGACGTTTTTTTGTTCTAATAACGGTATTTTGTCTTTTAATTTTGTATAACATGTCTGTAAAGTATTTAAATTTTAATTTGCAATTTAATATTACAATTTTGAAAGTTTTTTTTTTAAAGCAGTATTTAAATTTTCGTTATATGGAACTTTTGAAAAAAAATCAGGTTCTTTATTTATTCTTATTGTATTATTATTGTTATATTTAAGTTTTCTAATTCTATTTTTTATAATTTTTTTTTAAAGGATTTCTGGATAACTATTATATTATAAAGTTTGGATAATAAACTGTATGTTTTGGTCGTGGTATCTCTCACTCGACAACAAAATGGCCCTGTCAAGTAAAGCTGTAATTACGCTATTTTTGTGTGTTTTATTAGTATAAGAAAAAAATTTAACTATCTACCTGAGTATGTATATTTGCGATACCAATTTGTAAGTATTTTTTCGTTTTCTTGAATGACTGAAACGTCTAGAAAATTTAATGTGTTATTATGTTGCTGTTCAATAGTGAACTTTAATCTAGGATGGAAATTGTTAAATTCATGTAGTATATTAGGTACTTGGTCTTTTTTGGCAATAATAATAATGTCATCAACGTATCTTTTATAATATGTAATATTTAAATTTAAGTTTTTACATGCTGTTTTTTCTAATTTTTGAAGTAAGTGCAGCACATTTGAATTTTCATAACTTCTCTGTAGCTAAAAGCAACTTAGTAAATGTTTTTTTAGATCATATTCACTTTTCAAGATTAAGAATGTTATTTATTTTTGTTTGTAATATTTATATATTTCTTTGTTTTTATAATATAATGCCAAAGAATATTTTCAGTGAGTGTTTATAAGTTCTATTTTTTTTTTTTTACATAAATAATGAAATAATTTTATTGTTTCTTATTTCCATTGAACCAGGAACTTCTAAAACACCAATAAATATAATAATTTCTAAAAAAAAAATTACCGGATGTTTCATAAAATTAAAATTAAATTGGGGTTTGTCACACCCCACCTGCCCAAATTTTGTAATTTTTTTTCACCTGCCCGCTGCCGGGTTAAGTAAAATAGGTGACACAATACGTGCTGTTGAAAGAGTTGAGCATGTTTGGCGTGTTGTTGATTGTAGAAGACGAAGAAGGATATACAGAAGACGAAAAACTATGACAATACTCTCTCCGAAAGTGATACCGATTATCAAAAAATGTATTTCAGCATGTAATAAATTTGATTCGAATTAACATATCTGGGTTTGGCGATGATGAACCTCCTCCAGTTTTAGTTTTTCTTTTAAATAATACGCAATTTCACTCTTTGAATTGCATTTCAATCAGTGTCGGATTACCCATTAGGTAGAGTAGGCAATTGCCTATGGGCCCCTCACATTTTAAGGGCCCCGCTACATTGAATTAAAATAATATTGATTTGATTTTTATTTATTACAAACAAAGAAATCCTTAAATAAAGAAATTTTGATTACAACAAAGAAATGCTTATTTACAATAATGGAAACTTGATTACAATAATAAAATATATCAATCAGCACAAACATCACTTTTATTAATACGCAAAAGTTAAATTTTGACATACTAGTCTGTAAAGTTTTACTTTTAAAATTTTATAGAGGGCCGAAAGAAAGGGTTTACGCCTGGGGACGAAATCTTTTATTCGTTCAAGGGCGTAAATCTCTTTCGGCCTGAGGTACATACAACGTTTTACGCACAACTGAAGCCAAATGAAACGTAATTTTTAATGGGCTACTTGCGTACCTTTTTTTATTTAATATTTTTGAAGAGCAGGTACAAACTTGCTACCCATATTTTTTCTTTTGGCAAAATATTTATTAATTAGCCAGAAAAAAAATAATGAAATTTTATTATTTGAATTCCCGCCATGTATGACGTAGAATTACGCCGCACCAATGAATGGTCGTAAAGTCATAGCGTTTGTTTGTACGGATAATGTAGATCTCCTGTTTGACGTTTCATCAATAGTTTGGAGGATAGTATTTTAGTTTGTCTTTTTGGTATCGATATTTTAAATTACATGTAACTACCTTTGTGTTTATTTGTGAAGTAATTAATATATTTGAGAGCCCAGAGAGAGAAAAAAATGAACTAATGTCAAATTCAAATTAAAATTTTCTCGCACGCATGCCATCTATACGTTACATTTTTAAACATATGGTTTCCTTTTCCATTTTAATATAATGACGTCACAGAAAATTTTCTTTCTTAATTTACTAAAAAACAAATAATTTTTTAAAAATAAAATTTATATTTTTACGTATGTTTTCAACATAACATTACGTATATAGTGATAGAAATCGGATTTCCAATACCACGCAAGTAGCCCATTGTATGACTAAAAGCTTGTTGCTATGTAAGAAATATTAGATGGCCAGATGGCTATGCCAAGAAACATTTAGGCGATGCGTTGTATTGGGAACCATTTGTTTTGTGTAAACAAATAATTAAAAATGTCAAGCATGGAGCTTCTACCTGAAAAAATTTTGCTAGAAGCTAATGAAGCTTTAGCGGATTTATGTCTGGGTAAGTCAAAGGACCGATATCAAAACGAATACGATGTGTTGCAAGCCTGGTTGACAGAAAAAAATGTGACAATTTTTCAATGAAAAGGTATGGTGATATATCAATATTACTCGTATATATTTTTTACCCCCCGGTGGGCTTTTGCTTTACACTTTACCGCCCGCAGGGTGTAATCTTTCATTTTCCGCCATGGTAACTAAAATGTAAACAAACAATTACAATACAGTTGTGCGTAAACATGATTTAATCCGGCACTGATTTCAATCTCCGCCACATTTCTTTTATACGGTCCAATTCTCTATTAAAACCACTTGTCTCCATTACAGCTTTTATGTCTCTCCATGCAGCTTTTTTATTTTTCATTATATTAATGTCATTTCCCTTATTTTCAATAATACCGTTCCGTTTAGTAATTGTCTCTTATTAAAATAATCTTTTCTTCATTAAACCAATTGGTTCTGAAATTCTTTTTCCTGGCATTTTAATATGCTAAAATTTAAAATATAGGTCATAAAGTAGTGTAACATAACCTAAAACAACACAAATACAAAATATTGACGTTTCAAATGCCGCCAATTTCGCACTTTGACAGTGACAGTTATTACAGTGTTGCCAAGTGTAATTTTGTGTTTTAACTAAAACAGCTTAATAAAGACCACTGAATCACCTTTGTTTTAAAATATGTTTTAAGCTAATACAGTGTTTTAGTTAAGGAGGTTCGAGCGATTCTCGTGTAAAAATTAATTTTCAACTTTAGGGTTTCAAATTTTGTAATTATCACGAATGATATATTATCCAACTATTCTAAAAAATAAAAAAACATTCCACCGTCTAGTTTCTTATAAATTCGTTTATAAAGTTGACGTTTTCAATGTTCTAATACATAAGCTCTTACGGCAGAAACATTTCCGTAGATACTTTTTTTATTTGTTTTATATTGATATTTCCAATTTTGATGAACAAAAAACAAGTATAATAAAACTGAAGACTTGTAGTATATTATGAGAAGTTTATAATTCCATTTTACCGTTCAAATTAATTTGAAAATTAATGTTGAACATTATGTTTTCATTTTACATCGATAGTTGCAGAACAGATGAAGAATGACTTGGCAACGTTGCACGTCCCAGCTGATATAAAGGAAAAAGATTGAAGTATAACTTGTATCTATATTACGGATAACTTTTTTTCGAATATAATAAAGCTATTTAGTTTTAGTCTTTTTAAAATTTGTGATTACTGAAATTGATAGATAAATTTAATATAATAATTTTACAAGACGCGCTGTTGCCACATAACTTTCTTCCATCACATATGTTCAAAATACTGAAGTCATTTCAATACTTTTTTTTGTTAAATACAAATTAATTATGTGCTTAGAGGCTCAATACACGTATATTAATTAAAATTATAAATTTTTACAACTATTTTAGCAATTAAAAGAACAAAAAAATATAAATATTATTTTGACTCATTAGTTTCGCTCGAACCTCCTTAATACAAGTGTTAGTACAGACTTTAACCCGGCATTACTCCCTAATTCGAGTCTCTCGGCATGACTCGCGCGTGAGAAATTTTCTCACACTACAAAAATCATCTGAAATTAAAGTGTAAACGAAATGAAATGAAACTGCCGATATATAATTATACGTTGAATATGTTTATTAAACATTTTAAACAAGACAAACAAAATGAACATGAATAATAGGTAGGTATATTTAATTTTTTTAGGGATAAGTATTTTTAACAGCAAATATAAAATTAAAATTTGAATATGTTAAACATTTTCAACAAAACAAATAAAATTTACTACAATAATAAGTAGGTATAATTTAATTTTATAAAAATTATTTTTCAATTGTTCTGTCTCAGTATTTTGATCATTTTGTTCACTATCAGCATCGCTACCTTAATCTAGTTGCTCATCCGCACTTAGATCTTCGATGATGGTTTCTATCTCTGTGTCTATAAACAAAAATATGTAATAAAGATAACAGAAATTTAATAATATATTGTTCCTTACCTCTATTGCGAAACTTTTTTTGAGTACTCGCGTGATGAGAGAATTATTCACACAGTCTGCAGCAATTACAAAAACCTCACGTAACGCAGCCACTATGCACACTACCCTCAAATGACAAAATATAATATGATGCGCAAAATTGGACAAGAGCATAACTGAGACGACATGTACCCCCGCCAATTATTGTTAAAGATGTGCGCGTTTTTCTGAAAATGTGAGAGAATCTCTCATATAGCTAGTAACGCCGGGTTAATATAACCCACTGAATCGCACCCATTGTCACTCATCGCATAGTTACAGACGGTTCACCTGTTTTCTGTAGACCGCGCCGCATACCAATTAAACTAACTGCAGCCAAAAAGGAATTTGAGGAATTACTCAATTTAGGCTTCATACGTCAATCTTTCAGCAATTGGTCATCCGCTTTACACATGCTACCTAAAAAATTGTTAAACTATAGAGCACTTAACAAAATTACACTTCCTGATCGTTATCCAATCCCACACATACCTACAAGATTTCGCAATCAATATAGGAAACGCAAATATATTCTCCAAAATTGATTTAGTTAAAGCTTACCACCAAATACCAATGGTAAATTCATCAATTTCGAAAACAGCAATCACGACACCATTCGGCCTTTTCGAATACACTAAAATGCCTTTTGGATTACGTAACAGTGCACAAACATTCCAGCGCCTTACAGATGAAGTAACACGTAACCTAAACTTCTGTTTTGCGTACATAGATGACAGTAGTATAGTCATAAGAGTACGGGCTCAAATGGGGGTGCTCTAGGGGGTGAGGTGGGGCTAGAGGGTGTCAGAGGGGGCCATTGATGACGTCATAAGTGACACCTGGGTTTGAGGCATTGTACAGGTGTGTTATTAACCTAGGTCAGTGCACTCTTGGTTGACCACCTGGGGGAGGGTGAGTTATACAATCACCTGGGGTGCAGGTCACTGCTCTGATGCTCTGGTATGTGAATTGCACGTGCGTTCTTTAGGTTAATACACTTATGTTTGAACACGTGCGGGGTGATGAGTCATATGCATTTCTTAGGTTATTTTTGAACACCTGAGGGTGATGGATACCACGCGTAAATGGCAGGTGTGTGACTTTGCCACGCGTGCAGGTCATCGCTTTGGTGCTGTGTTATGTGCAAGGGTGGACATATGCATTCCATAGGGCAACGTACTTATACGTGAACACGTGCGGGTGAGTCATAGTGCCACGCGTCTGTGACATATAAAATGTGCTAATTTGTGACATGTGTAAGATTAAGGTCACTGCACTCGTGGTTGGACACCTGGGGTGGTTTCAATGAGCTGATTTGAATCAGCTTTGAGGAGTGGGGTTATGATTATATAAATAGATTAATTCATATTGAGGTACACAGTTTATTTACATATTGTTTACTATTCACATCAATATTATCATGAGTCTTTTGCAAAAGTTAAACGAAGTTGCTAAGGTAAAGGAAACTTTACCTTTGTCTAATTTGGAAATTGGGAAGAAATATAAAATTTTGTCAATTTCTAGAACCACTACAACATTTGGTGATTGTATAGTTCTAGAGTTACTGCAAAATCGTGTGTATTTGGGTGCACGATTTAACAAACTTGAAGATGAATACATCGAAAAGTTGAATGAAAAGGCTGCTAGTGGAAAACTCTTGGCAGTAACTCGAGGCAAGATAGGAAAATCAGTTCACATCGAATTCTTGGAAAAGTAAAATACACAGAAATGAATGAAATAGAAAAATACTTTAATCGGGTGAAGGAACATATTAATATATAAAACTATTGAAAGAAGATATTGAAATTTATAACTTAAACAAAAAAATTAACAATATTACATTTGAAGAAGTGAAAAATGAATGGTCGATTCAACGAAGAACCTCGAGTCCATCTATTTGTGAAATGGAGCAAGATATTGAAATTTATAACTTAAATAAAAAAATTAAAAATATCACACTTGAAGAATGAATGTTCGATTCAACGAAGAACTTCAAGTCCAACTACTCGTGAAATGGAGCTATGCATATCGAGCAGCTCGTCGTGGAGATTGGCAGATGTATGCGAGTGATCGGGAAAGATTTAGATTTAAGATATATAATTTTTATGCGCCTATTATTACTCCTGTTTTAGAATATAAGATTAAAAATATGTAATATAATAGGTAAATAAAATAATGTACATTATTGTAACGTCACAAATATTTCTTAATAAATGCATTAAAATATTTTGTGTATTTTTATTTAATTTTCAGGTTCCTCTTTAATAATAAATATATTATTATAAAGAAATATAAATTTTTAAAAGTAATAATAATGGTGTAACCTAGAATTACGAGCCCACATGATTAGCTATTGGTGGAATACAAAGAAAAGGTACAAATTTAAAAAATTGTACTACTATATAAGGGTGAACTTTATACGTTTTGATCAGTTATCGATATGGAATTAGTAGATACTGTTGAAAGTGAGTGGTGGTTGAACCAAGAAGATTTCCAGTGGTTGGAAAATATTCCAGATAAAGTTTTCAACGAAATGTTGGATTCTATGGAAGTAGATGAAGAAGTATCGCTTCCAGTTGAAACTACAACAATATCTTTAGAGGATCCTAAAATGATACCAGTCCAGCACCACACATCACCATCAGCAACAGTAACAATTCACGCGCCTACATGTTCAGAGGATCCTCATATGACTCCGATCCAGCACCACCCATCACCATCAGCAACAGTAACAATTCACACACCTACATGTTCAGAGGATCCTAAAATGACTCCGGTCGAGCACCACTCATCACCATCAGCAACAGTAACAATTCACGCGCCTACATGTTCAGAGGATCCTCATATGACGCCGGTCCAGCACCACCCATCAATACAACACTCTTCACCATCAATACCCCTCACACCAAGTGTAATAGTGCATCGAATCCCGAGCGCTGAAATGCTAACCAACTTAAATTTATTTATTTGTCCCTGTAAATTGTGCATAATAGTAAAAGAACATTTGCATGAATTATTTAATTAGTGTACCTATACTTAGGGATTCACCAAGCCAAGCTACTTGGCTTGAAATAAAAAAGCTTGGCTTGGCTTGAAAATTCAAGCTTTTTTTAATGTTGGGCTTGACTTGGCTTGGGCTTGATGGACACGAGGCTTGGCTTGGCTTGAAAATTTCAAGCTTTTAAATTTTTGGGCTTGGTTTGATTTTCAAGCTTTATTTATTTATTTATTTATTTATTTATTTATTTATTTATTTATTTATTTATAATAAATCATTCCTACAGGATAGTAATATCCCAATTACAGGAAGATTATATAGAGAAAATACAAAAATATATATGCGTAAACATTAGGTAAATAACAATAAGAAACAATATTACAAAGATGAATTACTTAATGAGTGATATTTCGAAACGATATGAAAGTTTTAAATTTAAATAATGAGTCTGCGAATATGTCAATATCTGATCTGAAACTATTAAAAATTGAACATAGTTGCCGTAAAGGTGATTTTAACTCATAATTAGTTCTGGCAGTTTTACAGCTAAATGTTAATATATAACGAGAAGATAGTCGAGGAACATTAATTGAAATACGCTTCAAAATATTTGGATCATCAAAGATACAATTCATTAATTTATAGAGAAACAAGCATGACATCATTTTTCTTCTTTGTTCAAGAGATGTAACATTAAACTCAAGAAGAAGATTGATATAGTCATAATCATAACTAGGGTATTGTCTATGGACTTTGAAATAGCAATATTTAATAAATCTTTTTTGGACAGATTCTATGGTCCTCACGTATTTAGTATAGATAGGATTCCAAATTTGTAAACAATACTCAAGTTTTGACCTAACAAAAGCATAGTAGAGACATTTTAAGGTAGATATTTTATGAAAGTTCTGAGTATTTCTCATTACAAATCCAAGATTTTTGTATGAAGCTTTAACAGTATTATTGATGTGAGCGTTAAAAGTCAATTTTGGGTCAAAAAATACTCCAAGGTCTTTGAACAGATATACTCTATCAAGAATGGTTTGGTCTAGTTTATAAGCATGAGTGTATACAGTCTTTTTTACAAAATAACTCATTATTTTGCATTTGCTATAATTAAAAAATAGTTTAGAGGATAAAGACCAAGCTAATAAGTTATCAATATCATTCTGAAAATTGAGAGCATCTTGAACAGAGTTAATGGTTTTAAATATTTTCATGTCATCGGCATATAGTAAAATTTCAGAATATTTAACAGATTCAACAACGTCATTTATAAACATATTAAATAATAAAGGTCCGAGATTTGATCCTTGGGGCACACCGGAAGTGGCCAAATAGGGAGTTGATAGAAAGTTGTTGAAGAAAACAGACATTTTGCGTTCACGTAGATAAGAGGACAGGAATTGAATGAGATCATAAGAAAAGTTAAAATTCAAATCAAGTTTTCGAAGAAGGATATCGTGGTTAATAGTATCAAATGCTTTTGAAAAATCTGTGTATAAAGCATCAACTTGATTGTTATCATATAAAGCATTTAACGTAAACTCAGTAAAGTTCATGAGATTTGTTGCGGTTGATCTTCCTTTCATGAAACCATGTTGATTTGTAGATATCAAATTTTTTATAGAACTGTATATATATTTATAAAGGATGGATTCAAAGATTTTGGAAATATTAGATAGAATAGCAATTGGTCGGTAATTTGAGATATCAGTATTGTCACCTGTTTTGAAAATAGGAGTAATGAATGAGGTTTTTAGAGATGAAGGAAAGAATTTTTTTGACAATGCGAGGTTAAAGAGAAAATGAAGAGGTTTAAGGAACAAATGACTACATCCTTTTAATATATATGCAGGTAGGTTGTCAGGACCTGGATTTCGAGTAGGCTTCAAACTATTAATCGCTAGAAGAATGTCGTCTTCAGAGACAGTGGGAATAGGTACTAAATTATGATGGCAGCTGGTAGGTTCATGGTTATTAGTACAGACGGTAGTATTTGGAGAATAAACTTTTGAAAAATAATCTGCAAATCCCTCAACAATTTCCTCAGTGTTATTAAATGTTTGATCCTGAAAATGCATAGTTCCCGGTATACGTGAAACGCGTTTTTTATTGTTAATGAAAGACCAAAATTTGGAGGGATCATTAGAAATGGAGGTCTCAGTGTTGGCTATATATTTGGAGTATTCAGTTTTAATTTCACTTTTTACTGACTTTCTTAAGCGTTTGAATTCCTCATTGTAATAATCACTCTTATGTATTTTGTATAAGTTACGGTACATTTCTTTTAATTTTATGTTCTCAATAATATTTTTATTAAACCAGGGAGGGTATTTAGATGATTTTCGCATAGTCTGTGGGACACATTTAACAATAATGTCGTGTAGTGTTTTATAAAATTTATCGAAGGCAGCATCCACTGTATTATACATTGACAGGCACTCCCAATCAACTTTAGATAATAACTCATAAAACAATTGAAAATTAGCCAAGCGGAAGTTATAAGAAGTGGATTGATTACAACTTGAGTTCCTAGCTTTATTTAAATTTACGAAGTTTAGCGATATACGTAATGCAGGGTGATGAAGATCTTCGTTAACAATAGCGTCCAAGCAATGAGAAACTGTGCACTCTCTATTAGAAATTACAACATCCAGTAATCTACCAGTTGAATTAAGAATAGTATTAAATTGCGAAGCAGTCAGAAAAGAAAGCATATTGTTAAAGCCATCAATAATACAATTACTGTACCCATTATTAATATGATCAATAAGTTTAGTAATATTGAGATCACCAATGATGATGAAATTATGATTTAGTATTGGAGGAAAAGATTCAAAGAATTCAAAAATATAGTTTTGTTGTTCCAAAGAAATAGGAGATGGAGAGTATAAAACAAATATATAGAAAGGGGTAATGGAATTGAGAATGACTTTAACACATATGATATCCGAAGTTAAGTTAGGATGAAGGTTAATTTGAACAAGATTAGATTTAAATGAATTGTGAATAGCACATAAAACACCACCGCCCCGTTTTTTACCACCAGCGAATGAATCTCTGTCCTTCCTATACACATTATAGGAGTCTGTGAATAATTCTGAATTATATACCGAGTTATTAAGCCATGTTTCGCTTAAAGCAACTATTGGAAAATTTAAAGCAGCGTGATTATTAAAAAAAGTGTCTAGTTTAGTATTTAGTCCTCTAACATTCTGATAGTAAATGCTCATTGAGTATATTAAATATTGTAAAATGTAAATTCGGTAGTTAAATATAAACGTTGTAGAATATTCAATTAAAATATCTTACAAAAATTGTGAAGGTTAGAGAAATACTCAGTAAGAACAGCTGAATACAAACTTAAGTATGTAATTAAATTAATTTGTACAATGCAAATACACGTTTGAGAACAGAAACAAAATTTATTTTGAGACAAATCAGATGTTTGTAAAAATATATATATCGTTTAGCGAGATTAAAGAAATGAATTATCAAAGTAGTGATATATGAAAATATTAGAAATCAAACAGTTACAAAAATAATGAAAAAGTTGTCATCCGTGAATAAGCAGTAGAGACTTAGTTTTGAACAGTAGCAACATCAGCATGTGTAATCTTTTTTATTGAACCACTAATTTTTGTAAAAATTACACCATCACTAGACCACACGTTTTTAAAACCGAACTTTCTAGAAGCTGCATTTAATAGTTCAAGTCTATTTCTAGTTAAGTCCTCTTTAATCGATATATTTGTGCCTCTGAGCTCTTTCCTATTGCGAAGCACTAAAGACCTAGTCTTATAAGAAATAAACTTGACGATAATAGGACGGGGTTTAGAGGGTGATGAAGTAGATGAAGATGAAGGCTTCTTTTTACCTGTTCGGTGACAGCGGTCAATCGAATCGGCTTCAATGTTGACAGACAGTTTGTCTTTAAATATTTTGCAAACAACATCTTCAGTGTTCTCAGTTGCAAGTTCGGGAACTCCAAAAACACGAATGCAATTACGACGAGAATATTGCTCCTGCTGGTCAAGTTTCTCCTCAAGGTCTGCAATAATGGCCTTGTAGAAGGACGCCTGTTCTTCTAGGCGCTGATTGATTCGGAGGGTCATACCATCAACGATTGACGTGATAAACTTATCATCGTTGAGGATGGACGCGACTACTTCCTTTACTTTATCAAGCTATTCCAAGCTTTTTCAAGCCTTTTCAAGCTTTTTCAAGCTTTCAAGCTTTGTAAATGCTCATGCGCGAACTTATTTACGCACGCACATAATATGGATAGTTTTATTTCATGTCATTTATTTGTACAGTATATTAAGTAATATAAAGGTACTGATATGTGAAATTAAACTATTAGTTCAGTATCAAGATTTGAATATTGATATTCGATGTGAAATTAATACCGATATATCCGATATATCGATATATAAATGTTTTGTAATACCATTGTACCATGTTTAGTTTTACATAAATTCATTCTGGTAATACTGAAGAATAACTATGTGTAAAGATGAAATAAGACGGTAAAATATGACAATATTGATATGAACATTTAATTGAATTTTATATTTGACAGTAAACGATCAACATAATTTATTATTTTTTATTAAAATTATAATCGTATACATAGATAAATATTTTTCTAATAACGACAAATAAAAATATTTCACAAATTTTAATGTTTATTGATATTTAGCATTTTATTTTCGAGTTTTAACCCTGCAATTTTTATGTTACTTTTATAAATTTTATTTACTCCATTCATTCATTATAGGTTTATGTTTATACATTAGTTTGACTTTATTGTATTTTGGTAACATGACGAAATAACCTTCTAATAAACTGTTAAAACTCGTTCATACTCATTTCGCATAATTAAAAAAAACTCAAGATCCCGGATTACGACTTACGGTAGACCAGTGTTTAAATACATATTTTTGGAATTTCATAATGGAATGTAACGGTCAACCTATTTCTTTTACTTCAAATACATCTGGTAATCATAAAACCCTATACAGATGGGAATTTCCTTGAAATACTCACTCTTTCTTTTGTTGTCTATTTTAAACCCACAGACAAAATCAGTTTATTAGGGGTAGATTAGGGATTTTGCTATGAAATGTATTGAAATATATGCTTATAAACAGAAACTTTCTCTTTCCTACGATTTGGAAATAGTAGAATAACAAAGCATTGTAAATTCTTTGCTACCAAAAATATGACTTAACATTTGTGAACTATTTAACAAAATATAACTATAATATTTATCATAATCATCATACGCAGTCTTTCACACAAATTATTTTTCGGTGTTAAGTGAATAAAAGTACAATAAAGTTCATTATGATGGAGACACTTGGTTAAATTAAGATATTTAAAAATATTACTTGACATGTTTCACAAGATCTCAGTCTCTCAACCAGCCTCTCATCTGTTCGGTTAGCCTTACTGCCTCCTAGACGCGTCAGAACACCACTTTGTAGAGCTCCAATAAGAGCGAAACGCGTCTGTGGTTCTGGTTGAGTGACCCAGTCTCTGATATATGACTGAGAGGTTGATTCTGCGACTGAAATCTTATGAAACATGTCAAGGGATGTTTTTAAATATCTTAAGTGATATTATTCCTTTCATTCTGAACCAAATGATCAATTTGTAGCATTACAATGGTCATAAATATTTAATATTTGTTGATGTTTGTTGTTAGGTAGGTGTTTAAAATTAAGTACAATGAGATAAATTTAAAAAGTTTATTTTATTAAAGATTTATGTTTATAATTTATTCCAGTTACGTAATGATTTAATTAATTAGATTTTATTCAAAGTACTTTTAACTTAATAAATATTTAATAAAAATATTGAATATTTCTATATGTAATGATTGATATTTGCAATAAATTTTGTGTTGTACTTATACACATTTCTTCGTATTTTATATTAATACGAGATTAAATAACAAAATTGATCTTTGGACATTGACAATGTATAAAATTACACAAAACAAATATCGCCACCTTCAATGTACTCTCCTCCCCGAACCCTATACCGCCCAATGCGAATATTCCATTGTTGGAAGCAATACCTGCAGGCCTTTTTTGTTAGGTTGTCCATAAGCTCTGCCGCTTTTCTATAGCTACATCGCGGCCCCGAATTTGGTGTACGGTGATGTACCAACACGGTGATTTTGTATTTCGTCAAAATTGTCTTGCCGACAGGGCGTTTTGTTCCGGCGCGTTGTCTTCGTGGAGAATCCATCACATTTCAGCCCTTTTTCTTCTCACCCGTGCATGAAGGGTTATCAAAACCTTCTTGTAATATGCTTGGTTAACGAAATGCCCCTCAGGCACCCAGTCCTTGTGAACAATCACTCGCATTTCGAAAAAACAATGTCAGTGCACGGCCGAAGCGCTAATCGTCTCCGATCTCTTTTCTTCCTTCTTTAAATCTTCTAAATTGCTCGAAAACTATCACCATAAACATTCTTCAACAATTCGTACATTTCTGCAGCGGATTTTTTAATTTTCACACAGAATTTCGTATTGAGACTAACATAATTCCGACGGAGTACGGGAAAGTAGTTAATTTCAATCAAAGGCTACTACTGAACGGTTTGCCTAATTATCATGAATGGAGGGAAGATGACAAATTAATATGACATAGCCTGCAATGTTACCAAATTTACAGGGAAGCCGGAAAAATAAAAATCTCGTTATTTTATTGCTACACCTTATACTACTTGCAATGTTATTATTATTTGAGTAGACAGTGTTTAATAATAATCCTCTTTACAAATTTTGTAAACTAAATAAACTGGCAGGTAGTGAAGCTGGTCCTTTTCGGAACCCCAATTCTTAGAAGTTTGCAAATTACGGTCTTGTCGGACTCCACAATAATTTTATGAAAAGCTTGAAAAAGCTTGTTTTCAAGCCAAGCTACTTGACAGTCAAAGGCTTGGCTTGGCTTGAAAATTCAAGCTTTTTTTAATGGTAGGCTTGGTTTGGCTTGGGCTTGATAAAACAGAAGCTTGGCTTGGCTTGAAAAATCAAGCTTTTTTGAAAGACAGGCTTGGTTTGATTTTTCAAGCTTTTTCAAACCAAGCCAAGCCAAGCTTTCAAGCTTCAAGCCAAGCCCGTGAATCTCTACCTATACTATAAAGTAAGTAATAAGTTTTAGATAATAGTAATATATATATATATATATATATATATATATATATATATATATATATATATATATATATATATATTGTATTTATGCAATCAATGAAATAAATTTTAATTTTTACGTTACTATTGTTTTTAATTAAATTACCAAAAACACATCTAATCTATAAGAATTTATAATAAAATTTGTTTTGATGAACTAATAGCTATTGTGAAATAAAACACAGGTATGTACATAAAATTAATTTATTTTTTATAATATATTATTACATACATACATTAAAAGTAGCTTATAAAATAACAATTATAAATTACATTCAAAACAGTTAATTTTCATTGGATATCTTCCTCCAACCTGGTCGTTGGATATGTTGTCATTGTTGTGTTCAAAACAGCATTGATATTTTTGAAACTCTTTGTCCATTCTCCATGACTCAGGAAACCTGTACCACAAACTTTCGATTTCTCGTGCTGCGAAAATCATTACAAATTCTTTGGACAATTCAGCAATTTCCTCCTCTGACATTAAATGAAGCACATGTTGCTCGTGAAATAACTTTAATGAATTAAACTCATTAAAGCGATTAATAAACCATTTTTTTAACATTTGAATATTTTTTAAAGCACATATATTATGAAAATTACAATAAACGTTAAATTGTGTTTTATTTAAATCTTTTAATGGTGGACAACCCAACATTTCTAAATTTTTAATTTTTGTTGAGGAATTTTCAAAAGTATTAATAATATCTTCCAACCAACAAATTTTTTCAGTTCCTTTTACATAAATTTTCTCAACATTATCCAGCATTAATTTTATTACATCCTTTATTTTATTATATGGTGTATTACCATCATGCCAATTCAAATTATGATGATTTTTGGTTAACCATAATATATTTCTCTTACTTTTAAAATCTAATTCATCCCAGGAAAACGGTGGCTCAAAAATTTTGTGTTCATAAATATTATTTTTTATATTTATATAAGCAATTTCTTTAAAAATAAATGTTTTAACATTGTTTGTAAAAATATAAAATCCTTGTAGGTCGACTATTATAGTATTCATTTTAATGAATGTGTAACCAACAAGACTAATGAATGTATGAATTGAATGTATACATACATCCTTTATATACATTCGACCCCCATCCTTTAACCAATCATATAGCGGTATTTGTTAGAGTACATTTTCTTTAGAAATCCAGCTGTTATGTGTGTTATTAAACCCTAACCATTTAACATAAACTTGATTGCCCTTCCGCTTAAGTATTTTTTCAACAAGATATACATCAGGATACTTAACTTTTTGTAACTCATATTCATAAAATCCACCTTTTATGTTTTGACCAAATTGATCCTTAAGAATATAAGTTACAGGATTTGTGAATTTTACTTGATCAATAGTAAAAATTTCATTAGACCAATTAGGTGTATAACCTTTAGTAAATACCCCTCTATATTTACTAATACGAACAAAATCACCTACTTTAAATTTTGCTCTCCCAACCATTTTTATTTTGCTGTAAACAGTATTAAGAAGTAACTTTTCATTCTTCTTACTTACGTTAGTAGGTTTTATATTAATAGTTGTGTGTTTTGTATTATTATAATCTTCTGTAAGTTTAGGTAATAAAATTAACCATTTATATGTACCTTGTATGCTAAATCTCCTCCACATAAGTGATTTTAAAGTACGGTTCACTCGTTCAACCACTGAGGCTTTTTTAGTGCTATAAGTTGAATAGTGATTAATATTATACTTTTTCATTAAACTTTGAAAATGTTGATTATAAAATTCTTTTCCGAGATCAGTTTGTAAATTGTGTGGAATACGATTACTTTCAGTAAATATGCTTTTCATAGCTTGTGAAATATCTGAACCTGTTTTACTTTTTACTGGTCTGGTCCACAAATATTTAGAAAATACGTCAATTACAACTAAAATATATCGATAGCCTTTATTCATCTTTACAAAAGGGATCATTTCAACTAAATCTACTTGGAATAAGTCATCTAATCCCTTTACAATTACTCGTCTTCTAGGGAAATTTAACCGTACAGACTTATGCAACTCGTTAACAATTTCACTTTTAATTTTCGACATAGTAAACAGATGTTTCAAGTAAAATTTCCATATATAACTCAGTAGTTTTTAAACTTATAGGACTCGGATATATTACTAATTTATCCCCCTTTACAAGATTTTTTTTAACTAATATAGAGACACGGGGTTCATCATTAATTCGATAGTTTAGGTGTTCCTTTGGATTATTTAAATTAATTTGAATTACTTTACCTGTGCAAGGTAACTTATAAAAAGATAAATCAGGACTGTTTATTATATTATAAGTATTACCATGTAATTTTAATAATAAATTAATAATAATATTTGTTTTCAAATTATTTTTTACTTTAGACAATTCTACTTGTAAATTTGCTTCAAGTCTGTTAATTTTGTTTGTAAAATGTAATTTTAATTCTCGAATTTGCTTTGAAGCATGAGGAAATACTTTACTAATATATCTTTTAGTTTTATGGTGCTCGATATGACGTCCAAACTTGTCAAGTGTCATTATCGAACTGTCGCTATTCTATAACTCCAGCTTCTTTTAACTCCTCAATTATAGATATAATTTCATTATTGTGACCTGTATGACCTGCATCATGTGATGCAATTAAAAGACGCAACCGATCAACCAATTCATTAATATTATCCCAGTGTATATATTCCACTCGTTTCCTAGTTAATTTTTTTAAATAATTTCCGCCTGACATAGAACTTGGTCTTTTAGAAATTGAACTTAATTTTCTAGAAACTGGAATAACTTTCCTCTGAGGGTCTAACATTGGGGCAATAATGGAAGTATATTTCTGAGACCTTGTTCCTGAAAATTGCTCGCTGCCACTATAATTTCGACGGGCAGCATTCGTTCTTCTAACAATATCAACATAATTTTTACGATCAGTTTCAGTATACCCCAATGGTTGCTTTTTAAATAAGAGCTCATACAAGCCCGGTGTACCAACGTACTTTAGATCTTTTACAACTATATCCTTACCTACAATTTTTAACTCGGAATCACCTATAAAAAATTTATCACTATCCATATCATGACGCACGCCATATTTGAAATCAAATGAATCCTTGTCATCTGTTACCATCTCTTCAACATATTGTCGGGGTAATGGATCGTACTGGTCTAAATATTCCCGGAATGATGGTTCCAGAGTTAAATTCAAAATATCCTCTCTAGTTATTGATGGGCGGTCTGCAATCATGGATGATTGATTTTCAATAAATACATCATCATCATCTCCACCCTCGTCAGTTGATTCTGCCACCACACTTGTTTCTAAAAATTTAGGACCTAATAAAGTTTTATTTTTCTCAGATATTTCCTCCTTCTCTTTTATTTCTTCTTTCGGTTCAGTTTTAACTTCTTCTTTTATATTGACCATTGGTAAATTAACTGCAATATCTTTTAGAGACTTGATTATTGGTTTATATTGTGATTCTAACTCAATTTTCCTATGTAGTGCACCAAGCTTAAGATTTTTAAGCTTTTGCTTGATAATATTCCAGGTATTGATTATATCTTTAGTTAATTTTTCACTCATATTGATATAAAATAAAGACAAGGTCAAACCAGATACAGTGAAACAGATTTTGTAACAGGTAATTCATAAACCAGCTTCGAATCAGCTGATATGTTGTTCTGGCAGGTTTAAGGTTACACACCAGTGTTTAGATTAACGGAGCTGTTACTTGTAGAAACAGATAAAAATAGATCGGACAGCAGATACACAGCTGGTAACCAGATAAAAAAACAGATATGATAGTTGTATAAACAACTAAAAACATGAATGACTTAAATTCAATCAGTTCCTGTTTTATTTAACCTGTTCCAGAAGTTTACTGTGAGACAGCTAACGGGCAACTGACGCATCTTAGTTCGTTTCATTGTTATTTATTACAATATACTGATCAAAGCCCAAGCGATATCTACCTCTATTTATCTCGCTTTCTTTGTCAATCACCACAAACTCGTACCTATTACACCAGCAAAATGAACAGAGGTTCTTAAAATTTTCATATGACATATCTGTATTTACGTGATCAGTATAAACATGTTTTAAATTAACATCATCTTGTTTAAATAATATTAACAGGTTAACATTATCCCGTATAAGATGTTTGGGGATTCTGGTATAAGTCTGACATATATATACACAGTCCAACTTCTTGTGCCTACCCATACTGAAGTATTCCCTAATAATATCTTGATTATGGCACGCTACGTCATCGAAAATTATCACCGAATTACATTTCGCATCCGCAGGTTTTTCTATTGCAGCATTGTTGTCATATGCAAAATAACCTATTTCTTTAATTGGTTCCAGTAATTTTTTCAAGTACACATATTTTGATTGAAACAAAGATTTAGAATAAACATATATGTTTTCAAAACGCAAACCGTTTACATGTTCTAATAATGCAATCATAACGTTTGTTTTGCCACATCCAGAGGGGCCAGCTATAATGCATCTTACTATATTTGGCAGCAGTATGCTATGTCTTCGTCCTTTTTTATGAATTTCAAAATCATAATTTTTCACTTCAAGATTTTTATCCTGTTTAATAACCTGCATACTATAAATTGCGCTGTGAAAGTGACACGAAGACAGTTTGTCACCGACTGTTGAATGAGTAAGACGTGTGTCTGTTAAATAGTCATGATGAAAGTTCCAAAAACATCTGCTCCGAGTTTACCATTTCGTAATGCTGTTAGTCGCGCGCGAAAAGCTATAAAATCTGGGGGCACTGGTTCGGATATAAATAAATCAGCCAAAATTGCTTTGCGCACAATTAAAAGAATTAAAAGAAAAATTAAGAGTCCTCGTGTTATATCTGTACCGAAAACAGGTGGATTTCTCCCACTGATACCGATCTTCGCAGGTTTAAGTGCTCTCGGTGCATTAGGAGGCGGAGCCGCAGGTATAGCCAAAGCAGTTACTGATGCCCGGTCCGCCACTGAGCAATTAAAAGAATCCAAGCGACACAATAAAATGATGGAGGCTATTGCTATGGGGAAGGGTCTATACCTGAAGCCATACCGGAAGGGGCTGGGCTTGTATTTAAATCAGTCAAAAAACTCCCATTAAAATTACCATCGCGGGCACTAAGTAACGTCGATCTTTTAAAATATGCTAAACTATTAAAAATCCCATATTTTAGAGGAGTTTTTATGAGAAATAATTTACCCAAGAAAATAAATCAAAAAGAAAGTGCAATTGTTAATTTAGATAAGAGTGATGGTATGGGATCACACTGGGTCGCATATAAAAAACGTTATAGTTTGACAGTTTTGGAAATCTGGTGCCACCGACAGAACTAGTTAATTATTTTGGTGACAATTGTTCAGTACATTATAATTACAAGAGATACCAATCTTACAACAGCATAAAATGTGGCCATTTATGTTTATCATTTCTATACGAACAAGTTTAGAAATCGTTTAGTCTTAAATGAGCCACCATGTCATGCGCATTTAATTTGTCTGGTGACAATCCTATTATTAATCGAACTTTTCATCCACCGATTGTGCTAGAAGAGAATTCAAATTATGTTCTCGGCTTAATTAACTTTGAAGTTTTTAATTCAATACCAAATATTGATGAAAAAAATAATAAGTTTTATTTTGATAATTCTATAATTATTATACCAGTTGGTTCATATGAAATTGAAGACATTAACAAGTACATAAATAGTAAACTGGACGCCAATACTCAATTAGAAATTGTAGCAAATAATAATACTCTAAAATGTGAAATTAAAAGTAATAAGGAAATAAATTTTGAGCCAAATGATTCGCTCGGTAATTTGTTAGGTTTTAACCAACGAAAATTAGAAGCTAATAAGTTACATGAATCTGATAATCCCGTATCTATTATTAAAGTAAATGCAATATGTATTGAGTGTAGCATAACCACAAGTTCTTATTCAAATACTAAAAATGTTCATATTCTTCATCAATTTTCCCCGCGCGTCCCTGCAGGATTTCAAATTATAGAAATTCCAAATCAAATTATTTATCTACCAATCAACACGCATGTAATAAGTCAGGTAACCCTTAAAATAGTAGATCAAGATGGAAATTTAATCAATTTCAGAGGGGAACTGATAACAGTAAGACTGCACCTTAAAAAACAAAATGGGGATTAACTTTAATCGCTCCGCCTGCAAACATATAAGTGGACCACGAGATTCTAATAGCTTCATTAATAAGAAGGCAGTTGGAGAGTTAACACCTCTCAATTATCAGTTTCTCAAGTCGCTTGGTTTTAAAGTACGATCACGATCTGGATAAATCTGAGAAAAGAATTAGAGCTTTTATTATTTGGATAAGAATTCAGTATAAGAAATCAAAAAATTTTATTTTGTGTATTCATCATAATGAATGTTAACATATTAAACGTCTCTGAAAAAGCTCTATTCGATGACTCTATCAGTCATGCGGAGAAACACACTCATCAGCCATACGCTTCTACGACTTTGAACAATAATGATGAAATTCGCATTCCTATTCAACAACAAGACCTTTACACCCTTCCATGGAACAGTTTGCTTTATATCGAGGGCAGACTTCTTACACATGATAATAAAGTGTCGAAAACAGCTAAATTAGTCAACAATGCATTTACATTTTTATTTAGTGAAATTCGATATGAAATTGGGGGCATAGTAATAGATAGAGTTCGAAATCCTGGTTTGACTTCAACAATGAAGGCTTATATCTCTTATAACACAAATGAGAGCAAACGGCTACAAATTGCCGGTTGGTCACCTTTGACTGATAATACAAAACAGATAATTGATAATCAGGGTAACTTTAATGTATGTATTCCACTAAATATGCTTTTGGGATTCTGTGAAGATTTTAAAAAAATTATCTTAAATATACAACAAGAATTAGTCCTAATACGAAGTAGTACTGATATGAATGCGATTGAAAATAGTGCTGCAGATGAAAATATGAAAATTGAATTAAGTAAAGTTCATTGGAAGATTCCACATATATCAGTAGCCGATTCAGAAAGACTGATGCTTATGAAATACATGGAAAGAAGTGTTAATTTGGAGATTGCATTTCGCAGCTGGGAGCTTCATGAATATCCACTGCTACAAAAAACTCAACGACATACCTGGCCAATTAAAACAACAACTCAGTTAGAAACACCACGTTATGTCATCGTAGGATTTCAGACTGATCGTAAAAATAAAAGAGATAAAGATATAAGTAAATTTGATCATTGTAATTTAACTAATATTAAGTTGTATTTAAATTCTGATATGTTTCCATATGATAGCCTTAATTTAAACTTTAAGAATAATCATTGGGCTATGTTGTATGAAATGTACACTCAGTTTCAATTATCATATTATGAGCGAGCATGTGAACCTATATTCGCACCTCATGAATTTAAGAATATAGCACCGTTGGCAGTCATAGATTGTTCACATCAGAGTGAGACATTAAAATCAGGTAATGTTGATATTAGATTGGAATTTGAAACAAATGAAAATGTACCTGAAAATACAGCCGCCTATTGTTTAATTATACATGATAGAATAATTAATTATAATCCTCTAACTAATTTTGTAAGTCAAATGTAATGTACACTGTATTTTTTTATTGTAAAATAAACATTTTATTTTTATTTTTCGAGTTTTAATTAAAAATCATTATTAACCAACGCGCATGTGTGTTAAAGTGCGACTCTGTGTGTAAAGGTACTTAAATACAAATAAGTGGCCCGCATATGTCATTCATTCATTCATCGGCTTGCGATGGTGACTGTTGCTGAGTTAAGCACAACAGCATTAAAGACACTTGTGGATGGACTAAAAATTGTAAAAACACGAAATGAATGTGTTCAATGGTTGAAACATGTAAACAAATTTATTTTATTAATAAACAGGGCTATAAAACAAAATGGGAATAATAACGGTAATTTATTCCAGTTAGAGTCAAATTTGTGCTTATTCAAATGTTATCGCGAAAAATTAAAACAAATAAAACGCGGTTTTCATGGTGCCGGATTTCATATACAATCTAAAAAATTAATTTGGCAAGATTTAGAATCGTGTTTCGACTCTAGAATATGTACAGGAATTATAATCAATTTAAATTATAAAGATCCGTTATTATTTTTAAATAAAAGCTTTCGAATTTTCTCAAATAAAATTAAAAAAGCTTTGAAATTATCAAATCTAAAAGTCAATTTTCTATTCAGTGCTAATTTTATATTACCTAAAACAAGTTCAGTTGAAACGAAATCTTTTAATACGGCTAATAGCATCATAAACAAAACGACAAATTTAAGAGAATGGTATCGTGAAAATATTGATAAAATAATGAAGAAACTATCAGAGTTTCAAGAAAGAGATTCTGGTTGGAGTATGGTTGAAATATTAAGTTTAAAAATTAATATAAATAATTATACACCTATTCTAGGTGGATTATATATAGAATTACCTGTTGATATTAAACGTAAGCAAGCAATAATTAATGTAAAAAATTATGATGTTTACTGTTTTCTGTGGGCCGTAGTTTCTGCACTGTATCCTGCGGATAAAAATGTAGATCGTGTATCATCTTACCCACATTTTAGTAAAGTATTAAAATATGATGGTATTAATTTCCCAATGCAGTTAAAAGATATCTCAAAATTTGAAGTTATGAATAACTTATCTGTTAATGTTTACACTTTAGAAAAATATGGTAAAAAGAAAAATCAAATTGTGCCAATATATTTATCTAAATTAGATGGTAATAAATTCATTCACTTATTAGTAATTCATTCAAATACCAGTGAGTCGGATGATGATAATATAGAAATTGACAACGATGTAATTAAAGCAATTAAAAATGGCACAAATTATCATTATATGTGGATTAAGAATTTATCTAGACTTGTAAGTAAACAAATTTCCAATTATAATGGTAAACTATTTTTGTGTGATAGATGTTTAAATCATTTTGCCTCACAATTGGCTTTTAGCAAACATATACGTGATTGTAAATTATTAAATAAATGTCGAATTGAGTTACCTAGTGAGGAAAGTAAATATTTAAAATTTAAAAATTTTCATTACCAAGACAGGGTTCCATTTGTCATATACGCTGACTTAGAATCTATTTTATTAAAAACTAATAAAATTCAACGAGGAAATTCAATTAAAACTCACACACATATCCCGAGTAGTATTGCATATTATTTAAAATGTTCATATAATGACTCATTATCATATTTTAAATTAAATAGAGGGCAAAATTGTATTAATTGGTTTATGGATGAACTTTATTTAATTGCACACTTTATTAATGAAAAATTTCAAACTCCTGTACCTATTAATATTACAAAAGAACAAGAACTTGCTTATTTAAATACTACAATCTGTCATATATGTAAAAATGAATTTACATCGTTTGATATAAAAGTTCACGACCATAATCACTTTACGGGTGCTTTTCGTGGAGCAGCGCATCAGGCTTGCAATTTAAATTTTAAAAAGACGCATAGTATACCAGTTGTGTTCCATAATTTAAGTAATTATGATGGGCACTTTATTATAAAAGCCATCGCTAAAAGTTTTCCCGGACATGTCTCTCTGCTTCCTATTAATAAAGAGCGATACATTTCATTTACTAAATATGTGAAAGATACTAAAATTAATTTTCGATTTATTGATTCATTCCGATTTATGGCTAGTAGTATTGATAAATTATCGTCATATTTAAAAGACCATGAAAAAGTAATAACACAAAATTTTTGTAAAGATATAAACAAATTTAAATTATTAACAAGAAAAGGAGTTTTCCCCTACGAATATGTTGATAGTTGGGATAAATTTGAAGAACTTTGTTTGCCTAATCATAGACACTTTTATAGTACTTTGAAAAATGAAAATATCAGTAATGAAGATTACGCTCACGCAAAAAACGTTTGGGAATCTTTCAAATTGAAAAAATTAGGGGAATACTCAGATTTATATCTTGCAACAGATGTTCATTTGTTAGCCGATATATTTGAAAATTTTCGTATAAATTGTTTTGAAACATATAAATTAGATGCTCTTCACTATTTTACTGCCCCGGGTTTGGCGTTTGACGCGATGTTGAAATATACAAATGTAACTTTGGAACTATTAACAGATATAGAAAAACTATTATTCATAGAAAATGCTGTAAAAGGAGGACTTGTGCAGTGCAGTAAACGTTATGCAAAAGCCAATAATAAGTTTATGAATGAATTATACAATTCTGAAGATGAGGAATCTTATCTTATGTATTTTGATATAAATAACTTGTATGGGGCTGCAATGAGTCATTATTTACCTTATGGGGAATTTAGTTGGGTTAATGAATCCGAATTTTACAATATTAATTTAATGAATATTTCAGAAAATTCTGAGACCGGTTACATATTTGAGGTTGACTTGAATTATCCAAAATCGTTACATGAATTACATAAAGATTTGCCTCTATGTCCTGAAAACTTCACTCCACCCACATCGAAAAAATCAAAATTAATTGCAAATTTATATAATAAAAAGAACTATATTATTCATTATCAAAATTTAAAACAATGTCTATGTTTAGGATTACAAATAACACATATTCATAGAATTCTCAAATTTAAACAAAGTCCATGGTTAAAGTCTTATATTAATTTAAATACTGAATTAAGAAAAAAGTCTAATAATGAATTTCAAAAAAATTATTTTAAACTCATGAACAACGCAGTTTTTGGAAAAACTATGGAAAATGTCAGGAAACATAAAGATGTAAAATTGGTAACTCATTGGGAAGGCCGACATGGAGCAAAAAATCTTATAGCTAAACCGAATTTTCACAGCTGTACAATAATTGATAATGACATTATACTTGTAGAAATGAGTAAAAAATCTGTGTTTTTTAATAAACCTATATATGTTGGATTTTCTATTTTAGATATTTCAAAAACATATATTTATGATTTTCATTATAATTACATAAAATTTAGTTTAGGTCAAAATGCTGAGCTTTGTTATACTGATACTGATAGTTTAATTTACTACTTTAAAAATATTAATATTTATGAAATTATGAAAAAAGATATTCACAAATTTGATACCTCTGATTACCCTATAAATAATTTTTATAATATACCTTTGGTTAATAAGAAAGTAATTGGTTTAATGAAAGATGAAAACAATGGCAAAATTATGACCGAGTTTATTGGACTACGAGCGAAAATGTATGCTTATAAAACTATGTCTGTTAATCAGCATGTGGTAAGTATGAAAGCTAAAGGTGTTACCAAAGCCTCTATGAAAACTATAAGTTTTGAAGATTATTACAACTGCCTGTTTAACAATACGTCTGTAGTAAAATCTCAAACCTTAATTAGGTCTAAAGAGCATAATGTATATACAATAAAACCAAATAAATTAGCGTTGAGTGCTTATGATGACAAAAGAATTATTAACTATATTTTTTCAGATACCTACCCCCATGGCTATAGTTTTACTACATAAGTACTAATATAAGTTTGTAGTTTTAATATTTTATGTGATGACCTGTAAAAATATATTTTTTGCAATAAATGTATATAACAAAGACTTATCTTATTTTTAAAACCTTCACAATCCATTTCTTTCAGATATATTCCCCAGGTGTGATTCATCACTAGCAGGTGTTCCAACATAAATGTGCTGACCTAAGGAATGCACATGTCACAAATTAGCACATTTTATATGGTTTGCATTACGCCACACACCTGTCACAGACGCGTGGCACTATGACTCACCCGCACGTGTTCACGTATAAGTACGTTGCCCTATGGAATGCATATGTCCACCCTTGCACATAACACAGCACCAAAGCGATGACCTGCACGCGTGGCAAAGTCACACACCTGCCATTTACGCGTGGTATCCATCACCCTCAGGTGTTCAAAAATAACCTAAGAAATGCATATGACTCATCACCCCGCACGTGTTCAAACATAAGTGTATTAACCTAAAGAACGCACGTGCAATTCACATACCAGAGCATCAGAGCAGTGACCTGCACCCCAGGTGATTGTATAACTCACCCTCCCCCAGGTGGTCACCCAAGAGTGCACTGACCTAGGTTAATAACACACCTGTACAATGCCTCAAACCCAGGTGTCACTTATGACGTCATCAATGGCCCCCTCTGACACCCTCTAGCCCCACCTCACCCCCTAGAGCACCCACATTTGAGCCCGTACTCTTATGACTATACTACTGATGACATTCTCATAGCCAGTCTTTCAGAAGAAGAACATATTCAACACCTTCAATTACTTTTCGACAGATTACAACAATACGGTATCATTATTAACCTCGAAAAATGCCAATTCGGTTTACCTCAAATAGAATTCCTAGGTCACTAAATTAGCAAAAACGGCATAATGCCTTCACCATCAAAAGTTGAAGCAATTCAAACATTTCCCATATCAACCAAACAAAAACAGTTACGCGAATTTTTAGGCCTCATTAATTTTTATCACAGATTCATTCCAAATTGCGCGACTATTCTAGAACCCCTCAACAAATTGATAGAAAACAAACACCAAAAACTAAACATTTATCACTTAATCAAACACAATTGACAGCTATCAAAAACATCAAAAACGCATTGATCTATTTAGCTACTTTATCAACCCCAAAACCTTACACACCAACTAGCAACAACAACAGTCGTACAACAATTTAAAAATGACGAATGGAAACCGTTAGCTTTTTTTTTCACAAACTTTCACACCAACTGAACAAAAAAAATATAGTACTTTTAGCCGAGAATTATATGCTATTTACTTAGCAATTAAGAAATTCCGTTATTATGTTGAAGGGCAAAAATTTTTTATTTTAACAGACCATAAACCACTAACATATTCCTTTAACAAAAATTCTTCCACACTCTCACCAAGAGAAATACGTCATTTAAATTTCATCGCTCAATTCACTACAGATATACGACAAAAAAAGGTAAATTTAACAACGCTGTAGACGCATTATCACGCAATCAAACATCATCAATTAACAACACTTTTACAAGAAACAGAAATAATATATGTTTCTCTTACACTTTCTCAAGTGACATCATTAATAGAGTCTCGGAAGTTAGAGACTTAGGAATTATTTTTGACAAAAAGCTTATATTTGACATTCATATAGATAACATTATAAAAAAAGCATTTAAAATGTTAGGTTTCCTAATCAGATCTTGTAGACAGTTTAAAAATCCCAGAACTACAAAAATATTGTATTATTCATTAGTACGCAGTCAGTTAGAGTTTTCGTCAGTTTGTTGGTCACCTCAATATGCAGTCCATATAAATAGAATTGAGCGTATTCAGGAAAAATTTTGTAGATTTTTTAGATATTAATTTACTAATCATGAATTATCTCTTCTTACATTAGAAAAGCGCCGTACTATAATTGATCTAGTTTATCTTTATACAATTTTTAATAATAAAATTAATTGTCCTGACTTACTACATCCCTTGGGACTTCGTATACCAACTTATACCACAAGGGTAGTTGATCTTTTTTGTTTGGGATTTAGTAGAACTAATGCTGCCTTTAATTCTCCGTTAAATAGACTTCCATTTTTATACAATAAATATTTGTTGCACAACAACCAAATAGATATATTCAATAGTACCTTAACAAGCTACAAAAAACAAGTAACAGATGCAGTAAATTTCTTTAGTTAACTTAGTTTGTTAATCTCTGTAGTCTTAGTATATAATTTCTTTTTATGACTGTAATTTTTAACAATTTAATTTACTAATACGTGAATAATTACAAATTAGATAAAGAAATCGATTATATAATCAAAAATAAAAATACATCCATTCGGCTTAAAAAATTAAATTCCCAAATACAAATTTACATCTTTTCTGCGACACATCTTCAAACAAACTTAGACCTTTATACCTAACCCCTTCCGAAAATCAGTTTTCGAACAATTCCACAACCTGTCATACCCGGGGATTAGAGCAACACACAAACTCATATCATCTAAATTAATTTGGCCAAATATGCACACTGATATTAAACAATGGACACAACAATGCAATAAATGTCAATCTTTGCAAAATAACTAAACATACAAAATCCCCAATGCACACATTCCAATTACTTTCTATTCGTTTCGACTTTATACATTCAGACATTATCGGGCCATTACCAACTTCTCGAGAGTTCCGCTATGTACTCACTATCATAGGCAGATTTACAAGATGGCCAGAAGCAATACCACTACCAGATGTCAAAATAAAAACAATAGCAAAAGCATTTATAGGGGGCTGGGTATCTCGATTCGGAGTACCATCAAAAATTACAACAGATCGCGGAAAACAATTTGAGTCAACATTTTTTAAAGAGCTATTAACCTTAATAGACTGCAGTAAAACAAGAACTACTTCCTATCATCCTGAATCAAATGGGATCATAGAAAGGTTTAATAAACAATTGAAAACATCTTTAAAAACCTGTAATTACCCCGATGAGTGGCATGATAACCTCCCAGTAGTTTTATTAGGAATCCGTACTACTATCAAAGAAGATATTCAATGTAGTTGCGCCGAATTGGTGTATGGAACACAATTACGATTAGCAGGTGAAATAAAACACAGGAACTCCGAAAATTACATAGATGTAACGGGGTCAGCCGCTATAAGATGTAAAATAAACGTTGGGACAGATAAATTGTAAAACTTATAAAAATATTTATTTGAACTAAACTGATTTGCTTCTCACTTCATGTAATGACAAGGAAAAACTGATTGTTTTATTTTTCATTTTGTCGCTAAGTTAACTCCTGAAAAAAAGCATAACAATAGTCTAGGGCGACGTTACAAATTTAAGTGACAATGGTAGCTTGATCACTACATTAGCCTCCCCCTCCCCAGACAAAAGGAAAAATAAAAAACCTTACAATGGTTACAAAGGAATGAAATAACAATAGTAAAAACTTAAATAACATTAACTTATTTTTCTTCTAACCTCTCCGTGGTCCAGATATTTTTTCTTTTGGTGCAGAAGGCGTTTGTGTCTGTTTATGTATGTTGTTTTTGGAATGTATTTTTGCTGGTTTAAGTCTGTCTATTGAAATGTTTTGTAATGTGTTGTCTTTTATTATTGTGAAGTATTTGTCTGTTTGTGCTGTTACTTCGTAAGGTCCTGTGTATATAGGGTCTAAAGGTCGTCTGATTGAGTCTGTCCGCACGTAAACGTAGTCTGAATGAAAAAGGTCGGGGTGTATAAAATGAGGTTGGTTTTTTGTATGTCTTGGAGCCGTTGCTTTAATTCCTGGGTGTGATAGGTTGTGGATTTGTTCGAAAACTGACTTTCGGAAGGGGGTAGGTATAAAAGGTCTAAGTTTGTTTGAAGATGTGTCGCAGAAAAAATGTAAATTTGTGTTTGGGAATTTAATTTTTTTAAGTCGAATGGATGTATTTTTATTTTTGATTATATAATCGATTTCTTTATCTAGTTTTTGATGGTGTGCCAAATTGTCGTAGTTGATGTGTTGTATGCTGTTAATTGATGATGTTTGATTGCGTGATAATGCGTCTGCAGCGTTGTTAAATTTACCTTGTATGTGTCGTATATCTGTAGTAAATTGAGAGATGAAATCTAAATGACGTATTTCTCTTGGTGAGAGTGTGGAAGAATTTTTGTTAAATGAATATGTTAGTGGTTTGTGGTCTGTTAAAACGAAAAATTCTTGTCCTTCGACATAGTAACGGAATTTCTTAATTGCCAAGTAAATAGCATATAATTCTCGACTAAAAGTACTATATTTCTTTTCAGTTGGTGTGAAAGTTTGGGAGAAAAAGGCTAAAGGTTTCCATTCGCCATTTTCAAACTGTTGTAGGACTGCGCCCGCGCCAGAATTTGAGGCATCTACCATGATGCTGGTTGGTGTGTTAGGTTTTGGGGTTGTTAAAGTGGTTAGATTAATCAATGCGTTTTTGATATTTTTGACAGCTGTCAATTGTGTTTGATTAAGTGATAAATGTTTAGTTTTTGGTGTTTTGTTGTCTATTAATTTGTTGAGGGGTTCTAGAATAGTCGCGCAATTTGGAATGGGAAAAGTTTGAATTGCTTCAACTTTTGATGGTGAAGGCATAATGCCATTTTTGTTAATTTGGTGACCTAGGAATTCTATTTGAGGTAAACCAAATTGACATTTTTCAAGGTTAATAATGATGCCGTATTGTTGTAATCTGTCGAAAAGTAATTGGAGGTGTTGAATATGTTCTTCTTCTGACTGGCTGGCAATGAGAATGTCATCAATGTACGCAAAACAGAAGTTTAAGTTACGTGTTACTTCATCTATGAGACGTTGGAACGTTTGTGTACTGTTACGTAATCCAAAAGGCATTTTAGTGTATTCGAAAAGGCCGAATGGTGTTGTGATTGCTGTTTTCGAAATTGATGACATTTCCATTGGTATTTGGTGGTAAGCTTTAACTAAATCGATTTTGGAGAATATATTTGCGTTTCCTATGTTGATGGCGAAATCTTGTATGTGTGGTATTGGGTAACGGTCAGGAAGGGTGATTTTGTTAAGTGCTCTATAGTCACCGCAAGGTCGCCAGGTGTTTGGTGACTTTTTTCCTACCATGTGTAAAGCGGATGACCAATTGCTGGAAGATTGACGTATGATGTTTAAATTGAGTAATTTATCGAATTCCTTTTTAGCTGCAGTTAATTTATTTGGTGGTAGGCGGCGCGGCCTACAGAAAACAGGTGAACCGTCTGTAATTATGCGATGAGTGACGTTGTGTTTAATTTTGGAGGTTGATGAGAAAGGATCTGTCAAAGAAGGATATTTTGATAGTAATTGCAAGAATTTATTATTTTGTTCAACTGAGGCTATATATGGGTTTTTTTAAATTGATTGGTGAGTATATAATTTACGATTACTTATATCTATTATAATATTGTATTGTCTCAAAAAATCTGCTCCTAAAATTGCATGTTTGACATTTGCAATAATAAATTCCCACTTGAATTGTCTGTTAAGTCCAATGTCTATAGTTAGAAGTGTGTGACCATAAACGTCAATTTTAGTGTTGTTGATTGCATTAAGAGTCTGTTTTTGTAAGTTATAATGATGTGTATATTTAGGTGGAATGACACTTACCTCTGCACCTGAATCAATCAAAAACTGACAACCAGATAGTATGTCTGTGAGAAAAATAAGTGGACTTTTGACGGAGGGATTAGTTCTGGAATAAGAAAATGAATTATAATTTGTAGATAACAAAAAATTTGTATTGATCATATATTTCTGGAAATTGTTCTTGTGACTGGAGAAATATTTGCAGTCGGGGTAACATTTCTTGGCGGCAGGACCAAAATTGTGATGATACCAGCAGATAGAGTTGTCACGCTCTTGGAGTTGTAGTGGAGGAGTCGCATGCGGTGGCAGCCGGGGCGCAGGTGCTGCTGATGGAGTCCGTATAATTTTTCGTGGATAAACTGAATCATATTGATTTTGAGTCAAAGTGGTGAGTGCTTGTTTAATGTCTAATATATCTGCTTGAATAGTCGTTGGATTGTATGAGTTGACGTTTGAAGTATAAACTTGTGCAGGTCGTGCAATTTCAATCATTTTATCAGCTAAATCTGCTTTTTCTTCAATAGACAATTTTTTTGCTGATATTAACATTTGTTGGATATGCGTTGGCAATTTTTGTAGAAAGAAATGTTCCAGTAGAGTACTGTTTTGATTACTGCTTCCTGCTAGCTGTTTCATTTTTCGTAATAATTGTAATGGCTTGTCGTTGTCCAAATTCGTGATATTTAATAATGTATTTAAATTTTGAAAATTCGTAGGTGTCGTTCTCTTTAATAACTCTGTCTTTGTTGTAGTGTAAGGATCCTTGGTTGGACGGCTCATTATTAAGTCTCTGATTTCACTTGCATGTTCCGGTCGAAGTGACGTAATAAGTGCGTTATATCTGCTAACTTCAGAAGTGATACGTCGAGAATCAAAAATAATTTCGGCTTGTTGGAACCATAGTTCAGGATCTTCGGCCCAGAATTCTGGTAATTTACTTGAAGTAAGTGCTGAAATATTACTTTGATCTTGTTCATTCTTTGTTGGGGCGGAGTCTTCAATGATAGGATTAGGCGGAGCCATGATGTAAGGTTGCGTGAAAAAACTACGGGGTCACCAGTTGTAACGGGGTCAGCCGCTATAAGATGTAAAATAAACGTTGGGACAGATAAATTGTAAAACTTATAAAAATATTTATTTGAACTAAACTGATTTGCTTCTCACTTCATGTAATGACAAGGAAAAACTGGTTGTTTTATTTTTCATTTTGTCGCTAAGTTAACTCCTGAAAAAAAGCATAACAATAGTCTAGGGCGACGTTACAAATTTAAGTGACGATGGTAGCTTGATCGCTACATAGACAATATAGATATTCCACTCTACGTACAAAAGCTAAGAAAATTCTTGGCAACTTTGAAAGCAACAGCCCCAAGACACACAAATACTCGACCTCATTTCATACATCCTGACCTTCTTCATTCAGACTACGTTTACGTTCGGAAAGACGCAATTAGACGACCTTTAGACCCTATATATACAGGTCCTTACGAAGTAACAGCAAAAACAGACAAATACTTTACAATTAAAAAAAAAATATATTACAAAATATTTCAATTGACAGACTTAAACCAGGAAGAATACATTCTAAAACAAACAAACACAAACGCCCTTTACACCTAAATAAATTTTTGGACCACGGAGAGATTAGAAGACACACAATTTAATGTTATTTTAAATTCTATTATTGTTGTTTATATTTCATCATGCTCCATTTGTAACCCTTGTAAAGTTTATTTTTCCTTTTGTCTACATAAAACTAGCAGCAAAATAATTTCAGTTCAAATAAATATTTTATATTTCTACAATTTGAAGTTCCCATCGTTTATTTTACATTTGGTAGCGGCTGATCCCACTCCATATATATATATATATATATATATATATATATATATATATATATATATATATATATATATAGTGACACAAGAGAAAAACGGCTACTTACAGTATCACACACAAGTTGAGCACCGGTAACTCACGGGTTTCGGACGGGAGCTGAGGTCGGGGTTCGAATAAGTTTGTGGTAGATAGTAGCCCAACGGACAAAAATGACCCAGGCCAATGCCTGTGCAAAACTTTGAGTACCACAAATTTACTTTTCGTGGCGCCAACACCTTGAAAAAGGATAAGCCTCGAGAGGTGTACTCGAGAGGAGACACAAGCAAATAAAATGTAATGTTTAATTTAGAAAAGAAATTACAAAATTTTGAATAAAAAACTTTGTAATAAAATATGGCAAAAAATATACCAGAACGGAAGGCAGTACAGAGAGTCTTCTAGCTAACGCTGGTGGAACACTGGGATGGCGGCACTGAGCCCTTGGCCCAGACTTGGAGCAACGGACAGGCGCACCTCCTTCGGGAAGCTCAACAATGACTGTCCTGAATGGAGCAGCAACGACAAAGTAAACCTCGGTCGCTGCGTTCGTCGAAAGTACACCTTATTGTGGGATTTGTCTGCTTCCTGGTAATCAGCCAGTTCGTCGAAGGACAGTATGCTGCTTCTCGGAAGTCGCTGGAGGAGCTTTTCGATGTCCAATGTTCAGCAGGGTTACACTGTCCTGACCAAGGGACAGTCCGACCACCACAGCCGCTAACTTCCCTACAAAAATAACTCCGCTTTGTACACAAGGAGTTACAAAAACACCTGTAGGGTGTGGATACAGTACAATAATCATACTATCAAACTTCAGACTCCTGCACTCCAACCGTAAGTTATACAAGCAAAAAAATGTAATTTAAATTTGCAAAAAGTTAAACAATCTAAAAAAGCTAAAATTTCACAAATGATAAATGAAATAAACAGTACAAAAAACGTCACAAAGTAGGACAAGGGTAAAGGTTTGACTGCAGTCCAAAAGAAAATTTACTTAAAGCGCGTACAAAACTCAAATATCATTTTTTCTGCCAAGACTCGCAACAAATCAAAACAACGGGGCCGTCCCCAAAAACAGATTTGAATCGCGAAGAACAAAATAGGTGCCGAAAAAATAATTCCTCTAAAATAAGACTTGTATCTCTCGCTCAACTAAATTTACTATCCTGATGGTCAAATTTTTCCCGCTGAGGCTCGCAACAAATCAAAACAACGGGGCCATCCCCAAAACAGATTTGTTTCGCAAAAAAGATAAGCGTAGAAAAAGAAATCCGATTTTATAAAAGGAAACAACGTCCGAGTCGTGGATCCAACAGGATTAAACAAGATGGCCGTCAATCACACCAATTACACCACGTTCCCACAGGATAAGGATAAGGTGGGGAAGGGGTGAAATTTATAGCCGAATTACAACAAAAGTTTTAAAGCAAAAAATTTGAAAGTGTCTACGTGACACTGCGAAAACCAGAGCCAGCTGTTGAAAGTAGGAATGACAATGGGTACCCGGGTACTCGGAACCTATCCGATAATAGTATACTCGTGTATAAAATTCCATACCCGATTACCCGAAATATACCCGCTACCTGTTAATTACCCAATACCCTTTAATTACCCGAACAGTTTTCAGCTGCTGGAAAGATTGTATCTAAAAGAATAGCTTTTTATTTACACCACTCTACAGGATTTAAAATTCCAATTATAGAGTGGGTATAAAAACAAATATAGCAAATTACAAATTAACAGTTTGTGTCCCAATATATATACTTAAGATATTTACAAGATAACATAATATGTGTTGTGTCCTTTACATTGCTTACACTGCTTATAATTTAATTAATTGAAAAATATTCGGTAATCTTTTTTCTGAAAAAATTAAAATTGTCAGAAAAAATATCAACATTAAGATCAAGATTATCAAATGTCATACACAATCTATTACACGGCGCATTAAGGTAAAAATTTGAAATAGAAAACTTTATGTAGAAAGTAGGATGATATCTACTATTAATTCTAGGCACAAACAGCCGTATTCATAGTGCTTCTGTACGAGTCTAAACCTAGTCTATCTCTAGTCTAACTTAGACCGGCGAAAAAACCTATTCATAGAGGCAGTTTAGGGCTAGTACAGGTCTAACTCTGGACTAAATTTTAGACCTGCGCGTACCCTAGTTTAATGCGGTATTAAGTCAGTTGACAGAACTATGAAAATAGAATTTTGCGTGTTTAATGCAAATTAAATACATTATTACTTAATATAATATTTTTGGTAAGTAGTATATCATAAATATTATCATATTAATGTTTATAATATTCCTTTGCTATGAATTTGTAACTTGCATTATTTCATTTTTAGGAAGTTCATGATGGATTAATGATCTTCAAGAAATTTTTGAGCATATTAATTATATGGAAGATAGTAAAACAAAACATAGTTGAATATAGGAGGAGCATTCAAAAGGTTTATTTTAAATCATATGAATCTAACAAATTTATTATAGGTTAAGTAGTATTTTAGGAAATATTCAGTTGTTTGAGTTATTGTTTTTTTATAAACTAAAGTGATTTAAATTTGCAGATCTAAGAAAGAAAAGTACAGAATTTAATCGACAGAATAATACCAATATTAGAAAATACAAACATCAATAAAAAGCGACCAGTTTCAGTTTTCCCAAAGTACAATGATTCGCCTTGCATTTGGAGTTGTCAAGAGCTATCGCTTCTCTTTTTAAAACAGTTATGATCACACCATAATTTATATTGATTTTTGTGCTTCATCCAGCTAAAGCTACTACAACAAAGCTCATATTCGGACAATAATAATACTGCATAATATACCAGTGGACGAAAGAGTGAACTATATTGAAGGAATTTTAATATATAAAATGTTGTAACATTATGTATTATATTATGTAAGCGACAGTGTTATTGTTATGTATTACTGTTAAATGTATTCAATTTTTGAACAATTCTGCATGTGTTGTACGAAACCATTCAATTAAAATAAATGCATAATATTTGTCTGCAATCCAGTAACATTCAAATTCATATTCTTCATTTAATATAATTTATATTTCATCATTTCACATTACAGTTTAAATATTAAATTGGATCTATTGGTTGTGATATTAATATTTTATTTTTGAAAGTAGTTTGATCGTTATTTCTGGGGAAATACAAATTATGTTCGTCTAAATTTACATCATATCCAGAAGCATTTCATTTTTATTTTCATTCTCCCTTGCAAATCCTGATGTATTAAAACCATCAATGTGTGTTACCGAAATCAAGGTAAAAATTAATTGTATTAATATCGTTGTTAACAGTAAATAAAAAGTTTTAGTTGTAAGAAATCAGCCCAGTCAACAACAGCTGTGATTACAAATGTGAAAATTGTATTCACTACGCATGAGCAGTGTAATGTATGGGCATAGCCGACTAGATAGAATGGTTTAACTGCGATTTACTTAGACCAGGTTTAAATCAGGTCTAAGTTTGACTATGAATAACCATTTTTAGATCTGGTTTAAACCTAGTCTAAGTAAATCGAAGTTAAACCAGGTCTATCTCAGTTACTATGAATACGGCTGAAAGAGATTAACATTGTACAAAAGTTCACTATCATCAATTACATTATGAATTATTTTGTATAAAAATAGAATGCTTAAAATATTTCGTCTGTTTTCAAGAGAAATAAGATTGAAAGTTTTCAGACCAGTCTCATAATGCAAGTAATGATTGTAAACTTTATGTTTTTTAAACCAGCAGTATTTAACAAATCTCTTTTGCACGCCTTCAATGGCATGTTTCCAATTTGCATAAAAAGGAGACCATACCTGACAACAGTACTCTAGATTAGGACGTACATAACAATTATATAACATAATAATAGTTGTCAAATTCTTAAATTGTTTTGATGTTCGAATTACAAAATTCAGATTCCGATATGATAAAGCAACCGTAGATTGAATATGTTTAAGAAATTCTAATTTAGTATCAAACTTAACACCTAGGTCCTTACATTCAGTGACTCTTTGTAATGACTGATTATTCATCTGATATTGATACAATATAAGCTGTTTTTTTTCTAGAGTATGTCATTATTCTACATTTATCTATATTGAAGAGTAACTTGTTCGTTTGTGACCAAGTTAATAACATATTTATATCATTTTGAAGTTCTACGCAATCATTAATTGTATAAATTGCCTTAAACAATTTGATATCGTCAGCATACATCAGAATATTTGAGGAATGAACAAATTTAGTAATATTATTAATGAATAACAGAAACAACGCAGGACCTAAATTAGAGCCCTGAGGAACTCCAGAGCTGGCCAGGAAATTATTTGATGTAAAACCGTTAATTTCAACATACTGATATCGATCAGACAGATAAGAGGCAAGAAGCTGACAAAGCTGGAGAGAAAAGTTGAACTCATTAAATAATTTATTAAAGAGATTGTGATTTACTTTGTCAAATACTTTTGCGAAATCAGTATAAACTACATCGACCTGAGCGTTATTAGTAAAGTTATTTGACACAGTGTTCGCAAAATTTAACAGATTTTTTACAGTAGACCTACCTTTAAGGAAGCCATGTTGATCAGAAGAAATATATTTCGATGTATTAATATGGATATATTTATGTATAATAGTTTCAAAGATCTTGGAAAAATTTGATAATAAGGCTATAGGTCTATAATTAGATATTTTATTTGGATCACCAGACTTAAAAACGGGACAAATTCGAGCATTTTTTAAAGATTGCGGAAAAGTACATTTTTTAATTGATAAATTAAATAAAATAAACAATGGTTCAACAAAAATATCTTTACAGCCTTTCAAAATATAGGAGGGAAACTGATATGGACCAGTACTAGGTTTGGATTTTAACTTATTAATAGCATCTAATATATCTTCTCTCGTAATAAAATATAATTCAGTAATTTTTTTATTTGAAGCATCTGAATTATTATGACAGAGATTTATATCACCACGTTCAGCGTAAACACTTGAAAAGAAATCCGCAAATCCTTGAGCTATCGACGAACCATCACAAAACTTTGTCTGATCTAATTCCTTCTGTTGGGCATACTCGATTTCTTTTTACTTTTTATATAATTATACATTGACGTTGCATCAGCTCTTACGTTTTCTTCAATTTGTGACATATATTTAGCATATGCTGATTTAATGTCACGCTTAGTCTTAGCTCGCAAATATTCATAATCTTTTTTACAAGATTCAATACCTGTTTTTTATAAAGTTTACGGTTTCTTTCTTTAGATTTTAATTCAGAAATAATTTCTTGGGTGAACCATGGTGGATATTTTGCGATAGATGGCTTTTTGATTGGAACAGTTTCTTTGAATATGGAAGTAAGAATGGTAAAAAAATATCAAAAGCTAAATTGACGTCATCATAGCAACTCAGAATTGACCAATCAACATCTCTATTAGTTTGTACATTAAGAAAAAGTCAGCTTTTCTGATATCAAACTTTTTATTTTCAGACAGTTTTAACGTTTTGTGTACAGTTTCTAAATTTAAACATTCAATTGCTAACGCTGGGTGATAATTATCTTCTCGCACAAATGGTGCAGAATCCTTTGTAACTATACAATTTAAATTTGATAGAACTACGTCTAGGTATCTATTATTACAATTGGGAACATGACTATGTTGTTGTGCTGCTATAAAGTTACAAAAATCTACAAAGTTAATGCTCATCGGTGTAGTGGTACCGTATTCATAATGATCATGCAATTGAGGAATGTTGAAATCCCCAATAATAATGAAATTATTATGATAAATGAAAGATAATGATTCAACATAATTGTAAAACGAATTTAAATGCTATAATGTTATAGGCGGCGGTAAATAAACCGTGATAATATAGATATAACTGGAAGGAGTGAGTTGTACTTTTACACACACTGCATCAAAAGTATTATAACCCATTTCTCGAGATGTACTTACAACTGATGACTGCAAAGTAGAAGTGACTGCACATAGAACGCCACCGCCCCATGCCTTGCCAGTACCTACACAATCTCTATCTGAACGATACACATTAAATTTATTATTGAATAGTTCTGCATTTTTAATGGAGTCATTGACCCGGGATTCTGTTATGCATATAATATCAAAATTAGATGAACATGTACTGTTGTAGAATTCACCAGTTTTAGAAGCTAGACCGCGAACATTTTGGTTATATTCATTATTGATAAATGTAAAATAATAAACGAGTTTCGAAGAAACAGAAATATACTAAATGTGAAAATAATTACTTTAGAATAAAAATAATAACAAAGATACAAATTTATAAAGATACCATATAAGAAATTATAAATGTAAACACTTTATATCTGTAAAGTATATAAATTTAAAATTAAACTTAAACAATAATAAACAGGCGAAGGACACGATAGATTGAAGGTCAGTGTCAATGAACTTACTTAAAAGAAGTAAATTGTACAAGTATTAACAGTAAATAACACATAAAAAAGAATTGAGGTAAAGATAATCAAATATATGATCGAAATAAAGATTTCTGAATGAAATATATCAACCATTTAGTACTTAGTAGCCCCCCGTAAATATGTATAACAAGTTAACGTATTATATATTTATATAAATAATTGTAAAGCTATCTTGCACATCATTATTTGCACTTCACACTAAATCTTCTGGAGTTTTAATACGCCTAGAAGTCTTCCCGGATTGCACATTGATGTTCCCATTTGTTAACCAGGCATTTTTGAAGCCATATTTATCAGAAGCAGCTTTTAAAAGTTCTAGGTTGGTAACAGTAAGATCCTCCTTGATCCTCCTTTTAACTTTTTACGCGCTTTCATCACTTTTTCTCTTGTTTTGTATGAAACAAATTTAACTATTATAGGGCGCAGTTTATCAGTTTTTTGTTTTCCGGTACGATGACATCTATCAATCTCACTAGTGTTCACAACAACATTTAATTTAGTTTTGAAAATGTCACCTACCTTTTCTTCAACACTTTCATCCTTCTCTTCAACTACACCAAAAACACGAATACAGTTTCTTCGCGATTATTGTTCTAAATTGTCAATTTTTTCACGCAATATTTTGTTCTCATGTGTAAAGCTTCATTCAGAGCTACTGTTTTAATGCGCAACACTAATACATAACGCTAATGCATAACGCAGAAAAAGTTTGATAGATGGCAATGCATAAGACCATTCACAGCTACAAATTAGTGCTAACGCGTTAGCGTAAGCGTAATGCATAAACACAAAAGTTTGCAAACGCCAAACTTTTAACGCTATACTATGCATTAACTTTATGTGCGCATGCGTAGAAGGTTATTGTATTTATATTTGACTTTGATGACAACTGTCAACATGAATGCTGTACGATTTTTATTTATTCAACGCCAGAAAAAAATTATAGCTGCCGCAAGTGCTATGTTTATAATTAATTGTGCAAAAAGTAAAATAGCACAAGAAAAGAAAAAATCAAAACGCCGATGGAGAACTCATCCAGTAAATCAGCTTCGGTCTCAACAAAGAGATTGGTAAAACAATACAGGAAATGAGATTATGGGACGAAAGCATATTTTTCAACTACACACGTTTATCCATAAATCAATTTGATATGCTACTTTCGTTGGTAGGACCAAAAATTTAAAAAAAATGATACATTCCGATTAACTACTTCACCTGGGGGAAGATTGGTATTAACTTTACGGTGCGTATGAATTAAATTTTTATATATGTATATATTTAATAATAAACAAATGTTCCTAATAATTATTACAAGTATTATTTTTGTAAGGTTCTAATATTTGCGAATAGATGTCCGAACCATCGTTAGCGTTACGCTTACCCATTAAATTCGTCGCAGCGAATGGATATTTGACTATTATCTTAAGTAATAGCATTGTGCATTAAAGTTATAATTTACGCATTATCACAATAAATTAAAACAGTAGCTGTGAACGAACCTTAAGTTCTCCGACATTTAAAACATAATTTAGTTTTAAATCATCAAATTTTCGCTCCATACTTTCATAATTTGCCTTTAACTCATCAAATTTGGACGCCATTTTTTCACACATTTTATCTACTAGATGACCGATGACATTGTCATCTTGAAGAAGACTTGTTAGAGTATCTTTAATCAAAGTACTCATATTTCGTGTAACATTGGCCATCGTTATACAGTGTGTCCCATTTAGAGGTGCCACCATTGGGATCTCGAGAACTATAAGAGATACGATGTCGGTTAAATGGAACTTTTTGTGCGCCTTTGGGAGGCCATCTCAGATGTGCTTTTATTTTTTCAAAAATTCTCATAGGGCACTAGATAATGACGAAAAACTGAATATTGTTGATTTTTTCTTTTTCAAATAACTTCTAAACTATTAATAGTTGAGAAAAAAAATTCAAATATAAAAAATAGATATTTTTATTAGCTAACCAGTGGCGTACGGAATAAATTTTTATAACCGTAAATTTTTGAGATATAACGCAAAATTATATTTTTTTAAATGGAACCCATATCTGATTTTAGTCTCAAAAAAATAAATGTTTTTTTCTCTTTTCAACAATGTAAGGGTTATTATGTTTTATATTTGTTTTGCCTTCAAAATTATTATTTTTTCCTTATTTTGTATTAAATTTACAATTATTTTGAAAATATTGGTAGATTTCTATTTGGAAATACTCCTTGTATTTAAATAATTTATTTCGTTAGAAAATTTTGCTCAAAATTCGTATCAAATTAATTTTTATAATATTTTGTATCAGGTCGCCCTTGGCTCTTCATAGTGAAATTTGTAATTATGAATCTAGAATGAAAATATTAAGTAATAAAGGAATAAAACAAATTATTTTGATCAAATACAATATAATTAATAAAAATAATAATGTTTTTTTGGGAAATAATAAAAAAATTCAGGAAAATAAAGAGAAAAAATAAATTTTAGGAGCAAAACAAATATAAAACAAATAACCGCTTACATCATTGAAAAGAGAAAAAAATATTGATTTTTTTGAGACTAAAATCAGATATGGGTTCCATTTAAAAAAATATAAATTTGTGTTATGTCTCGAAAATTTACGGATATAAAAATTTATTTTGTACGCCACTAGTTAGTTAATAAAAATATCTATCTTTTATATTTGAAACGTTTTTCTCAATTACTAATAGTTTAGAAGTTATTTGAGAAAGAAAAAATCAACAATATTCAGTTTTTCGTCATTATCTAGTGCCCTATGAGAATTTTTGGAAAAACAATAACATATCTGAGATGGCCTTCCAAAGGCGCACAAAAAGTTCCATTTAACCGACATTGTATCTCTTATAGTTCTCGAGATTCCAATGGTGGCACTTCTAAATGGGACACACTGTATATTATTTAAGATGTACACTGCAGAATAAAAATTGCAATACTCTCACAACACCAGATTTCACAGCGGAGCCACCAAAAGCACGTCTACTCACAGCTAAGACACATACTCAAAAATATATTACCATACCATAGGTAATTAATATAATTTATGTTAAGTTTTTTATAGAGATACAGTATATTATTTATTTGTATTACTTTTTATTTAATAAATATATGTAAGCAATAATTATGAATTTTATTAAAAAGTAAACTGCTAATATAAGGGCAACTTGTAATTAACAAATTAACGAATTGTGTATAAGTACTTAAAGGATAAAGGGTAATTAAAGAGTATCGGGTAACTAACGGGTAAAGGGTACTATCCGGGTAGTTGTTTCGGGTACTCGGGTACCAAAATGATCGGAATTCGTCATTCCTAGTTAAAGGGCTCAATAAAATTTAAACAGAATGTTACGATCATGGATAATACAAAAAATGTAGGGGTGCGATGACCCGGAGGAACTAAAACTACTAGGTAGAGTAGATTAAAGTACTTTAAATGGAATACTACGATATTTTCGACTACAAAAAAAATCATATATTTTGATAAAAGATTAACATCCAAATAAGTCGAAAGAAAATTTAATAAGAATTTTGAAGCACAGAAGCAGTCAGTGCTAGATGTGAGCTCGTGTACAAAATTAGGGCAAACCAAAAAACTGTGATCATTGTAACAGCTAATAAACTCACAAAAAAAGATTGGCTAAAATGAAATAATCACTGTTAAAATAGCTACTCGAACCACAGAGATCCACGGCTACTCACAGCAACACGTGGTGCATAAAAAATATTAAAAATCTCAACAACTAATTCATCAAAAATCAAAAAATTGCGTTTCGTGTACTCACCCATACAGTGATTGTAGACTCAGCAAACAACACCCAAAATATCAATATGAAATTTGGAATACAGAAGTTAAACGAAAACTTAAATCTAACACTCAACGTTTCTGGCTAAGACGCCAAAAAAAAAAACTTAAACGCCCAGCGCTCACTAAGAGGTGCTCATCAAGAAATGCTCACTAAGAGAACGATTCCCGTCACGCATCGCTTTAAAAAAAAAACTCCTATCGTAAAATATGCGAACTAAATTGACTAAATTTCCAAAGCAAACAACTGTAATAACTCAATAAATTTTGAAAATACCATTAAATAAAATAGTAACTGAAATAAATTCAAAATAGCGTCAGTAAGCAATTGAATAATAAATAAAGTATTAAAAACTATTTCAACTGCGGCGACAGCATGAACTGCCAGTGAATACACAAATGAAAAAGGGTTCTACCGTTTCACTTACCGCTGCGTACCAACAATAAGTTGTTCGAAGATTTTAGTGATTTTACTAAGAAATTTTTTGTCACGGTCTAAACCAGTGATGTTGCAAAACGTCACACTATAACATAGAAAAACAGTTTTTTGGACGCCAAAAGTTTCTATATTAATTTATTGAAAAAATAATTGGTGCGTATTATAAATAAAAAAATTACGATTTTTTTGATACCAAACATATTATATTTCTGTTTCATATAACACCAGAAAATAAATTTAAAAATTTGCACAATTAAGAAAAAATATCAATAGCCGTGAAAATGACAGAAACAAAACAAAACAATTGTTGTCTTTAAACGCTCATTAATAAACGTTTCTTACACTTTATTTGTTAAATTATTATAATTTTCGTTTTATTAAGAAGAAATCATGAACAATTTGACCCATGAAGAAAAATTACAAATTATTAATGCTGCGCCTGCGCCTGCGCCACTCGCGCATTTATGACAAATATTCGCACCTAACCTATGAAAATGTACAACGATGACAACAAAGTTCCTGCAGAAAAGAGCGACGAAATACTAATTGGACTTATTCAACAAATTGTTTACCTTTATTTTTTTATCTTATATAAATATAATGTATTGCAAACGCACCTATAAAAGTTAGATTATACGAAATGTCAAACATAAAATTTTGAATTTTAATTTACTGCATAAACGACGTTATTTTAGTTTAGTTTCTTAATTTAGTAGCTTAATTTACTTTCATAATTTATATGCTGCATAAACCCAGCATAAATGATTTTAATTTGTTCCCTTGTAGTTTGCAGTTTTTCTTGTTTCTTATAACTTATTTCTTATTACATGTAGATCATCTTTAGTTTGTAAATACCTATTACAATAAATAATAATTGTTTCTGATATAAATATCCTATTTTTTACTTTATTTTGTGTTATTTTGTATTGGTTCATAAATTAATAACTTTAATCTTTAATTGTCCCCTATCATGACAATATTTTGTTATTGTCACTTTCATACCTGTGTGAAAACAGCAACGGCAACGGTCAAAAGAGTGCAGCAACGAGTAAATGAAAGCGCACCATTACACAAAGTAGTGCGCAATAACAGTGAACCAGCAACGCCAGCAACGGAAAGTAATATTGATGACACGTGTAGTACTGAGTAGCTCGCTTTGCTATTTATAATAACTATAAATAATAGTCCCAAATACGTAACATGTAGTGCTTTACGTGGGGTAGGGGAAGATTTTTTTTTGTAGGGAAGTAGGAAGATATAGTAGACTTCAGAATTTAATTGAATTAGTTATTTAAACAATTGTGTAACGTTTTGAAAATTTTAATAGTTATAAACAATTGTCATTAGAAAACAAACTTACAACCCACAATGCGTTACGAGGCGTAGGGGATGAACTACGAATTTTTTTCCACGGACGTAGTTAGGAATAATGCCAATCAGAAATTAATTGAATTAGTTATTTAAACAATTGTGTAACGTTTTGAAACTTTTAATAATTATAAACAATAGTCCTTAGAATACAAATTTAGAACCCACTATGCGTTACGAGGCGTAGGGGATGAACTACGAATTTTTTTCCATGGACGTAGTTAGGAATAATCCCAATCAGAAATTAATTGAATTAGGTATTTAAACAATTGTGTAACGTTTTGAAACTTTTAATAATTATAAACAATAGTCCTTAGAAAACAAATTTACAACCCACTATGCGTTACGAGGCGTAGGGGATGAACTACGAATTTTTTTCCACGGAAGTAGGTAGGAATAATGCCAATCAGAAATTAATTATAATAGTTATTTAAACAATTGTGTAACGTTTTGAAAATTTTAATAATTATTAACAATAGTCCTTAGAATACAAGCTTATAACCCACTATGCGTTACGAGGTGTAGGGGATGAACTACGAATTTTTTTCCACGGACGTAGTTAGGAATAATGCCAATCAGAAATTAATTGAATTAGTTATTTAAACAATTGTGTAACGTTTTGAAAATTTTAATAATTATAAACAATAGTCCTTAGAAAACAAATTTACAACCCACTATGCGTTACGAGGCGTAGGGGATGAACTACGAATTTTTTTCCACGGAAGTAGTTAGGAATAATGCCAATCAGAAGTTAATTGAATTAGTTATTTAAACAATTGTGTAACGTTTTGAAAATTTTAATAATTATAAACAATAGTCCTTAGAATACAAATTTACAACCCACTATGCGTTACGAGGCGTAGGGGATGAACTACGAATTTTTTTCCATGGACGTAGTTAGGAATAATCCCAATCAGAAATTAATTGAATTAGGTATTTAAACAATTGTGTAACGTTTTGAAACTTTTAATAATTATAAACAATAGTCCTTAGAAAACAAATTTACAACCCACTATGCGTTACGAGGCGTAGGGGATGAACTACGAATTTTTTTCCACGGAAGTAGGTAGGAATAATGCCAATCAGAAATTAATTATAATAGTTATTTAAACAATTGTGTAACGTTTTGAAAATTTTAATAATTATTAACAATAGTCCTTAGAATACAAGCTTATAACCCACTATGCGTTACGAGGTGTAGGGGATGAACTACGAATTTTTTTCCACGGACGTAGTTAGGAATAATGCCAATCAGAAATTCATTGAATTAGTTATTTAAACAATTGTGTAACGTTTTGAAAATTTTAATAATTATAAACAATAGTCCTTAGAAAACAAATTTACAACCCACTATGCGTTACGAGGCGTAGGGGATGAACTACGAATTTTTTTCCACGGAAGTAGGTAGGAATAATGCCAATCAGAAATTAATTATAATAGTTATTTAAACAATTGTGTAACGTTTTGAAAATTTTAATAATTATTAACAATAGTCCTTAGAATACAAGCTTATAACCCACTATGCGTTACGAGGTGTAGGGGATGAACTACGAATTTTTTTCCACGGACGTAGTTAGGAATAATGCCAATCAGAAATTAATTGAATTAGTTATTTAAACAATTGTGTAACGTTTTGAAAATTTTAATAATTATAAACAATAGTCCTTAGAAAACAAATTTACAACCCACTATGCGTTACGAGGCGTAGGGGATGAACTACGAATTTTTTTCCACGGAAGTAGGTAGGAATAATGCCAATCAGAAATTAATTATAATAGTTATTTAAACAATTGTGTAACGTTTTGAAAATTTTAATAATTATTAACAATAGTCCTTAGAATACAAGCTTATAACCCACTATGCGTTACGAGGTGTAGGGGATGAACTACGAATTTTTTTCCACGGACGTAGTTAGGAATAATGCCAATCAGAAATTAATTGAATTAGTTATTTAAACAATTGTGTAACGTTTTGAAAATTTTAATAATTATAAACAATAGTCCTTAGAAAACAAATTTACAACCCACTATGCGTTACGAGGCGTAGGGGATGAACTACGAATTTTTTTCCACGGGCGTAATTAGGATTAATGCCAATCAGAAATTGATTGAATTAGTTATTTAAACAATTGTGTAACGTTTTGAAAATTTTAATAATTATAAACAATAGTCCTTAGAATACAAGCTTATAACCCACTATGCGTTACGAGGCGTACGGAATGAACTACGAATTTTTTCCACGGAATTAGATTGGAGTTACATTAATCAGAAATTAATAAAAATTGATATTATAGTATTGCGTAACGTTTTGATATTTTTCATATCGGAATAGTATTTTTTTGCATCTCCATTGCTGGCTGTGCATGCCATGGCAAAAAGTTTTAAACCGAGATATGGAAAATTGTATTCTAACAAGTAAAATCAAATTTGAATGTACTTCTTGCTGAGCTATTTTTGTTTTTTGGCTTTATGGTGCCTAACTAGAGAAGCTTGGCAATGAGTTAGGTTGCATAAGGCAAGGGGCCGGTCGTTTCTGTCTGTCCGTTCCTACACTTAGCTCCGTGCGAGTTTGTTGGTAGGGACTTTCGCTCGTGTTCACTCGTTTCCACTCGTTCCTTCATACAACGTTGGGCGTTGGTTTGGTTCACTTCTGTTCATTTTCCGGTAGGTGTTCGCTCAGGGCTGTTGTTCAAAATATCTTAATATTAACATTGCGTTAAATATTCGTGTTTTATTCACATTTAATTATTCCATTGTTGTACACAGTTTAGTTTCGTTTGTTACTGTATCTTTACAGTACAACTATTTCTTTTATTGAAAAAGTTCTACTCATTTATACTTTATACGTTGTAGTTGATAGTTCTGCATATAATTCTAATTGTTGTCAGTTTACATTTATTATTTTTGGTCCCTTTATTCTTCAATTTATTACCGTAATTTACTACCCATATCAATTATTATTCAAGTTCATTTTTGTATAACTTTGTAGTTCTTAGTTTTTTTTTTAATTTTAAGTTCATATTAGTTTTGGTCGTATTATTTAAAAGTTATTTTTTTCCGTTTCTTAATGAACTAAGTGTCAAGTTCACCTTAGTCATTATTTAAAGTTATTGTTTTTTGTTTCTTCATGAACTAAGTTTTAAGTTCAATTTATTATTATAATTTTATAGTTATTCCTGTTTATATTGAACAAAGTTTCAAGTTCATTTTGAACATATTATTTTATAGTTATTGTTTTTCGTTTCTTTATAAACTAGGTTTTAAGTTCAATTTGTTATTCTACGTTTTATAGCTATTACTATTTCTATTGAACTAAGTGTCAAGTTCATTTCAGTCATATTACATTAGTTATTATTTTTCGTTTCATTATGAACTAAGTTCTAAGTTCAATTTATTATAATTTTTTAGTTATTCTTGTTTATATTGAACTAAGTTTCAAATTCGTTTGGATCCTATTATTTCATAGTTGTTTTTCGTTTCATTATGAACTAAGTTTTAAGTTCAATTTATTATTATAATCTTGTAGTTATTCCTTTATATTAAACTAAGTTTCAAGTTCATTTTGATCATATTATTTTTATTGTTGTTGTTCTTTTTATAGTTATTAGTATTTCTGTTGAACTAAGTGTTAAGTTCATTTTGATTATATTACATTAATGTTATTGTTTTTCGTTTCTTTATGAACTAAGGTTAAGTTCAATTTATTATAATTTTATAGTTATTCCTGTTTATATTGAACTAAGGTTCAAGTTCATTTTCGTCGTTTCTGTGTGAACTAAGTTTTAAGTTCAATTTGTCATTATAATTTTATAGTAATTACTGTTTCTATTGAACTAAGTTTCATGTTCGTTTTGATCATTTTACTTTAAAGTTATTGTTTTTCATTGCTGTATGAACTAAGTTTTAAGTTCAATTCATTATTTTATAGATATTATTATTTCATTGAGAACTAAACTTTTCACGTATTTCTTTTTATATTAATATAGAGTTATAATTTATTTATTTAGCTTTGAACTAAATTGAGTTTAGCTTATTCTTATTGTTTTTCTTTTCTTTAAAAGGAACGTGAAAATGGCGAAACAAGGAAAATTACTGATTTTAGCTAATTTTTTGAAAATGAATGCTTCTACTCACTCCGTGGAATATTTTAAGAAGCTAAGTATTAATGATGACATCATTGTTTCTGCTACTAATCATATTTTTAAGAAATCTGGTCGAAAAGAAAAAAATCGATTGTTGCAGTTGTTGAAACGGAATGCAGAATATATCACTAATTTTATTTGTAGTGAAAATATCTATATCGAGAAATCTTTTCGTAAAACAAATGATAAAACAAAAATATTGACAGATATTATTCACAAATATAATATATCTCGTGACAGTCTACGAACTGGTCCTTCTTCGTCCATTTTTGGTACCATCTGCCACTATTTATCCATCAAAAATAACAATAAAAACCGCTTACATATATATGTGATGTGTAGAAGGTACTTTTTAAATAATGAGGCAATCAAGCAATTAGCTTCTCCACACCAAAAAGTTGAAATGTCTCCGTTTCATTTTCATACTCCGGAATTTGTTACATCAACACCAATTGCTAACCTTACGCCGACTCCATCTTCTGTTATGCAAACACCCCACAAATTATCAGTGGTAAAAAGAAATATATTTAAATCTCCTGCTGCTAGTAGCCCAATGTGTCAGTTATCAGATACTCCAAAATCCTCATTTAATAATCCACCTACAAATAGTCCAGGCGAATTTAATAAATCCAATGTATCTAGTGACACTGTCGATATTCCACATTCCATTTTGAAAATGTACCAAACCACTAATAAATTTAAAGGTGAAGTGTTACCGGCTGGTTCCAGAAATGTTGCAACTCTATCAAGTGCAAATTATTCTGGTTGTTCATTTAAAGAAGGTAGCTTTTATTTAAGTGAGGTAGAATGGGCAGACATATACAAAAATAACAAATTAGTTTCCGGGATATATAATGTTGTTTTAAAAGAAAAGTTTAAAGCAGTGAACAACACTTGTGTGTTAAATATCAAGAGCTTGAGATATGTTGCTCATGGCATGAAAATATATGGGTATTGTAAACATGAAAATTGTAAATTATTTAAATTAACAATTTTTCTAAAGTCTAAAAAGGTAATGATCTATAGTTCTTCTCTTAATTATTGTCATCAGAATAAAGTAACCAGGTACGTGAAAGGTGTTGAAAGAAGTATTGTGCGGAAGTCTTTAAAAACCAACAAACCATCTTTTGCTCGCGAATCTACTATTTTAAAATCCTCTCCCAATGTTATTCGAAGAGGAAATCTGCAAAATATTAAATCTGATTGTGTATTTCGCAAAATTAGGTCAGAATCTTTAGCAATAAATGATCGACATGAGGATGACATTTTTGATTTAATATTAATGCGTCGCGATGGTAATTCGGGATATATCCAGAGTGTGACAGAACCTTTAAATGTACATATATATAGTAAAGAGCAATTAGATATTTTAAGACAAATGTATAGCAAAAAGGATTTAGCAGTTCTTCATTTAGACGCCACAGGATCTGTCGTAAGGCCTTCCAAAGATTTAAAGAAACGTGTCTTTTATTATGCAGGTGTTCTTCAGTTGCCCCATAATGAAAGGATTTGCCCAATTTTAGAAATGATTAGTTCAGACCACGATGCAACTACAATTGGAATTTGGTTGGCTAAATTTAAGGAATTTAATATGAGAAACAAATGTAAATGGCCATCATTTAGTTTGGTGGTCACCGATTTCAGTTTTGCCATTATTAATGCAATTGTATTGTTTTGGAACCACTTCCCAAATTTAAAATCTTATTTAAGATACTGCTTCCAATATTTGACAGGACGAATAGAAAGGGACCCAAAAATTGTGCCAATAGTAATTTGTTGTGCTCATTTTATGAAAATTATATGTAACGATACGAATAAATTGAGTAAGGATATTGCATTAAAAAGACTTTTAAAGGAAACAATAGCTTTTGCGTTTAGTATAGAAGAAATTAAGACGTTATTTAAATGGTTCGAACAGATGTGCTATGTACTACTTTGTCATAAAAAATGTAATCATTTCCAATTAGCTTTTGACGAACTTATTCATTTATGCGTATCTTCAAATCCGTTTCCCGATGCAGAAAAAGAAGGTGAGCTCATTGTAGATGACAATATAGAAGAAGATGTAGTAACATATAAAGCAAGTTTATTTTATATTGCTTGTCTTAAAATAAAAGAAGAGTGTACGAAATTGGATGCAAATTGTCAGTGCCCAGATTTGGTAACAAATAATTATTATTGCCCGGATATTTTAGATTTAATATTAAGGAAATATATACCGTATGCACCGTTATGGACATCGCTAATCTCGAAAGATGCAAATGTTAATAGAATAAGTAATGCACCTGTGGAAAATTGGTTTGGGGTTGTGAAAAATCACATTATGTGCGGGGAAACAAAACTAAAAGCTAGCAGATTTATTCGTAAGACAAGAAGCAGGGTTCTGTCTCTGCAAAAGGAAGCGCTTCTCAATATTCCGAAGAAAAAATGTGCTAGAAAAAAGAAAATTTGCCACGATGACGTTTTAACAGCTGAAGAACAGTGGAAGAAACGAGAACACGTTTCTCATACATATTTTGATATGAAGTATTTAAAAGACATAAAATGTCACAATGAACCAACAGAATGTAGTATAGTAGAATTAGTACCAAAACATAAAACTAACATAAAATCATCTCCATCCTCTTCACCGGTAAAAATTACAAGCCAAAACATAGACGAAACTTACAGTACACCGATGATAGATATATATTCAAATGGATTATCTAAAAATATAAACCATTATGTACTTTATCCAGGTAAAAATTATATTGTTGGACTTTATAAATCTCTACCTCTTCTGGTTACGGAATTAACAATATCAGACTACACTACTTTAGCAGAACAAAACTGGTTAACCAATTTCACTATTGATATTTGTATTAATTTGTTTATCTCCCTTTATAATAGAAGCAATGTAACTGAAATAGCAGCGGAAATCTCCACAAATATTTTGGTAAATAAAATGCATCATTTTCATTTGAAAAACACTACAGGCATTACAATTATGCCCTTTGTAATAAATAATAATCATTGGTGCGTTGCTATTATCAACTTTGAAGAAAATACATTTTCTTTTTTGAATCCTCTAGGAACATCGCTATCCGAATGCAATATTTATTTTCAAAATTTCTGTAAGTATTTACAATCTCTAAGAAAGATTTCGTATTCCGGTAATTTAAAAATAAAGGAAATTAGTCATGCTGCACAATCTGATGGCTTCAACTGTGGTGTTTACTTAATAAAATTTATTGAAAATTATATTCTGGGTGCAACCTATTCTACATTTAACCCCGCATCGTACAGAAACCATTTACAATCTTTACTTTTGGAATATTCTGATTGCATGGTAAATATATGTTTGTACTGTGGTCGAGAAGATCCAAAAAAGGAGAAGTGGGTACAATGTAAATGTTGTCACAGATGGTTGCATTACTCATGTACTCCAGCGAAGAAAAGATATAGTTTACCAAATGTCGATTTTTATTGCTTTCTTTGCTTGAAATACAAACCATAAATTTGTAAATTCTCACTACATCTTTTCTTTTTTAATTGTGTTTTGTATCTAATTCTTTGATGACAGATGTATATACTTATTTATTTACCTATTTATTTATTTATTCATATTTATTATATTATTTACGTATTCATTCCTCATTTTATTTCGTAATTTTGAGTACAATTTTATGTATTTATAGTTATTTATTTATTCATATATTTATTTGTTTATTTATTTAATTATTTATTTATTTATATATTTATTTATTTACTGGCGTTTTGTTTAGAATTTTGTGCATTGCATTTTAATCATAGGAACCAAGAGGCGGCTCGCCAAGACAAAATAAGCCTCCTCTTAACTTATCAGCATAAAAACTTTTTCAAAACATTTACTTTGCAATGCTAACGCTATCAGGCATCTCGCATACTCATACGATTTATCTTTATGCAAAAAACAAAAGCCGATCGAGCTGTCAAATTTTTGACATTTTTGTATGACAGCCCTTGACGTTAACTTTCATTTGATACCAAATACGACAAGTTTCTGACAACTTTAAGCAAAAAACAAAAGCTGATCGAGCTGTCAAATTTCTGACATTTCTGCATGACAGCCCTTAACGTTAGATTTCATTTGATACCAAACACGACATGGTTCTGACAACTTTAAGCCTAAAACAAAAGCCGATCGAGCTGTCAAATTTTTGACAATTCTGTATGGCTAGTCTCGACGATACTTCTCATTTGATATCAAACACGACATGGTTCTGACAACTTTATGCAAAAAACACAAACCGATCGAGCTGTCAAATTCTTGACATTGGAATATTTGTTTTTTACTTAGTTACTTATGGGATGTTTGGCAACACTTTTGAAATACACATGAATCACGGACATGAACCTTCAAAAATTGTAATTTTTAAATTTGTTCACGCCTTTTCAACTATTGTGGAATTATTGCCCATTGTCATAATTTATCTTTATGAATTTAACTTCTTTCAAATTGTCCTCATTTCATGAATAATACCATTTAAATGTTCTGATTGACATGTCAAACGAACGTTCTTCGTCTTAAAATTTTCAACACGGACATGAACCATCAAAAATTATAAATTTTAAATATGTTTTAGGCCATTTTTACTATTGTGAAATAATTGCCCATTCTCATAATTTATGTTTATGAATTTAATTTCTTTCAAATTGTCCTCATTTCAAAAATATTTCCATTTAAAGGTTCTGATTGACATGTCAAACAATCTTTCTCCTAGGGCTCCGCCGATAGTGTATTGTAATAGTTTTACGTACGTCCATTCCGTCTAGGCATCATTTTTATCAATATCATATCCAAATTAGGTTCCATTTAAATACATGCCTTTTTCTTCGTTCAGCAACTATTTTGTCAATGTAAACATGCGTACATATGTTATTGTACGTTAATATTAATTATATATCACTGAATTATCACCTTTTCAACTTCTCTGTCATAAAAAGCAACAGTGTTACCTATGGATGAACATGTTTTCAAATTTAACTTCAACGTTATATGAATTGTTAATTACCATGTAAAAAGAGAAAATAATTATAAAATACCTTTCATTATACAGTCATATGCATAATAATCGTTCCATAAGAAAATATATCCACTTTTAATTGATATTTACACATTTCTTATAATGGTTTGTCACCAACATTGACATGTCAAATGTGACAGATGACATCGTGTTTCTTAATTTTGTACATGTAGACTTCGATCGATTGTTTCAAAAATCCAAAATTGTACATTTAAAAATATTTTACTCAAAAACTATGCACCGTACAGAAAAATGACCTATTACCACGAAATCAAGTTGAGTTATTCTCTACATCTTGGAAAAATTTTCATTAAAATAGCTTGTACCGTTTAGGCTGTAGAGGCGAACAAAATTTTCGCGATCGTCGTGACGAATATATATATATATATATATATATATATATATATATATATATATATATATAAGTTATGTAATGAGTAACATACGACATTTTAGAATCCAATTTCGCTTAACTCATGAGAAAACCGTGAGAATCAGTGTTATCAGTTCGCCTTAGAGCAATGTAGGACAATACGTAGTTTTTAGAGTAAGTGTGCATCTAGCTATTGTACAAACCAGTTGTATCTATAATTACGTCTTAAATAAAATTTTTAAAAAGATTTTTGTTGGCTTGAAATAATTAATTAATTTATATCTATATATATATATATATATATATATATATATATATATATATATATATATATATATATATATATATATATATAGTGAATCTAGTTGTTTAGTATAAAAGATATATTTATATATATATATATATATATATATATATATATATATATATATATGGGGGGGTATATCACATTTGTTCAATATACATAATTGTGAACGACTCACCTCTCATACCTTATTGACAACTGTTTCAAAACAGAAACTCACAACTGAACTGCAGATAACTGCAGATGCAGTGCCCATAATTTGGAAAAATTTCTGTGATTTAAATATAGTAGGAGGAGGTTCGTACCACCAATGGAAGTAAAGATATTCAAATAGAGGAGGAATGGCTACTAGTCCAGCACTGCAATTCTCAAACAGTTTTTATTTGAATATGATTTTATTTTCATGAAACATTATAAATTATAAATTATAAAGTACGTGAACAAAGGAGAACATTTATGTCCACTAAGAAAACAGTTTGATGTAAAAAACATATTTGTAACGTCAAATCTTTTCAAATATGGGGAACCGTAACTCGCTTTTAACATGAATTTTTTCATCGGATTTTTAGCAATAATCTTAGTTTTACTTATTGTTTCACATGACATAAAAATGGTGTAATCCCCAATTTTCTTTTAACGGTTTCATCGGTCAATGTACAGTATAAAAGCATACTTCTATTTATTATCTGTTCGAACCATTTAAATAACCTTTTAATTTCTTCTATACTAAACGCAAAAGCTATTGTTTCCTTTAAAAGTCTTTTTAATGCAATATCCTACTCAATTTATTCGTATCGTTACATATAATTTTCATAAAATGAGCACAACAAATTACTATTGGCACAATTTTTGGGTCCCTTTCTATTCGTCCTGTCAAATATTGGAAGCAGTATCTTAAATAAGATTTTAAATTTGGGAAGTGGTTCCAAAACAATACAATTGCATTAATAATGGCAAAACTGAAATCGGTGACCACCAAACTAAATGATGGCCATTTACATTTGTTTCTCATATTAAATTCCTTAAATTTAGCCAACCAAATTCCAATTGTAGTTGCATCGTGGTCTGAACTAATCATTTCTAAAATTGGGCAAATCCTTTCATTAAGGGGCAACTGAAGAACACCTGCATAATAAAAGACACGTTTCTTTAAATCTTTGGAAGGCCTTACGACAGATCCTGTGGCGTCTAAATGAAGAACTGCTAAATCCTTTTTGCTATACATTTGTCTTAAAATATCTAATTGCTCTTTACTATATATATGTACATTTAAAGGTTCTGTCACACTCTGGATATATCCCGAATTACCATCGCGACGCATTAATATTAAATCAAAAATGTCATCCTCATGTCGATCATTTATTGCTAAAGATTCTGACCTAATTTTGCGAAATACACAATCAGATTTAATATTTTGCAGATTTCCTCTTCGAATAACATTGGGAGAGGATTTTAAAATAGTAGATTCGCGAGCAAAAGATGTTTTGTTGGTTTTTAAAGACTTCCGCACAATACTTCTTTCAACACCTTTCACGTACAAGAAATAAAGATCATTACCTTTTTAGATTTTAGAAAAATTGGGTAACATATATGAAGCTCTTGATATTTAACACAGAAGTGTTGTTCACTTCTTTAAACTTCTCTTTTAAAACTATATTATACATCCCAGGAACTAACTTGGTAATTTTGTGTATGTCTGCCCATTCTGCCTCACTTAAATATAAACTACCTTCTATAAATGAACGAGCAGAATAATTTACACTTGATAGAGTCGCAACATTTCTGGAACCAACCGGTAACACTTCACCTTTAAATTTATTAGTGGTTTGGTACATTTTCAAAACAGAATGTAGAATATCGATAGTATTACTAGATGCATTGGATTTATTAAATTCGCCTGGACTATTTGTAGGTGGATTATTAAATGAGGATGACAAAGATACCCCCCAAAGGCTGCTGAAGAACTAACAAGGGTTGCACAAGAACTACCCCTATAACCAAGCCCAAGGCTAAAAATACACCCCCATGGTAGCTGCGGATGGACACATGCCATCGAGCTTGGTTTAGAATCCCCCCAGCATATCTACTTAAATCAATAACAAAAAAGAAAAGATAAATAATTCTAGAAATTGTAGCTAAAAAATATTTCCTGTAAGTGACAACAAAAAATATCATTTTGTTGTACAACACAGTTGCACCCCACTTGGTCTTATGAAGGAATATGTGTGTAACTGAATTTAGGGTGATAAATTATTTAAACATCCATCACTGAATACCATTTATATAACAATTCACTAAGGCTGCTGGTGCCTTTCTCTTATCATTGCTAAAAGTACGTATTACTCTACACAGGTCTCCAGCGGTCTAGTGGGCAGCGCATCAACATCTCAGCATACGGTTCCGGGTTCGACTCCCGGCCACCGCAACATCCAGCGTATAAGGCAGGACATATCTTAGAGCCTTACTGATGAGTCCACGTCAGACATGCCCGGGACGAAACGCAAATTCGCTTCTCTTCACAACATACTTGACACGCCACAAGTCCAATCACTCCGGCGCCAAAGTTAATGTTGCGGTCGCAATTCGGCCTGGCTAGGTTCAAGGGCGGTCAACCCGTATTACTCTTCGCAGGTCTCCAGCGGTCTAGTGGGCAGCACAACAACATCTCAGCATACGGTCCTGGGTTCGACTCCCGGCCACCGCAACATCCAGCGTATAAGGCAGGGCATGTATTACAGCCTTACTGACGAGTCCACGTAAGGCATGCCCGGGACGAAACGCAAATTCACATAATTGTTTAAATAATTAATTAATTAATTTCTGATTGGCATTATTCCTAACTACGTCCGTGGAAAAAAATTCGTAGTTCATCCCATACGCTTCGTAACGCATAGTGGGTTATAAGCTTGTATTCTAAGGACTATTGTTTACAATTATTAAAATTTTCAAAACGTTACACAATTGTTTAAATAACTAATTTAATTAATTTCTGATTGGCTTTATTCCTAACTACGTCCGTGGAAAAAAAATCATCCCCTACGCCTTAAAACGCATTGTGGGTTATAAGTAACGCATAGTGGTTTGCAAACTTATATTCTAAGGACTATTGTTTATAATTATTAAAATTTTCAAAACGTTACACAATTGTGTAAATAACTAATTCAATTAATTTCTGATTGGCATCAATCCTAATTACTTCCGTGGAAAAAAATTCGTAGTTCATCCCCTACGCCTCGTAACGCACTGTGGGTTGTAAATTTGTTTTCTAAGGACTATTGTTTATAATTATTAAAATTTTCAAAACGTTACACAATTGTTTAAATAACTAATTCAATTAATTTCTGATTGGCATTATTCCTAACTACGTCCGTGGAAAAAAATTCGTAGTTCATCCCCTACACCTCGTAACGCATAGTGGGTTATAAGCTTGTATTCTAAGGACTATTGTTAATAATTATTAAAATTTTCAAAACGTTACACAATTGTTTAAATAACTATTATAATTAATTTCTGATTGGCATTATTCCTACCTACTTCCGTGGAAAAAAATTCGTAGTTCATCCCCTACGCCTCGTAACGCATAGTGGGTTGTAAATTTGTTTTCTAAGGACTATTGTTTATAATTATTAAAAGTTTCAAAACGTTACACAATTGTTTAAATACCTAATTCAATTAATTTCTGATTGGGATTATTCCTAACTACGTCCATGGAAAAAAATTCGTAGTTCATCCCCTACGCCTCGTAACGCATAGTGGGTTCTAAATTTGTATTCTAAGGACTATTGTTTATAATTATTAAAATTTTCAAAACGTTACACAATTGTTTAAATAACTAATTCAATTAACTTCTGATTGGCATTATTCCTAACTACTTCCGTGGAAAAAAATTCGTAGTTCATCCCCTACGCCTCGTAACGCATAGTGGGTTGTAAATTTGTTTTCTAAGGACTATTGTTTATAATTATTAAAATTTTCAAAACGTTACACAATTGTTTAAATAACTAATTCAATTAATTTCTGATTGGCATTATTCCTAACTACGTCCGTGGAAAAAAATTCGTAGTTCATCTCCTACACCTCGTAACGCATAGTGGGTTATAAGCTTGTATTCTAAGGACTATTGTTAATAATTATTAAAATTTTCAAAACGTTACACAATTGTTTAAATAACTATTATAATTAATTTCTGATTGGCATTATTCCTACCTACTTCCGTGGAAAAAAATTCGTAGTTCATCCCCTACGCCTCGTAACGCATAGTGGGTTGTAAATTTGTTTTCTAAGGACTATTGTTTATAATTATTAAAAGTTTCAAAACGTTACACAATTGTTTAAATACCTAATTCAATTAATTTCTGATTGGGATTATTCCTAACTACGTCCATGGAAAAAAATTCGTAGTTCATCCCCTACGCCTCGTAACGCATAGTGGGTTCTAAATTTGTATTCTAAGGACTATTGTTTATAATTATTAAAATTTTCAAAACGTTACACAATTGTTTAAATAACTAATTCAATTAACTTCTGATTGGCATTATTCCTAACTACTTCCGTGGAAAAAAATTCGTAGTTCATCCCCTACGCCTCGTAACGCATAGTGGGTTGTAAATTTGTTTTCTAAGGACTATTGTTTATAATTATTAAAATTTTCAAAACGTTACACAATTGTTTAAATAACTAATTCAATTAATTTCTGATTGGCATTATTCCTAACTACGTCCGTGGAAAAAAATTCGTAGTTCATCCCCTACACCTCGTAACGCATAGTGGGTTATAAGCTTGTATTCTAAGGACTATTGTTAATAATTATTAAAATTTTCAAAACGTTACACAATTGTTTAAATAACTATTATAATTAATTTCTGATTGGCATTATTCCTACCTACTTCCGTGGAAAAAAATTCGTAGTTCATCCCCTACGCCTCGTAACGCATAGTGGGTTGTAAATTTGTTTTCTAAGGACTATTGTTTATAATTATTAAAAGTTTCAAAACGTTACACAATTGTTTAAATACCTAATTCAATTAATTTCTGATTGGGATTATTCCTAACTACGTCCATGGAAAAAAATTCGTAGTTCATCCCCTACGCCTCGTAACGCATAGTGGGTTCTAAATTTGTATTCTAAGGACTATTGTTTATAATTATTAAAATTTTCAAAACGTTACACAATTGTTTAAATAACTAATTCAATTAACTTCTGATTGGCATTATTCCTAACTACTTCCGTGGAAAAAAATTCGTAGTTCATCCCCTACGCCTCGTAACGCATAGTGGGTTGTAAATTTGTTTTCTAAGGACTATTGTTTATAATTATTAAAATTTTCAAAACGTTACACAATTGTTTAAATAACTAATTCAATTAATTTCTGATTGGCATTATTCCTAACTACGTCCGTGGAAAAAAATTCGTAGTTCATCCCCTACACCTCGTAACGCATAGTGGGTTATAAGCTTGTATTCTAAGGACTATTGTTAATAATTATTAAAATTTTCAAAACGTTACACAATTGTTTAAATAACTATTATAATTAATTTCTGATTGGCATTATTCCTACCTACTTCCGTGGAAAAAAATTCGTAGTTCATCCCCTACGCCTCGTAACGCATAGTGGGTTGTAAATTTGTTTTCTAAGGACTATTGTTTATAATTATTAAAATTTTCAAAACGTTACACAATTGTTTAAATAACTAATTCAATTAATTTCTGATTGGCATTATTCCTAACTACGTCCGTGGAAAAAAATTCGTAGTTCATCCCCTACACCTCGTAACGCATAGTGGGTTATAAGCTTGTATTCTAAGGACTATTGTTAATAATTATTAAAATTTTCAAAACGTTACACAATTGTTTAAATAACTATTATAATTAATTTCTGATTGGCATTATTCCTACCTACTTCCGTGGAAAAAAATTCGTAGTTCATCCCCTACGCCTCGTAACGCATAGTGGGTTGTAAATTTGTTTTCTAAGGACTATTGTTTATAATTATTAAAATTTTCAAAACGTTACACAATTGTTTAAATAACTAATTCAATGAATTTCTGATTGGCATTATTCCTAACTACGTCCGTGGAAAAAAATTCGTAGTTCATCCCCTACACCTCGTAACGCATAGTGGGTTATAAGCTTGTATTCTAAGGACTATTGTTAATAATTATTAAAATTTTCAAAACGTTACACAATTGTTTAAATAACTATTATAATTAATTTCTGATTGGCATTATTCCTACCTACTTCCGTGGAAAAAAATTCGTAGTTCATCCCCTACGCCTCGTAACGCATAGTGGGTTGTAAATTTGTTTTCTAAGGACTATTGTTTATAATTATTAAAAGTTTCAAAACGTTACACAATTGTTTAAATACCTAATTCAATTAATTTCTGATTGGGATTATTCCTAACTACGTCCATGGAAAAAAATTCGTAGTTCATCCCCTACGCCTCGTAACGCATAGTGGGTTGTAAATTTGTATTCTAAGGACTATTGTTTATAATTATTAAAATTTTCAAAACGTTACACAATTGTTTAAATAACTAATTCAATTAACTTCTGATTGGCATTATTCCTAACTACTTCCGTGGAAAAAAATTCGTAGTTCATCCCCTACGCCTCGTAACGCATAGTGGGTTGTAAATTTGTTTTCTAAGGACTATTGTTTATAATTATTAAAATTTTCAAAACGTTACACAATTGTTTAAATAACTAATTCAATTAATTTCTGATTGGCATTATTCCTAACTACGTCCGTGGAAAAAAATTCGTAGTTCATCCCCTACACCTCGTAACGCATAGTGGGTTATAAGCTTGTATTCTAAGGACTATTGTTAATAATTATTAAAATTTTCAAAACGTTACACAATTGTTTAAATAACTATTATAATTAATTTCTGATTGGCATTATTCCTACCTACTTCCGTGGAAAAAAATTCGTAGTTCATCCCCTACGCCTCGTAACGCATAGTGGGTTGTAAATTTGTTTTCTAAGGACTATTGTTTATAATTATTAAAAGTTTCAAAACGTTACACAATTGTTTAAATACCTAATTCAATTAATTTCTGATTGGGATTATTCCTAACTACGTCCATGGAAAAAAATTCGTAGTTCATCCCCTACGCCTCGTAACGCATAGTGGGTTCTAAATTTGTATTCTAAGGACTATTGTTTATAATTATTAAAAGTTTCAAAACGTTACACAATTGTTTAAATAACTAATTCAATTAATTTCTGATTGGCATTATTCCTAACTACGTCCGTGGAAAAAAATTCGTAGTTCATCCCCTACGCCTCGTAACGCATTGTGGGTTGTAAGTTTGTTTTCTAATGACAATTGTTTATAACTATTTAAAATTTTCAAAACGTTACACAATTGTTTAAATAACTAATTCAATTAAATTCTGAAGTCTACTATATCTTCCTACTTCCCTACAAAAAAAAAATCTTCCCCTACCCCACGTAAAGCACTACATGTTACGTATTTGGGACTATTATTTATAGTTATTATAAATAGCAAAGGCGAGCTACTCAGTACTACACGTGTCATCAATATTACTTTCCGTTGCTGGCGTTGCTGGTTCACTGTTATTGCGCACTACTTTGTGTAATGGTGCGCTTTCATTTACTCGTTGCTGCACTCTTTTGACCGTTGCCGTTGCTGTTTTCACACAGGTCACTTTCATGGCTAATGATATTTTTTCTTAATTGTAAAAATTTTTAAATTTAATTTCTGGCTTTATATGAAACAGAAATGTAAGGTGTTTGGTATCAAGAAATTCGTATTTTTTTTCTTTATAATACGCACCAATTATATTTTCAATAAATTAATATGGAAACTTTTGGCGTCTAAAAAACTATTTTTCTATGTTATAGCCCTATGACCCGTTTTAAAATTTACACCCTGTACATATATATATATATATATATATATATATATATATATATGTATGTATGTATGTATGTATGTATGTATGTATGTATGTGTATGAAGTCGTTTCAAAGAACATTTAAAAATAGACTACTTTCTGATGTAGGCATACAATTAATAAATTCTAAATAAACCCATTCTTGTAAATGAAAACACTCATTTTCCAAAGCATCACATGTTTAAATTCCTATCACCAATACAAAAATTCATACACACCACCTCAACAACTCCATCTACTTCCGGCAACTAACATCACTCACAAACTTTTGTTCATTCTAATTCTACTTCCATTCTTGACCTTACAACATCAAAATAAAAATATTCCAACACGATTTTTATATACATGTATATTGCTTATTTATTCTTCAAAAATTTATTCGCAATATGTTAACAGTTTAATTTTATTCTGACGGTAAGTATTTAAAAATAAATATCGTTTCTGATTGTTGCTTTTTACTTAGCATATACTTCAAACTTCAAACCTAACTTTTTCAATCACAATTTAACTTTTTTCAAAATTTTATTATAAAAAACAATAATTGTAAAACTTCTACAACATTTAACTTAATAACATACTATTTTTCAGCTTATTTGTCCTGAAGATGCCCAAACAGGGCGAAATCGATTGTCAATAAAAGTATTTTAAAAAATAAGGACAGTGTGCTTTATTTTTTACCAATTGAACATAGTAAAAAAAATTGTACAATCTTTTAGGACTTGCGATTTTGTATTCTATATAATACTTCGTCGACATTCTTCTTCAAACAATCACTGCAGCAGTCCGACGAGGCATACTGTATCTTCCATTTCAAATGTTACATTCTGTACTTTTGTTGTATCGTCCGCAAAGACTACGCACTGATTTTTCTTGTACTATATAATCTCATATCTTTCTATTCCACCTTCAATCATTATTGTTTCTAATACGCAATTAAAAAGCACTGTCGATAATGGGGGCTCCTTGTTTCAAACATCTAACGTATCATATGTATACGTTAGATAGATCTCTCTCTACTGATACTCTGTTCCTCGTATCGTCCAGGGTAATCTTAAGAAGTTGTGTTAATTTTCTTGGTACTTTTAGTTTTTTCAGAGCTTCATACACTTATCTCTTATTACTGTGTCGTATGTCGTACGTTTGCTTGAAAGCAACGAACAAAATATGTAGTTCTAAATTTTGTTCATAAGATCTCTTTATGATTTGCATATTTGGTCAGTTGTAGATCTTCCTTCTCTAAAGCCTCCCTGGTACTCCCCTCCCCTATCTTATCTTTTATACTTAGTGATGCCGCAGGACGAGATATTGGCGAGAAACAATTCACTCTCGTCTCGACTCGAATTTGCCAGACGAGATTTCTCTGCATCTCGTCTCGTCATATTTTTTTTTACTTTCTCTCGAATTAGAAATAGTAAATAAATTAGCATTACAAGCAACATAAATAATAATAAACGGATACCACTGATTAAAACATTATTTTACTGTCTGGTGTTTGAATGGTAGGTAAAAAAATAAGTACTCTCTAACATCATGGCTTTATTACCCGTTGTTGGGTGTATCAATCTGATTTTTACGCTAATATTGGTAATTATGATTTTATATTACTTGAAGCTAGCGTGAAGAGTATACCATAGATGTCAGTTTTGTGCATTTTCTTTTTACTAAAATCCAAAAGATCTAAAATTAATAAATACATATTATAACGTATCCTAAGGGCCACCCTAGCCCTTGGGTTATAAATTATCAAACTTAGGCAAGGGGTGGGAATCCCGAGCGTGGTTTGGGTCTGGCCAGCGTGCAGTGAAGACGGGGTGAGTCGAGGTCGCTGAAACACAAGGGTGGAACTTTCTTTTGGGCGCCAGTCTCTCGTACAGAACCCATAGACGACTGAAAGAAAAGCCCTCGGGAGAAAGGATACGGAAACAAGACGGAAATTCGGGGAAACAACAAATGTATTTTTAAAATAATAATATTATCTATATTGGCGGTGAATAATAATATACAGACAGGCGTAGCGTCGGAGGTTGAAGTTAGCCTCGCGCAGGGTAAGCTGCAAGTAGCGTTAGGTAGCCTCATAGACGTGATGTCACGGGCGGAGTTGAGACTCGTTGACGAAGTACAAAAAAAAAATATAATAAAAGCGCCACGAAGTAGAGTACGGGATGGGTCGATCAATCACGTCGCTTTGCGCAAGATAAAGTAGTGAAA